>CAMTDV010000023.1:12564935-13164935 GCA_947069175.1 Scalesia atractyloides | reverse complement strand
AGGAAAATCTTTTATGTATTACTTTTGATTTCCAATCTTTGGCAACTTTTTAATTTGGGTATGTATTAATGACTTTAATAACTAGTTTTTTATATTGAAAGCGAACTTTATTAAAACTTTTCTTCATATAAATTCAAGTTGATTTACGTTTCGATATAAATTTTTCTGGAAATTAGTAAGGTTAAATAAATGCGTTCATATACTTATTTTATTTTATTTTAGTATATATACAATTAGCAACTGTTGGTGAACAGTGTTTTAACATTTTGACTTTTTTTAAATCTTTTTTATCTTTTTATGTTTTGAGCAGAGAAAACTTCCTCTTGATACCATCTATTTGGAAATTCGAGATGCTGTCGAAGGCTGGTAAGTTCCAAAGACTTAAGCTTTGTATATTGGTTTTATTCGCTTTGTGTTTTGTAGCTTGGTTGTTGTTGATTGTTTATGTATTACTTTACGATCATATGGAATTGATGTTGATGGCTTTGCTATGTTTCGTTGATTTACTCATTCGTGTCTTTACGGTCTACATAAAGCACGTTAACTACCTGGAAGGGGTTAGAAGGGTGTTTGGGTAAAGTTCTTGTCTCGTTAAGTGTATAGATCTTGCGAGTACTTGGTTCAAGCTTAGTAGGACTTCACTTGAGGCAGATAACATCAAATCAGGGAAGTAAGAACGGCTTGACCCCTTGTAAATAAACTACTATTAAAACTTTACCCGGCCTTGCGGGACTGTATCCCTGCTGACTCAAACCAATATGGCCGAGGGTAACGTCGCCTTCACAAGAGGGGCCTACTACTTTTCACATTAATAACTTACTTAATTATCTTTCAATATTCCGACCTTGCAAGACTGTATCCCTGCTAACCCAGACCAATAGGTTGAGGGTAACGTCGCCTTCACAAGAGGGCCTACTACTATAACTAAGATAATCTCTTAAAATGCCCAAAGTGCAGAAATCATCAAAAGATATGTAAAACAAGAGTCGGAATCAAGTGATTCTTTCTTGTCTATTTTGTTTTCCTTTTTATTTACATTTTTTTACTTTAATATCTTTTAAACTTTCAAAACTTTTATAAAAAATTTGGTTAGATTAGACGTTCACGATAAGCCGGTATTAAAAGCTTTTGTGTCCTTGGATGACCTCGGTATCTTACCATCACTATACTACGTTCACGATGTGTGCACTTGCCCTAACATGTGTAGATTGGTAGTATTGTATCATGTTTTATAAATTTAAAGCTTTGATCTACGAGTAAAAAGAACCTAAAATATAATAAAATTTATAACCCGCTCGCATCACGTCAGTAACTGGTACTTTGAACCACTTGTGTTGATTTCCTAGTAAACGTTTATTATACTTGAACTGTTTGTCATTTATTAAGCGTATTAGTGATTTTCTTGCATCATTAACGTGTTGGTAAATTAGTGGGTAATTAGTATAATCAAACGGATTGTTAGGTGTTATAGTTTATTTAAAAACGATCCCTAATAACTAATCAAAATCATTAATTCCAAGGCCATGTGTATGTTGTGTTTTAATCAGTAAACGGGTTTTTGTGTTAAAATGGGTAATCAGAATTCCAGGTGGAGGTTACTGTTTCTCATTCTGATAACACTTTTTTATGACAAATTTTATTTTTTTCTCAAACAAACCCCGAATTAGATAATTTTAGTTTCTAGTTAAATTCTTCTACGCTGACATAAAATTCCATGCGGATACAACCTTACTTACTCGTACTAGTATTGGTATTTAAGTTAAAATAAATACTTTTGATTAGCCAACACAATCTACATATTGCCTCCCCTCCGTTGTCACAACTTGAAATTCAGTCACTAGACGTGCAGCCGATGTATAGTTCAGGTGGGCCCTTTCATTGCCGGGGAGTCCCTCTTCATGTCGTCGCCATGTTTCTGGTCGGCTACACCACGGACGTTGCTGTCGGGACTTGCGAAAAAACCAGTAACTCCCTAAAAGCTCGTTCGATATTCGTTTTTTAATTAACTTTTGCATCGCCGAAGTTTTGCATCCATTTCGATGCTCCCCGCACTACCTTGTCTTGGTCGTGGTTTGACACCCCCCACTTAAAAAAGACATTTTTAAAGGGGTGGAATTTGTAAAGTTTTAAATTGATATTCTTGAAAAAGGGTATAAAAAGTAGAAAGAGGGGTACATTTAGCCACACCCTTAATAACATTCAATATAGAATTGAAAAATATTAATCTTGAAACTAAAGGGATATTTTATGTGTTTGAAACTAAAGGTACATATTTAGGCATTTGACCAAGAAAATAACTTAATTAAATAATGAAATAATATTTTAAACATAAGAGAGCAATAAAGAATTTTGTATGCCTTTACAATAGTAGGTTTATCTCTAATAACTCAAACACACTAGAAAGGGGTTTGCTCTTGTCCATCTATATAAGTATAACTTGTTAACGGTTGGGTCATTTAATGTCCCTTTCCTCCAGGACTTGGACCTGAGTTCTTCACATTCCACAAATTTGTACTAAAACTATGATCCTTTCTTCCGTGAATAGAACCTGAGTTGAAGATGCTCCAAAGTGTTTTAACACTAGTAGGAAACTCATGTCCCTTTTTCCATGCATTTGGACCCGAGTTCTTAATGTTACCATGAGATTTGGTGTAAGGAAATCCATGTCCCTTGCCACCTGGACTTGGACCAGAGTTCTTAATACCCCCAAGAATATGATCATTGGTTATCTCGTGTCCCTTTCCTCCAGGACTAGGACTAGAGTTCTTAATATTAATGAAAGAATCAACAGTGGGAGACTCATGTCCCTTTCTGCCTACAGTTGGACCTGAGTAATTAATATTCTCAACAGATTCAGCATCGGGAAATCCATGTCCCTTGCCACCAGGACTTGGGCCAGAGTTCTTGATGTCCCCAAGAATATCATCATTGATCAAGTCGTGTCCCTTTCCTCCAGGACTAGGGCCCGAGTTCTTAATATTAGAGAAAGAGTCAACAATGGGAAACTCGTGTCCCTTTCCGCCCGCACTTGGACCTGAGTAATTAATGTTCTCAAGAGATTCAGCATCAGGAAATCCATGACCCTTGCCACCAGGACTTGGACCAGAGTTCTTGATGTCCCCAAGAATATCATTATTGATCAATTCATATCCCTTTCCTCTAGGACTAGGGCCTGAGTTCTTAATATTAGCGAAAGAATCAACAATGGGAAGCTCGTGTCCCTTTCCGCCTACTCTTGGACCTGAGTAATTAATGTTCTCAAGAGATTCAGCATCAGGAAATCCATGACCCTTGCCACCAGGACTTGGACCAGAGTTCTTGATGTCCCCAAGAATATCATCATTGATCAAGTCGTGTCCCTTTCCTCCAGGACTAGGGCCCGAGTTCTTAATATTAGCGAAAGAGTCAACAATGGGAAACTCATGCTCCTTTCCTCCTAAACTCCGACCTGAGTAGTTAACATTCTCAAGAGATTCAGCATCGGGAAATCCATGTCCCTTGCCACCTTGACTTGGACCGGAGTTCTTAATGTCCCCAAGAATATCATCATTGATCAAGTCGTGTCCCTTTCCTCCCGGACTAGGACCTGAGTTCTTGATATTCCCAAAATAATCAGAAGAACCGATTGGCTTGACAATATTGATTGGCCGAGCCAATGTGTGTATACTTAGTAAGGTGAGATACAAAAGAACATTGATGATAAAGTAGTAACTTCTGGCCATTACGAAGTTTAAATTGACAATCAAGCTGAGATGGAAATTTGTTTGTTAAAGAGTTTTTGTTTGAAGAATGAAGATGATCTGATTGATAATAAAGCTTAATAGAAGATGAAATATGTTTAAGGATTGAGAGGAAGGTGATGGTATTTATAATGCTTAAGCATGCATGCATGTAAGATTATGGTCCAAAAGCAACACTACCAAGGAAGACAAAATCTGCATTGTTAGAACACCACGTGGGTGATTAGAGATTTAAATAAGGTGTTGTGAGATGAAGCCGCCAGTTTCATTCCAAAGAAGAACAAATCGACTTCAAACTTGAGCTTTGAATTTCAATTCAACTGTGTGAACGTATTTTGAGACAATTGTTAAGGAACAAGACTACAAATATTATGTCAGTTTCTACATACTTTCTTGCGTTTTCTCTTTTCGCTTTTCTTTTGGTGACCCACACAGACCTATTGTAGTCCACTATTTTTCCTTACATATACAACAAAAAAAATTTTATTACGTCAACTTGCTGAGAATTGGATTATGAGTGGAGGTTTTTTTTTCTAATTTTTAGTGGAGTGAATTTTAATCTTTTAAGTTCTATTTTATTTTTCACCTTATTATTTTAATTAAATTTAAGTATATTTTGATTTTTCTCTTATAATACACATGAGATTTTATAAAGTTCCGAATATGTCGTTGCGACGTAATTATTTTTCTTTACATCTTAGATTTGAACATACGGGATTTGATATCGGTACCGAATTTCCGAACCGATTTTTTCGGTACCGAATTAGTACCTACTTTTAGGTGTTTACGGTACCGACACCTGTTCGGTACAATACCAGTATTTTACCGAATTTTACCTTCAATTACCGGTATCGTATCGTACATTTTCGATACCAGTACCGGTACCCATATATGGCTAATTTTGGTACAGATACTGAGCTCATCCTTACTACATCTCGATACAAACTTTGTTGAAAATTAAGTGGTGAATAATATCATCAAAGTTGGCTAGCCGTATAGTTTTTTTTTTTTAAAGTGACGCCGTTCCCTTCATCTCCATTCTTTTAGTATAATGTAACGTTTTATAAAATTCTAAATATACCGTTGCGCTGTTTTATCTACGTTTCGATGAAGGTTTTATTAAATATGGAACGGGTTAAATATAATCGATATTTTTCTCTACCATGATGAACCGAATTGATATTGATGTTTATTTTTATAGTTTTCTCAGCGTTCCGACATAAATTTAATTGAAAATTGAGCTATATTCCGTAACAATATTTATTTGTATCATAAGTTATATCGAGTGTCGATACCGTAGTAGTACCGTGACAAACCAAGTGGATAGCATTCAAGCATTGGTAGAGTTCGTTTGATGTAAAATATGTGTCAATTACCATACCAAATGCCCGTATCATGCCGACATTATAACGAACCAAACCAATACAAATGAAAATCCATCGCATTGCACGAGGAACCACTAGTTGTTAATAATATATATAAAAATGTTGTGGTGGCCGGCATTGTTTATGCAGACCACACAAGTGTGTGTATGTAATATCCCATTGATATCTTCTTCTTCATCTCATTGACAGCCCATCCCCGTTCAGTGTGTGAGTCTTACGTCTCCATTGCACATTTCTAAGTAAATTAATACTTTATTATATCTTTCTTGTGGGGTTCGATACTCGTTCGTGTCTGTATCATAAAGAATATAGAATAAATAAATTGTGTAAAATACAGACTTTTTTGTAGAATGGAAATAGGGTGTGAGCTTCCAAAAAGTTGTTTGAAATTTACCAGAGAGATGCAAATTTGATATAGGATTTCTAATGAAAAGTCCAATTTAAGTTGGTAAACAACTTGACGGTAAATTTGTTATTTTTCGTAATGCTCATATTATTCAATTTTGTTATTTTTCATAATGCGATCATATTATTCTGAATAATGACAGAAACACCGAATAATAAATGTGATGACAAAGTAGAATCGAAAATATCAAATTATATCTGTTATTGATTTTCTATGACAAGTTTTATTGTTTGCTACGATCTTTTAACTGAGTTTTATCACTTGATTTTATATACTTATACATGTATAAATAATCAGCGTAACCAAATTGTCATTGAAATTAATCAACATTCACTACTAGAAAAGTGACAACACACTTTTCCGTTATAAATCGTCGCAAATATAACTTTGCTACGGATTTGCAAAAAAACCTTAATGTGGAAAAAGCCTTAGAAAATCGTTTGCTGCGCATTTCCGACAAAATATGGTGTCGGAAATTGGTGACGAGTTTCCTACGCATATCCTATGTATTATTAGTAGAGTTTTTAACGCATTTGCAACGGAACATTCAAAAAATATTCAACAAAATACTAAAAAACTCGTAACGAATTTGTGACTGAATATTTAAATATAAAAAAAACTAGAAAATCCAGTTTTTTTAGCTAAAAATTGCAGAAAAATCAGAAAAAAAATAATAATTACATAACCTATTTTGGATTCACCATACTTCTAACATTCAACTTTCTTACAAACTAATCAGAGAATTACTTCAGGAACAATTACCACCGAGCTCCTAAACTAGGACCAACTGAAACTATGATTCTTCCTTCGAAACTTGATGATCTTCGTAACTTCTTTTATCTTTGTTTGAATCCTTTAGTTTCTTAAAAGCTTTTTTTTACAAACTTGCTACTTTTTTATTTTGTCTGCTGACTTTATAAATTGAAATGCACTTGTATTTACTTACGCTCTACATCGATGGTTAAAATAATTAGCCGAGTTTCCCAATAGTTGACCTAAGTCACAAGAATATGGGGTGTGGTCTCTTTCCTTATATTCACATTAGCATTATATCACGCTTTCTTTTCACCTCATTATCCTTCCCCAAACATAGTGTGTGGTTCACTCGCTTCCCTTCCCTTCCATTTTTTTATTTTTATTTTTTATACCAAAATTCTTAAAAATATAAAAAGTTTTTACTAAGTAAAATAAAATTACATGTCCTAGTAAAAAAGATATAATTAGAAAACATTACTTAAAAATAAAATATACTAAAGCCCACTTCCACTTCCTCTTAGCTGTTTTTCACGATTTTGGCTTTCATCCTTGAAAGCACCGCATGGTATCTTTCGGGTACGCTTTCGATGTCGGTTCTCATTAGTCGAAACTTTTCAGCTTCTTGATTTTTTATATCAAATTCGAGTTACCTCCTATCAAACTCGAGTCTCTCCCTTTCCCTAGCCGCCGCTTCTTCCTTTTCCCTAACTCTTTTTTTGTACCTATCCTTTTGCACTCCCATAAAATGATTGAGTTTTTGTATAATTGTATCAAATTTACACGCATCACTCAAACTTATTCCCTATGAACCCAAAGCCTTCTGAGCGTTTGTTTTTTATCACAATCCATTCTAGTTGGTCGCTCTGGTTCAGGTGTTGAAGCTTCATCTTCGAACTTGGGGTCATCGTCTATATTGATAGCACAATGAGCATCTGAACCACCCGCACTATAACTCCCGGACGCACTTGTTTTCAATCTTTTCGCTCATGAAACCTCATTAGGCACCACCTTCCACTTCTCAAATTTTCTCAATATTTCATACGGCCTCATGTAATTCCACGACCCGTGTTTGGTGGTGTATCTCTCAACTGTTAACGACAAAATAATTGCATCATTTTCACCACTTTTATGATTTTTCCATGCATGTTGAAATATACCTGCAACCAAGCCAATTTGTTGGTTCATCTCTCTAAATTTTGAACTAACGGAATGGACTAATCGATATGGGTAGCGTTGCATCAACTTAAAAAATTCTTTAGAAACTTGATTGTAAAAGTTTCCGGTTGTTTGCTACAAATTAAAATTTAAAACTATAATAATTCTTTGAAAATCAAATACAATACTAATTTTAATTTATAAATAAAATTTAAAAAATATACCTAAAATCGGATGGCTAGAACCTTTAACCTAAGCTCGTGCAAGCACTTTCAACTCGTCCAGGGTCTAAGGAATGCTTTCCGCCCTCCCGCTTCCTTTTTCTTGATCTTTTAGATAGCGTTTGGTATGAAAGAATAGAAATGGATCATTCTGATGGAATGAAAAAAAACATTTTTGGTTATCATGTAGTAATGGAAAGGAGTATTCCAAAGAAATGTAACTGCTTTCAAATATAACAATTTCCATTTCTTGGCAAGGATGTTATTTTTTCATTCCTTCAAGAATGGAACGAAATATATTATATATATATATATATATATATATATATATATATATATATATATATATATATATATATGTATTATATATATTATTAATATTAATATATATCATAATTTTATTATTAATTTTTTTTACCATTATTATTATTATTATTGAGGCAATTATGCTTTTGTCGTTTTTTATATAATTGTGTTTCGTTGCTTCTTTTTTTGTTTATCGAATTGTACAAAGTGATGGTTTATATTATTCTTACATGAGTAACCAAACATCACAATGGAATGGTTCATTTCATTTTGTTGTCCATTTAATTACCTCGTCCATTCCATTCCTCCATCCATTCCATTACTCCGTAGCAAACAGACCCTTAGAGCTCGTTTTCCCCTTCTTAGTCTTCGTGGTTTGTGGTTGCATTTCGGGTATTATAATTATTGAGGCAATTATATTTTTGTCGTTTTTAATACAATTGTGTTTCGTTACTTCGTCTTTTTTGTTTATTAAATTGTACAGAGTGATTATTTATATTATTCACATATTAGTAACTAAATATCACAATGAAATGGAATGATTCATTTTATTTCGTTGTCCATTCCATTACCTCGTCCATTCCCTCATCCATTCCATTACTCCATACCAAACAGACCCTTAGACTCATTTTTCCCCTTCTTAGTCTCTGTGGTTTGTGGTTATGTTTCGGGTATAACATCGCCACCCGCCATTAAAGAAACGAAATCGTGCTCGGTGCGGCCTGAGTGAAAGGTTGGAATGGCGGCATTTGTACGCCTTGCGATTGCATTTGCATTTGCCTAGCATGGTGGTGTTGTTGGTAAGGTTTTGAGATTGACGAAAAACGCCAAACGAAAACGGCTCCATTGGTGTCGTGTTATATACAAGTGGGGGTTAGGTCGAGGGAGTAGCGGGTGTGTTGAGAAAGCATGGGGGCAGGTTTGGTCTGCTCGGGTCCATGATTTTTTTGGATGTTGAAAATGGAATGAGATTGGTATATTGGTTAAAGATGAAAATGGGGTTTAAATAGGTTTAAATAAAATGGAAATATGACAGTTGTAAACGGTCTAAATTCAAACGTTCGAAAATTCTCCTCAGGCGGACAAAAATATTTCCTCAATTGACCCGAAATCAGGACGGGGGCGGTGTTCCCCGTCGGGGTCCCCCTCCACGTCGTCATCATGACCTGCCTTCCTGAACCACACTTCACCGTCTAATAAAAACTATTGATAGCAAAACTAAAAACAAAACATCGATTAAATGTACAAACGTTCATTTTCCCTGCATACCACCGTGGTTGATCCGTTAGGTGGATTTTCGATGGTTACCAAATGATGACCTCCTTTTATAATCCTTTGGTGATCGATGCCTTGTCGTAAACACCTCGGCAATATTTGTCTGTGGATTGACAACTCCTACACCATTCATCAAAGGACCGCCCACGGTTACATCCGTCACTTAAACAACTCTATATAGTTTGTAAGGTTTTTCTACCTATATTTAAAACGAGACACACCTCCAATTGATCACTCTTAATTTTGCATGGATAAGAATATAAAAACATATCCTTAAACTTCCTTATCTTTTTTTTTTCAATCTACATCATCCATATAACCAAACACACCCCATCACCAGCTTCCGACACGCAGGCCTCCCAACTATCCACGGGCGGACCTAGAGTGATAGAAGGGGTAACTTACGTTGCCCCTTGACGCTCTGATGGTAGTGTAAATTTTATAAATTTAACGTTTTCTCGATTTCGTTACCTCTTTTCATTGAAATGTTACCCTTATGCGGATTTTCTAGATTCGCCACTGCAACTATCCACACCCTAACTACCAAATAATGCATGATGTTCTTCACAATCTACGACAAAATCCCGAACACGTGTCCTTTGTATTCCTTTCGCTAATCATACCACCACGTTCTCTAAACCACCTTTTGAGCCCTCCTCCTTTATCATTGCAAATCAACATCCGGAGTGACGTGAGGTCATGGCTTATGAATCTAAAGCACTTGTTAAAAACAGAACTAATTAAGTCTTTAGTTCCTTAGTTCCACAAACTAATGATGTGGATTGCAAATGGTTTACAAGATTAAAAAAATGTCGTTACTCGTTACAAGGCTCGTATTGTGACAAAGCCACTTGTACATTTGATGAAATGGCCATTGGCATAATTTTTTAGTCAAATATAAATTTTGATAATTTGTGGCTACTTAAGTTGATTTTCCCTTTACATGTTCTTTTTCTAATAATACAAGTATACTGTAATTGATTTATTTGTTACTTTAAGGGTAAATTGCACAAAACGTCCTTTAAGTTTCACCAATCTTGCTAGTTCCAGCCTTAATGTTTAAAAGTTGCCAAAAACATCCTTTACGTTTATTTTTGTTACGGGTTTTATCCTTTGTCACTAACCTAGTTATTAATCCTTGTTAAATGGCCTCACATGCATAGCATGTGAGGGTAAAACCGTCTTTTCTGCAAGTGAGGTTATAAAATCCAGGTAACCATCACACCATCCACCACTCCCCTTTCTTCTTCTTCATTCAGATCAAACCCATCCAGACCTCCATTAATGGCGACTCCAAGATCTCCACAAAAAATTACAGACTAACCTTCAAGATCATCGCTCTCCTCTCCATCTTCTTTGTCCTCCTCCACCACCTCCTCTGCCACCACCTCCTCTGCCACCACCTCCACCTCCGACACCACCTCCTCTGCCACCACTTCCACCTTCGACAAAACCCCCAAAATCCCCAACACATCACCTCCTCCACCGACACCACCTCCTCTGGCACCACCCTCCTCACCGAACCACCTCCTCTGCCACCACCTCCACCTCCGACACCACCTCCTCTGCCACCACCTCCTCCACCGACACCACCTCTTCTGCCACCACCTCCTCTGCCACCACCTCCACCTTCGACAAAACCCCCAAAATCCCCAACACATCACCTCCTGCAAGAACAAAATCCCCAACACATCACCTCCACCTCCGTCTTTTCTGCTAGTGAGGTTATAAAACCCAAATAAAATCCCAGACCCATGTTCTTCTCTGCAAGAACAAAACCCACTTCTAACCAAACAACTTCTAAAGAATCACTTACAAACAACAATACATATACATACAGAAGAACGAGTGTTGAACAGAGTGGCGTGGAGCAGGGGGCGGCTTAGGCGGTCGAGTAGGAGGAGCAGGGCGGCGGCGGTCGAGCAAGGCGGTGCCGGAAGTGGAGATGGTGGGGGAGGAGTCGCGTGGAGCAGGGGGTGGCTGAGGCGGTCGAGTAGAAGGAGCAGGCGGGTGGGGGCGGTCGAGCAAGGGGCGGCGGCGGTCGACCAGGGTGGTGGCGAAAGTGGAGATGGTGGGGGAGGAGCTTAGTGGCGTCTGGGGAGATGATGTTAGGTAGAGGTTTCTATATGTGGGGTTTTATAACCTCACTGGGGAGATGATGTTAGGTAGAGATGATGTTGGGTTTTATAACCTCACTAGCAGAAAAGACGGTTTTACCCTCACATGCTATGCATGTGAGGCCATTTAACAAGGATTAATAACTAGGTTAGTGACAAAGGATGAAACCCGTAACAAAAATAAACGTAAAGGATGTTTTTGGCAACTTTTAAACATTAAGACTGGAACCAGCAAGATTGGTGAAACTTAAAGGACGTTTTGTGCAATTTACTCTTACTTTAAAGCTAGTTCCTTTACCCCTTTTTTTATAATAGTTATTATTGCATTTAATCCAAAGCAGAACCCACCAACTTTTTCAGTTCATATTAATAATTATTAATAGTCTATTGTTTTATAATAGATGTACACAGTAAAAGGCTCAACTTAACCACTCAAGGACATAGTATCATAAAGTATGGTTTCGTTTATGTCATACCATACCACGGACCACGGTCTTTTAACAAGACTTCTACTATTGGTTGGGTTAGGTATCTACCCTATTGGAAACGTCACTAATTGTACATCTTTGAATCCATTGTCGTTGGTTTTTCTCCAAGTGGAACCAGTCAAGTTAATTCGGTTCTCTGTCATTTGCTTTATTTCTCTTGTTGGTCAGGAATGACGAAAAGATTTAAATTAAAAACTGATGTTTTTTCTTTTTTGTACTACCAACAAATCCTTTTAAATGAATAATGTCGAAATCCACCACATCGGGATACACTCGTCTTCGATCAAGGAAATCCTGACCACTCTTCTGAAGGCACGACAGTACACTGAGATAAAACAGATGTATATCATCTATGATACAATTATCGAGTTTAATCCCGGATTCAACCTTTAATGTTTGAATGAAACCCAGATTTTAAGTTGAATCATTTTTGCACTTTGCATCTCAGTGTACTAGCTTGTTTACTTTGAGATATGCAGACTAAACCAAATTAATGTCTATGAATTTGGACATGGCTAAACAATTTTTTTTTGTTTTGGTTTCGTTTTTCTTTTAAATACAACGTCCTTGCATACAAAAACACTTCAGTTAATGCCTTCATAATGTTAAAAGGTTCATTAATTACCCTCAAAATTTTAAGCAGAGAGTTTAATACGGTTAACCTAACCATAAGCCATAGTGTAACCAGTTTAATAAACAAGTCATATTTTGAGTTGAGCTATTTAACCAATTTAATAAAATGTTGGTGTCTGGGTTATGGTAAATATAAATGAGATAAAAATTATAATTATAAAAATTCAAGTCATGACATGCGAATGGTGGTGTCTGGGTTATGGTAAATATAAATGGGTAAAAATTAGAATTATAAAAGTTCAAGTCATGACATGCCAAAGAAATATCGACACGTGTTTTAAATTGATTAAAAACCATAAAAGTGTATATCGTACAAGTACCTTGTTGTTCGGTGGGTATTAGTTCGGTACAATATCAGTATGGTATGATTCCAGTACTTGGTATGCTTTACTATACAAAAAATACTTTATTTTCTATGCAACTGCATTTTCTATAAGAGTTTATATCTGAATGTTAACAAAAAAATTAAAAACAACTGCGTATTTAGATTTTTGCTAAAAATTATCGAACGCAAGTTATTAGAAAAAATCAAATTAAACGTTAATGAAAAACTATTATAAACTACTATTGAAATAAGAATAAAAAGATTATTGTTCATTGTGGTTGCTTTTGCATATAACTAGGTTTCTTCTTTGCATTGGGGATTCTAACACATTTCCAAATATATCAAAACTAATCAAGCTACAAATCATACTAAAATTTCTTTCACCATGGAAGTTTGGTCGTTATAAGTTTGTCTCATTTGTGGGGATAAAACTTACACGAAATGCAGACCCCATATAGCCTATGATACAAAATAAAAGATACTCGATCTTATATCAGAACGTTGACGAAAAATATCCAAACCCGCACATTTCGGCTTAGGGGATAAAATTTGTAATGTTGTGTTTTGACAACCCCTTCAATGTTATTGACGCAACAGAAAAACTAAGGTTCAAACATTAAAAAACGATAGTAAGAAACAAAATTATTTACATAATTGTTTTTTAACTAAATATTTTCTCGGTTAAATAGAAGGGTTGCTTTGAAAAAGAAAATCAAAATATCTCCAGTGACTCGAACCCGGGTGATTAATGCGCCTACTTACCAACTTCACAAGCCAACTTCAGTGTTTTACATCCATTCCAAAAGTAAATATGCATACAAGTAGCCATGCTAAAACAAAAATAAAATCTTAGTGCTTTCCATGTGGCACGCACTTACTGGCTGAATTTCCCCATGACGTTCTCCTACTGGTTGTCTTTTAGATAGAACAAAACGAATATCAATTTTATGTATATCCATAAAAATATGGTATTGGTTCTGATAACACATATGCTAAAAAAATTGGGTTTGTATTATGTTTGGTTTGTCGTTATATAACTTACAGTACCAAAAAGATACTTTATTTTAAATGTAATATACACTATAACATTAAAGAAAAAAAACAAATGGAACTTTGCATTTTGTTTCTACGAAGAGGTTATTAATTTATACTAATACCATTAGAAAATATAAGTTTCATATCAATATGGTTAGAAAAATAAAAGTTTTTGTTTAGAGATGGAAGATTTTAAATATATGATGAAATTTGTACACAACCCAACTTACAAACCCAATTTGTTTTGGTAATGGGGTAGTATTTAAAAGGCGGCGAAACTCTTCACTAATATCGTTAGAAAAATAAAAGTTTTATATCAATATGATTAGAAAATCCAAAAGTTTATGTTTATAGGTGGAAGATTTAAAGGTAGTCATGAAACTTTCTCTGCTCGATGTCTTGATCCATTTGTAGTCAATGACCATATATGATCAAATTTGTATACAACCCAGCTTATAAGCCCAGTTTGTTTTGGTGTTTGAGTTTCCCTACCACATGATAAAATTTAAAAGGCGAAGACACTATTCACTTCTTTGCGTTTTAAATTATAAGTAGCTATAGGCAGTGGTAGATCCAGGATTTTTTTCTATTGGGATCCATTTTTTGTGTAAGAATTTTTCACAACTAAACATTAAAATTTTGGGTCGGTCATCGTAGTCGGGTCAGGGCTTGGAAATAATGTAGAAACATTTAGTGGACATTAAACCACGACATTATTAAGAACCATTTCTAAGGATCAAGTTAGAAAATTTTTGTGATTAATAAGTTGCTTGGAACTTATAGCTACCTAAACAACACAATTGCTTCACATAACTTCAAAATTTTGTTTTAAGGTTTTTTTTATGAACACCACTATATGTTCGAAGTCTTATTTGGTAATCAAATATGAAATAAAATCATTCGGAGACATTGAATTTATGATTTTAAAGAAGCGAATTAGAGGGTCAACGGGTGCAAGGCTTGAACTTGAGATCTATTTGTTGGAACACAAAGGGATTTACCACCACACCATCTTTACTTTTAATTCTATGGGGTCCAGGTAATTTATTTTATGAGGTTCTTGAAAAATTTAACATACATGTTCTACTATTTTAAAAGACATTGGAGTCCATGGACCCCGACCCACACCATGTGGGTCCGTCCCTGGTTATAGGTAATATATAATTTAAATTGTTTTAATAATTTGACCAAAGAAGAGAAGGAAGATTCCAATATAGAATTAAGGCTCAAATCAACTTGTTTATACTCTCTCTATGTAAGACTAGGTAAGCCTCTTACAACCATCTTTCTATTTTAGAAACTTTGAGTGTGATTTGAACCCCAAGATTGTAATTTTTGGAAATAGTTATGTAGCTTAACCAAAATAAGAGTTTTTTGTGGCTTTTAACCTAACACTTGGAGTCTTGGATCTTATGTAAATTTATGCTATGATTAGTGGAGAAGCTTACCAAAAAATTTCTATCGAACCGGGGGGTCGAAAACGTATATACCCAAAAAATTCTATACAAAAACTACACATATAACACTAATGAGCGAAAAGTTCGGGGGTCCCCCCGGCCCCTCTTAAGTTGCGGCCCTAGCTATGATCATCATGGACCTGTTTATAGTTACCAGTGAAACTAGTTTGGATGATAACCCAATTTAAATTGCAAAAGTCGTAATATTTTGATAAAATGTTGCTTTTAGCTAATTAATCAACATCAGTATATAGGACAAGGTTTGTTTGCCATTCAGGAAATAGTAGCCTAACTCATAAAAGATGGTTCAAATAAACAATTTACTTCCATGAATGTGTTTAAGCCTGAAAGCGTATATGCAAGTTGATCAAATTTAATTTGAAGGATTCTGAAACAAGTTGGTTTGAAATGGAACTAATAAAACTCAAATACATTATTGGTTAATTAGACATGATCACAAGGTTATCAATATTTGAATGGTTAATTGGCATTGCTACTGCTCAAAAGAAGCACACTAATCAAATGTGGAGTTGAGTTTTTAGCTACTCATAACTGTTTTTTTTTTTTTTTTTTGGTAAGGATGTAAATATTAGGAGCATAAGTTTTAAAGCGAGTACGTAAAACTTTCTAGGGCTAAGCTAAACTATCCATTTAATGGACAAGAATTAATGAAACTTCTCAGCTGTTTAATTTTTCATGCAATTATTAAATTTAGTAGTTTGACTTGTGTATTATACTATCTATGTATGCATATCAAAATGTAATTAACGAGCTATATTCCAGTGGGATAGGCTAATTAAGCTGGCTACGCATACACACATATGTGCACACGTACATACGTGCATACATATTTAGGTGCCAATAAAAGAGGATGGTTAACAACCAAATTCAAAAGATGTCACAACTTAATTTCAAAATTAATCCTCTAAAAACGTTGAGTCTCTCCAAATAAAATCCTTCCTATTAACTACGGCCCCTACAAGTCTTTTCAGAAAGGCAAAAACTAACAGACAAGGCCATGCACTCTGCAAGAAAACGCTTTTGAGGATTCACATGGTGTCACTAATATATTGTCAAATTTTTAAATCCTTATGAAAACGTCTAAAAGTGTGAAAACGCTGAGAACGTCCCTCATCCGTTGGATCAAAACAATCTATGAACTAGAATGGTGTGGTGGCGTTTTCGTAAATAATATCAACTTTATTACTTAGACGTGCTTCATTAAGGGTAAAAGGATCTTTTTACTGCTCTAATACAAAACGTCACACTAATGAGCAAAACGCCATTTAAATGAAACGACATATTTATCTAAAATGTCATTGATACAAAACACCAAAACTTAATAAAAAAATGAGTTGCAAATTTAATAAATAGATGTGAACAAACAGTAACTGAAAGTTAATTATTAACATTTATTAAAAAAATTCTCTCCTAAACTACGCTCCAATAGGATCATTATATAAACGACGTAACCATCATTCCAATTATCACTTTCAATTGATCATACTAAAACGTCATCTGTAACCAAAACGCCAAATTTCAAAAACAAAAAAAACTCTGATAGGAAAAAATGGCAACCATCGTTTCATGGAGATACACCCTCGGAATCAGAAGATTCGTAATCCGCTTTAACAACAGAAGAAGAGTATTTGTTAAAATAATCAAAGTCATATTGAACTTGGAAGAAGAAGTACAAAGGGGGATCCTAGCACTTGGCGTCCCTCTAAATAACCACTGTGATAAAACACATACAGTTATAAGAAGATTAACTAGAAAATTTGGACCTAACAAGACAAATGCAAAAATGGACCCAGTCATCAGATCATGGTGTTTTGATGAAGACACTGACATAGTGACTGTTATATGTGACAACGGGGAGCAGGAAGACTACATGATTGAAAACATCATGACCAAGCAGGTCTTGGGTTTATGGAGGAGTTACACAACGCAACATGTTTGAACACAGACATGAACGAAAAATTGGCGTTGTTGCATGACATGTTCAAATGAAGGCTTCAAACTCTTCAGAACAAGAGGCCAATGAAAGTGAAAGTGATGACTTGGATGAGAAACTGGAAGAAGAATCCGAAAAAGAAGACGAGGAGTGATGGATACTTCTCAGACAAAATCCCTTCTGACAAAAAATTTTAATTTTTTTTCTTTATTTTTTTTTTTATGTAATTTTTTTCTATGTTTGTTACGTACTTTTCAATAATAAAAATACTATATTTCTCCCATTAGTTATAAAACGCCAATATGCCACAATTGCAAAACACCAAAAGTTACTTAGTGTATTTTATCATCTTTATCTATAAAACATCATTAAAATACAAAACGCCAAACATAAAAAGATGGGACGTGTTACACGTTGACAGATAAAGCTGAACAAATAGTAAATACAAACAGTAACTGAAGCGACGGGTACTTTATTTGTAACACCCTGTAAAATCGTGTCCAATAGTGTAGTGACACGTGTTGTATTTTAAATACAGTCTATTAAAGACCAATAAGGACTAAAGGCGTCAACATGCTCAATCTTAGCCTCTGAGTGACGGTCCGATGTCAACATGCATAAATAACAGCCTTTGAGTGACTGATATGTCAACATGCTTAAAAACTTGGCCTCTGAGTGACTGATATGATCAACATGCCCAGCCTCTGAGTGACATCGGAATCAACATGCTTATAATAAGCCTCTGAGTGATCCTTTACAAAGTCCTAACTCTCATACGTGCCATTTGTTGGACGAGAGGGTTCAATTTTGTAAATATGTGAAAGTTGGATAATGGAGGGATTAAAAGTATCAACATGTTAATTTATACCTCTGATAACCTTTTAACGAACCGAGAGATCGACAATGTCCGAGCATAATCCCGGATATGCCAAGTATTGGCTACGGAGGGCTAAAAGTGTCAAAAAGGTGTTTTAAAAGGTTTTTAGAAGCTTTATAAAGTTAAGGGGTTAAAGTGTCAATTTTTGAAACTGGCCAAGGGCGGTCGCGGGCCGCGAGAGACCTGGCCTGGGTCTCTCGCGGGGCGCGAGAGAGGCTCTGCTGCAGAAAGTTTTCTTGGCTCCCAAACAAAAATGCCAAAAACCATTATATCAAAACCATGGCTTCCCAAACTACTATCCACGTTTTGGGACACTTGTAAGCTTCCTCTTACACCCCTAAACACCTGGCTTCACCTCATTTGAGTTCTCCAACTATAAATAGGTGCTTAAGCTCACCATTCCAACTTGCACCTTTCTCATTCATTCACTCTTCTCCCTCCTCTGGAAGTTCCTAGCTAAAAGAAGCATCCAACATAGTTATTTTGCACCCTAGGAATCACTGGTAAGTGTTCCTTCCTTGTGCATTTTTGTTTATAAGCTTTTATAGCTAAAAATCAAGCGTTTTTCGGAAAATGCTTTGACTTTTGGTTAAGACCATTATGGTCCATCCATTGTTCGAAATGAACATAGCTAAGTGATCATAATAAGGTAGGTGTTAATCCCTATAAAGGGCATCTCCTGAAGATCACGTTTGCTAGACCAAATGACGGGTCAAAGTTATGATATTAAAAGTCTCACAAGCCATTTTTCGGAAAAAATCATAAATTGATCTTATATACGTTATAAACCTGTTTTGACACTTAAACAAGTTGGTAATAATTATAGAACACGTAAGAATATGTTCAGCTCGTCAATTTCAGTTCTAGGGTCGGTTCGCAACCGAAAGTCGTGAAGTTTGACTTCCGCTTTGACTTTCGATTCTGAACCGATTTAGATTAGTTACCTACTGATCTAAAGTTGCATTATGATCATAATATAATGTAGCATAACCCTCTGAGGTTATATTACATGATCAAATCAGAATCTAAGTTTATGCGCAAGTTCCATAATTATGTCATCTTTGACCAAAATGTCCTTTTTGCATAAAACAAGATTTTAAATAGTAATGAACTTGAAAATGAGTTTTCTACTGATGTAATATTATAAGTAGGATTATTTGGGATGTTAAACCAAGTTATAAACTGAGTTTTCAAGCAAATCCTTAAACTATGTAGTTAAATGGCGATTTTAGCCCTTGTGGCTCATAAAATAGTTTTAATCAAATCTTTTCAAGGTAAATCTTTTACCTAACGATATGTTATATTAAATAATATATCTAAGACATTTTAATCTAACCTTAACATCAGTTTTCGTAAAAAATCGCATAAAGACGTCATTTTAGGACATAAGAGTCGTTTAGGCATATAGTATGGTTTTAAACCATATTAATTAACTAAGACTTGTTACCTACTGATTTTAAAACTTATTTTAAACATATTTACAGTAGGTACATGTTATAAACTCAGAATCCCAAATAATTTATAAACTTTGTTTAAAATGACCAAAATGCCCTTCGGTGCATCGTTTGGTCATAAAAGATAATTTACACATATAATTGACATCCTACTGATATTATATCATAAATAAATGATTTTTCCAGAATACTTATAATTATAACATTAAATTATACTCAAGTTTCTTTTATACGGTATGAAATTACCAAAATGCCCTTATAAGGCATAATTTCGTTCTAAAACCTTAACGGGCATACAAGTTGATATCCTACTGATATCTTAACTTATTTAAAATATAATAGCATATAGAGCTTGTCCATGACTTAACCGGTTACCTATTATCACTTATAAGCGTACGTTGATTATGCATAACTAGTTTACAGAATTTAACCAAAACGGGTTTAACCTTGTCATTTAAACTTCAAAATCTAGAATGTTAATTGTTTACCCATATTATGCAAGTCAAAGTACTTGTCGGGTTTAAACTACATTCTATCCTATCATCGTTTAATCAAGCGTTGTACGTATTGATCATGTACACTACTCGGTCTAAGTCTATGACTTAAATAAAGACCGTTAGTATTAATTGGTTAGCTTATGCCATAATCCAGACTAGAGCCTTGCCGGTAAATGCTATCTGCAATTAAGTACTTTTGTATACGGCTGAGTTATTGAAATTAAAAGAAGACTAGCTCAATAAAATACTCTCGACTTATTTTCCCTATACGTGCTTGGGATATGGTAAACTATTACCGCTGGTCAGAAATGGAATCAATCGAATGCCGATTGTGGCTAGTAAATCCGCATATTCTGTTTTAATCAGTTTTGTTTGATAACTTAAATATCGGGGGTTAAATTGTCGTGTCCTGGATATCCTCGGCTCATTAGATTAGTTAATGGCCACGACATTAGCGCGGGGTGTAGGCATACACCTGACAGACGCTCAAATGCAAATTACCCAAGACGTTGGGGATAACTCCTCTGTGAGTTCTAAGTGGTGTGTATTTAATCATGTCTCGGTCTCTATACTGGGCCCTGTATGTATGGACAAGCATGTGAATCTGTTAACAAGGTTACTAAAGTAACTTTCCCAAGGTATAAAAGATTTTGTGCCCTGGCACTTAAAAATAATTTAAAAATGTTTTCAAAATGAGCCAGTTTGGTGTATTTTACTAGTGAAAGCTGACGTATCGTCCAAAGACTAAACTGCAGGTACAATACGAAATAGGCCGAAAGCTGCTCGGTGGTGAATAAGAGAATCTTGCAAATCCTTAGATCTGCCCTAAAGTCTGTTTTATGTTCTTTCTTTGTACATTTTATGATCCGTCTGTGGATCTTCTATTACGAGCCTGTATATTATTTTGTATTTCCAAACATTTGGTTTGTAATAGTAATTTTACTCCAAGACTTCCGTTGTACCGTGTTTAATTGACTATGATGTTATCAACTGACGTCACAATACTCCTCACCCGGGCCCACCGGTTTATGGATTTGGATAGGAAATCCGAGGTGTGACATTATTACTAACATTTATTAAAATAAAATCCCGCATAAACTACGCGCCAGAAAACACTTATATAAACAAACATCTCAGGAACTTTCATTGATCACACCCAAAAACAAACACCATGTTTTCTTGGCAAACCATTCACTTTAAAACGCCAAAAAGTTAAAACAACCACATATGACAAACGTCGTTTATTGGAGATTCAGTATTGTTCTCCATGAAGTTTCGCTGAATGGATTCTAAGATGAGGGGGATAACTCAATAAGATTTTGCTGAATTAGATGGACAAATCTTCAAGAAAAAGACACTGATGACAGTGATATGTCATTTTGTATGCTTTGTTCTTGAGGAAGGTTTGGATGAGAAGAAGAGACTGTGCTAGTATAAATGCTATTTTGGACTCCATTATTAAATGATAAAGAGTGGGATAAGCATGAAGATGATAGCCAAATATCATCTAAGCGAAAAACTCACTCAAAATCACACCCTAATAATAGCATCCACAAAAAGGCATCGAACTACGTCTCCAACATCCACAAAACCACTTCAACGTCAACAACAAAAGATCACACCAAAAACCAAAACACAATATTTGTTGAATGATCACTTTGTCTAGAGAAAGGCATTTCAGTTGTGTAGGGAAATCAGCACCTATCTAAGGAACTCAAAGGTTCAGGGGACAAAAATTCAAAAAGAAGATACAGATAGCAGTGAAGATTTGGATGAGAAATTGGATTAGCATTTTTAATTTTTTTTCTTTTCTAATTATTTTGGTGTCATTTTTTATGGTTTGTTATCTAATTTTCAGCTAATAAAATACATTATTTCCCTAATACTTATAAAATGCCAAAATTCAACAAACGCCAAACACCAAAACTATAGTAAAATTCCTTTAATCACGTATTATTAAAAACTCCAAATAATTACTGAAATGTATAAAAAAGGTGCAAGAGAATAGAATAAAAGGGTGCCTTACAAAAGTTTAATTGTGCCATCTTTATCTATAAAACGTCATTAAAATATAAAACGCCAAACTTAAAAGATGAGACGTGTTACAGCCTTAACAGGTAAAGCTGAACAAACGTAACTGAAATGACGGAAACTTCATTACTAAAGGGGTTCAAGATTCTCTATTTATAGCCTGTGACAGTCGTAGACATTGAATTTTGATTTTTGGGAGTTTCGGTCAAAATCAATCATGAACGAGTTAATTGCAGCTCATAAGTGGATGTATTGAGTCGGTTTTTGAGTCTAGATGCTCGTTTAGAAACGGTTTCAACAGTTATTTGTTAAGAAAACATAAATATAATGATTGCCTGATAAATCGCATCTGTTACAAGGCGGGATGATTCAAGAAGAAGACTTGAATAAGAAGGTTTTAAAAGATTGATTGTTGGATTTGTTCAGATGTGGTGCGTGTGTTGCAGTGGTGTGTTGTGTGTGTGGTTTGGGCTAAGACCCGGGTTCGATCCCCGTGTCTACCCTTTAAATTTTTATAATTCTTTATATATATTTTTTATTTAATATTATTATTTTTATATTCTTTATTATTATATATATTTTTTAATATAACGAACTCTTAAACCGTTTCATACGAAATGAAAAGATTTCATTAAAACTTGATTACAAAACGGAGCGGGTTTTTAGAACCCGTTTTTTGTCAGATGTTAAAATATGCTTACTCTCTAATTACTTGCATTATCCATGTAAACCTCGATACTTATTCTCACGGCGGAGTGTGATCACGGAGAAAAACCTCCCTCTTTTCTCCCGTGACGAGACTAACGGTGTTTTCGATTTTGTGGTGAGCTTGAACCAAGATCATATCAACGAGCAAACGAGAGATAACCTTTATATGCAGAGACTTTGTGCCAGAACCTAGATATCTCCGGATATAGTTTGGTTCAGTGTTTCTTCATCTACCTCGCACCAAAAAAAGGTCATTATATAGGTAGAAGAGGTAAACAAATGTAACACTCAACAAATTGTCTAAACATGCCACAAATTGTTTAAAACACCATACAACTTAAAAAATGGCTAAGGTTATTGCATGGAGGTTTGAAGGTTGGAGAGACGTTTCGTTCTAAAGTTCTCTGACAGGAGAAGGTAAGGTCAAAACCATCAAAGCAATATTTAGTATGGATGAAGCCATTCAGAGGGATATTCTAGCCCTTTGGGTTCCAAGGGTTAACGATTGTGAAAGGACTCAAACGGTAATAAGAAGATTGAAAAAAATTCCTGCAGATGATGATGATGACATTACTAATCTACCAACAATTATTAGTTGGAGTTTGGATGAACCATAAGAACAGTGAAAGTGACTTATCAAGACGGGGTGGATTATTAATTGACGATGGACGAAGTGCTAAATCACAGATAAATTACACCTTCTTGAATAACTCTGTGATTTATCACCTTCGAATGATGCAACATCCAGGGTTGTGATGATATTTAAATATAGGATGCCAAAAAGGCTAAATGAGATTATGGCGTGATAAGCCAATGAAATAGATAATGATGACGAGTCTGAAGAAAGTAATGACCAAAGCGATGGGTACACCTCTGATGTAATACCATCCACTAAAAACTATTAGTTTACTTTGATTTCGTCTTAGTTGTAATGTTTTGAATTATTAATGAAATATAATGAATTTAGGAACGAAAAGAACGCCAAGCTATTTACCTTTATAAGATATAGAGATTAATTCAACTGGACAGATCTACAAATGAAATGGCTGCTGAAAGTGAAGAAGGTGAAAATGCCATAATGAACAAACCACTAATTTAATGATAAACAATAAGAATAACAGATTTACTGTAACCCTAAATATTTTAATGAAAACGCCATATTCGATATGCGTAACAATGTGTAAAACGTCATTGTTAAGTCCTACATAATGAAAACGCCGAATATTGATTCTAAGTTGAAGGACATAACGACATTTTTCAAAAAAATTGCTTTGAAAATAAGACGCCAAAAAACAAGAATAAAGAACAACACGCGATATCTGTTGGACTTTTGTTTTAAAATGAATTATAACATCATCTATTAAGCGGACTTGAACAATGACAATCGTACCTCACATATCATTTAGCGTCCCCTACACGTGTTCGATCAGGATCCGTTTCATTGTTTTCAAAATTTCAATCGTTTTCTTCTGATCTCGTTTCTTTCTTTCTCTATACTATATATATATATATATTCCTAAAAAAAGCATGAGAAAGGTAATATTCTACATTTGAATGGAGTCGAATAATATTCCAAGCAACATAGTGGTACCATTATTCCCTTCCTGTTTTTTGTTCCATCTAATCTTTCATTCACACATAATGCAAACAACATATAGGACAGATCCCTCTTACTCCCCACCTCTATACCCCCTACCCCACTGTTTTGTCTCCTTCCACTTGTTTCTTACCTATTAATTATTTTCACTCCAATAATTTTCACAACTAAACTTTATAAAACATTTCTTTGCAACAACAACAAACTTATATAAAAAGAAAAAACATCAAATATCAAACGGGTTTTTTTAAGTTTTCAAGGTCCACAAATGGACAATTTACAATTTCCATTTATCCCACACTCAAGGGTTGTCTTCACTGTTTGTACTTTTGCTCACCACAGCACATCCACTGACTCACCGTCGGTCACTTTAGCCTCTCCCCTTTTCCTTATCCTCCTTACCAAACACAGTGAAAAAATCATCGACTCTGACAAATGCTAATAACTTTCGTTTCATGCTGATTCGTTGATTCAAATGCTAATAAGTAAATATCGATCAATTGTGTCTCAAATCACAATTTACAAATACTTCATTAATAATAAAATTAAAAAAAAAACTTAACATACATGGAATTGGAATAGGAATAATTAGTTGTTTTAGTTAGGATAGAGAAAAACCAGATCTACACTTCATATCAGAGAAAATCACAAACAAACAACAAATTCTGAAAATCAAATCCAAATCCAGATTCCAAACATGAAATGAAACCGGCGAATTGTTTCATTTTCGGTTATTGAAATTCATCTTCTCATAATAACGAATCGAGAGAAGCGATAACGAGAGCTGAACCTCATCTTTTCCCCAACGAGCTTTCGCCGTAGGTTTCGCCGGAACAATCGCACGCGCGGCAGACACGGCCACAAAGACGTCGTTGCGACGGTTGAAGACGACGATGAGGTAGCGGCAGAACTAGAAGGTTTAGATAACGGCCACAGGTAATGAGAATGAAGTCGCCGGAAACCGCCGAGAGCGAGGACCACCGAACGGAGCTGAGTGTTACCACAGCCGATATTCGCCCAGTGTTTGGTGCAGATCAGCTCCCATAACCGCTCATCCTGAGCCGTACGATGCCACTGCTTGCTCACGCATCCTGCCGCACCTAACGTCCGCGCATCCACGTGTTTCAGAACCTCATACAGCAAATTTTCATCTAGCAGAACAGCAGTCGTCGTCTCCGGTGAGTTCTCCGGCACCGGATCTGTATCCGGAACCGGATCTTCGCGGATCTTCTTTTTCATCTTGCCGGAATCATTATCAATATGAATATTGCAACTGCCTTGCAGGTAATCTTGTGAGAGTGAAATTGATCTCTTCATGGATGATGATGATAGGAAGGTGAATTGAACAAATGTTTCAGGTTTTGGTGTTGATTATTACTGAAGAGAGAAAAGTGTTAGGGGGTATGGTATCCACCTGCTTTAGGAAGACGACAAGCGAAGAAATGAATGCGGTTAGGGAAATGACTATTGTGCCTCGTTGTGTTTAATGTGCACCTGGTTTACTGGGATTGGCATGGTCTATGGGTTTTGTTTGTATTCTAGTATTCTATACCTACTGTCTGACGGTTGGATTTGGATACATGCCTTGCTACAAATACTTTGGCTTTTCGATTTTCAAACAGCTTTTTTATTTTACAAAAATATATATTTATTTATCACCCAACAACTATGAATATTGAATACTTCCACTTAGGGACAAACAATACGAAATGTTACATTTATGTCGCTCGTCTATATTGGTGAGTTCAAGCCCATTTGTCCATCCGGATGGTAGGTCAATGTCGATTTAGATGTTTTCACCCTTCCTATTTCATATCCACTCCGCCCTTCCTATTTCGTATCCATGTTTAAACAAATTGTTACTTGGTATTAAGTCAATCCCAAATGGGATTTAACAACCCTAAAATTATAGATGTTTCTCCTCCATTTCAGTGATCAAAACATAGATAAATATTTGAACATTAAAAGATAATATAGCCATAACTTCTAAATAGTTAAATGTTGACCAGGCTCACGAATCATGATACCTAAATATCTAAACTTGCTATTATACACTTTGTTATAAGTCTTGGACAAAGTATCAACAAATCTGGAATAGATACGCATATGTGAAACTTGTGATCTAATAAGAAGAGTGCAGCTTATTAAATATTATGTTTAATGTACCAAGGCATGTAAACAATCCAGATGTACAAATGCACCAATATGAGAACTTGTGATCAATTGTAATGTTAACAATGCTTCTAAACTTGCTCAATGGTCTTGCATGTACACATGCACCGAGTCTAATGTAAGAACAATTATCAAAAGTTTGAAATTTGGACAAAAGGGTAGAAAACTTCATAGATATTTCCATAAATCCAATTTCAATTCTTATGACATGTGAGGAGCATGTATGTTGTTTAGTTATCTAAAATACCCGTATACATATACTTTTGACAACTCTTATTAATCTTATTCCATAAAGACGCTTATAAATTTGCTTAACTCTTTGTTAATTGATCGGAAAGTGAACGTGGGTTGACCACACTTGCCTTGTGGTCAGACATTCGTGTATAGGCCACACCCATACAATTGTCAATTTAACGAGGGGCCATTGGCCAATGATTAGCATCTCCAGGAGCAAGCATGTAGAACACATATCCCTTTAGCTTTCACCTTCTACCTTCCAACCAATGAGAAATAAATTTCTCATTCACGATTACATCATATCATTTTAAGAGAGGCCACATTCCAAAACTATTGATTTTGATGTCACCCACATTTCAAATCCTTTTTTTTTTTCCTTCTTGTCTTTTTCTTGTTTATTTTTATATTGTTGCATCCTATTTTTCTACATTATCTTGATCGTGTTACCAAGTTCTAGTACGTTGGTGTGTCCTTGGAAAAAAAACTTTTTTTTTGGAACGGGAACACAAATACTTTATAACTCTAGTCGTAAATTAAATTTTTTTTGACAACATGATTTGAATCAATAGGATATATAAAGTTATAAAAACTTAATCACATATACATATTCCAGAGGCATGACAGAGAAAAAAAAATTAATATGCATATTATCTACGGAATAACAAAAAATATATAAATATAAAAAAATTATGCATATGTCTAAATAATATTAGAAGTTACAATATATATATATATATATATTTATATATATTTAGAAGTTACAATATATATATATATATATATATATATATATATATATATATATATATATATATATATTATATATATATATATAAAATACGCATATTGCCGATTACATCTAAGTTTACTTTCTACGTTTTTTTCAAGCAGATATGTTCTATTTTTAATACAATGGCAATGACAATAACTATAAGCGAATTTGGAATCAATGTTTAAGTGAGGAATTTATTCACAATAGCTAACTCACACACTCAAATTCTACTCTATAATATATCTCTTGTCCACTGTCACATTCAGGGGTGGACCCACCTACAGTCTAAGGTGGACAGATACACCCAAAAAAAAAATTAATGTTATTTTTCATTGAAAATCTCGTCCGCACCTCTTGGAATTTTTCGTCCACACCTCTTAGATTTTTCCGTCCGCACCCCTTGGATATTTTAAATTTCTTTTAGTAAACTCTGATTTTTTTAAAAAAAAAACTACCTAAATTATATAAACTTATACTACCCAACTTAACCCAAATAGCCAATCCTTTAACCTACTATTTCATCTAACATAACTAGCCCATTGATCCTAGCCCACTAAGCAAAACCCAACTTATAATACTTAAAATAAGCCTATTCGTCCCTTTATTTTCCTCCCGCCCTCCCTCTCTTGTCGTCTGTCAGCGCCCAGCGATCACAGGAGAACCAAGAACACAACAGCAGCCACAACAGCACCTCATCAGCAGCCTTCCACCACGTCATCCGACACCAAACCAACCGGAATTGATAAAGGGTAAGTTTTTATGTTTTTTTATGATGATTTTAGTTGATATGATAGGAGAAAAATGGTAATAAAATTCTTAAATATGTTTGAAATCTCGTGTGTTTTGACGTTGTTTATAGTTGTTTAGATGTTTTATATGATGATTATGTTGTTTAGATGATTTTTAGGGTGATTACACACGATTTCTAGGGCTTGAATAGTTGAAATTTAAAATTGAAACATTATATTATGGAGTGATGAACTTGTGGATTAATTTGATTGTGATAGAACCATGAGTAAAGACGTTATGGCACGATTTCTCAAGAGGAAAGTTAATACATCTTCCTGTAACACCTTGTAAAATCGTGTCCAATAGTATAGTGACACGTGTTGTATTTTTTAAAATATAGTCTATTAAAGACTAATAATGACTAAAGGCGTCAACATGCTCAAACTGGGCCTCTGAGTGACGGTCCGGTGTCAACATGCATAAATAACAGCCTCTGAGTGACTGATATGTCAACATGCCCAGCCTCTGACTGACATCGGAGTCAACATGCTTATAATAAGCCTCTGAGTGATTCTTTGCAAAGTCCTAACTCTCATACGTGCCATTTGTTGGACGAGAGGGTTTAATTTTGTAATATATGAAAGTTGGATATTGGAGGGATTAAAAGTTTCAACATGTTAATTCTTACCTCTGAGTGACCTTTTAACGAACCGAGAGCTCGACAATGTCCGGGCATAATCCCGTGTATGCCAAATATTGGCTACGGAGGGCTAAAAGTGCTAAAAGGGTATTCAAAAAGGTTTTTAGAAGCTTTATAAAGTTAAGGGGTTAAAAGTGTCAAAACTTGAAACTGGCCATATGGCGGTCGCGGGCCGCGAGAGACCAGGCCTGGGTCTCTCGCGGGGCGCGAGAGAGGCTCTGCTGCAGAAAGTTTTGCTTGGTCTCCAAACAAAACTCCAAAAAACCATTAAATCGAAACCATGGCTTCCCAAACTGCTATGCCACGTTTTGGGGACACTTGTAAGCTTCCTCTTACACCCCTAAACACCTGGCTTCACCTCATTTGAGTTCTCAAACTATAAATAGGTGATCATGTTCACCATTTGAACTGCACCTTTCTTATTCACACTCTCCTCCCTCCTCTGGAAGTTCCTAGCTGAAAGGAGCATCCAACATAGTTCTTTTGCACCCTAGAAATCACTGGTAAGTGTTCCTTCATTGTGCATTTTCGTTTATAGGCTTTTATAGCCAAAAGTCAAGCATTTTTCAAAAAAACGCTTTGACTTTCGGTTAAAACCATTATGGTCCAGCCATTGTTCGAAATGAACATGGCTAAGTGATCGTTATAAGGTAGGTGTTAGTCCCTATAAATGGCACCCCGTGAAGATCACGTTTGTTAGACCAATTGACGGGTCAAAGTTAAGTTATTAAAAAGTCAAACATGCCATTTTTCGGAAAAATCATAAATTGATCTTATATATGTTATGAAACCTTTTTTGACACTTAAACAACTTGTTAATAATTATTAGAACATGTAAGAACATGTTCGGCTCGTCAATTTCAGTTCTAGAGTCGGTTCGCAACCGAAAGTCGCGAAGTTTGACTTCTGCTTTGACTTTCGATTCTGACCCGATTTAGATTAGTTACCTACTGATCTAAAGTTGCATTATGATCATAATATAATGTAGCATAACCCTCTGAGGTTATACTACATGATCATAATCAAAATCCAAGTTTATGCGCAAGTTCCATAATTATGCAATCTTTGACCAAAATCCCTTTTTACATAAAACAAGGTTTTGAATAAAATGAACTTGAAAATGAGTTTCCTACTGATGTAATATTATAAGTAAGATTATTTGGGATGTTAAACCAAGTTATAAACTGAGTTTTCAAACAGGTCTTTAAACTATGTCGATAAATGACGGTTTTAGCCCTTGTGGCTCATAAAATAGTTTTAATGATTATTTTTAAGGTAAATCTTTTACCTACTAATATGTTACATTAAATAACATATCTAAGACATTTCAATCTGACCCTAGTGTCAATTTTCATTAAACATCGCATAAAACGTCATATTACGACATAAGCGTCGTTTCGGGGCATAGTATGGTTTAAACCATATTAATCGACCAAGACTTGTTACCTACTGATTTTAAAACTTATTTTAAACATATTTACAGTAGGTACATGTACTAAACTCCGAATCCCAAATAATTTATAAACTATGTGTAAAATGACCAAAATGCCCATTCGGTGCATAGTTTGGTCATAAAGATAAATTACACAAATAATTGGTGTCATACTGATATTATATCATAAATAAAGTATTTTTCCAGAATACTTATAACTATAACATTAAATTATATTCAAGTTCCTTTTATACGGTATTATATTACCGAAATGCCCTTATAAGGCATAGGTTCGTTTTAAAACCTTAACGGGCATATAAGTTGATATCCTACTGATATTTTAACTTATTTAAAATACAACGGAATATAGAACTTGTCCATGACTTATCCGGTTACCCATTATCGCTTATAAGCATACGGTTGATGACGTAACTAGTTTACGGAATTCAACCGAAACGGGTTTAACCTTATCATTTTAATCTCAAAATCCAGAATGCTAATAGTTTACCCATATTAAACAAGTCAAGGTACTTGTTGGGATTAAACTACATTCTATCCAATCATCGTTTAATCTAGCGTCATACGTTTTGATCAAGCACGCTAGTCGGTTAAGTCTATGACTTAAATAAGACCGTTAGTATTTAACTGTTAGTTTATGCCATAATTCAGACTAGAGACTTGCCGTAAATGCTATCTGCACTTAGTACTTTTGTGTACGGCTGAGTTATTAAAATTAAAGAGACTAGCTCAGGTAAATACACTCGACTTATTTCCCCTATACGGGCTTGGGTTACTGTAAATTATTACCGCTTAGTCGAAATGGGATCAATCGAATGCCGGATTGTGGCTAGTAAATCCGCTATTCTGTTTTAATCAAGTTTTGTTTGATAACTAAACATCAGGGGTACCTACCGTGTCCTGGATATCCTCAGCTCATTACAATAGAAATGGCCACGACCTTAGCGCGGGTGTAGGCGTACACCGATAGACGCTCAATTATGCATTCCCACAAGGTTGGGAGAATTGACTCCTTCGTGAGTCAAAGTGGTGTGTACGTTAATCATGTCTCGGTCTCCGTATGGCCTGTATGTATGGACAAACATGTAAATCTCTTAACAAGGTTGGACGATCAACTTTCCCTAGTTATAAAAAGATTTTGTGCTATACGCACTTAAATTTTTTTTGACATGTTGAGTCAGTCGGGTGTATTTACCAGCGAAAGCTGACGTATTTTCAAAAGACTAAACTGCAGGTACAATATGAAAATAGGCTGGAAGTGCTCGTAGTGATAGAGGATCTTGCAAATCCTAGATCTGCTCAAAGTCTGTTTTATATTCTTTCCATGTACAATTTATGATCGCCTGTGGATCTTCTATTACGAGACTGTATATTATTTTGTATTTTCGAACATTCGTTGTAATAGTAATTTTACTCCAAGACTTCCGCTGTACCATGTTTAATTGACTATGATGATTATCAACTGACGTCACGATACTCCCGCCCGGGTCCACCGGTGTATGGATTTGGGTTAGAAATCCGAGGTGTGACACTTCCAAATTCGTTGATGAGAATTTAAGTGATAGTTGTATATGTTATATCGAGAAAGACTTGCTTAAGAAAGTAGCTTTAGATGATGCTTCGGATAGATTTCAAAAAGATGAAAACCTGTAGGGCGATGTTTTAATTATGTTTGTAACAAGGTTTTACGTGTTTTTGTTGATTATATAAATTTATTTGTTGTTCTCTTTGTTTTACATGACCCGACCCGATACGAACCGATTTTTTTACTTATATACCCTATGGCCTAAAATTTTTAAAAATGTTCCACACCCCCATGGAAAAATTCATGAGTCCGCCACTGGTCACACTTCACCCTTACCACTTACAAAGTGACACAGTCATCATCATCAACATCATCATCAAACTCAGTAAATCTTAATAATAGTAAAGCTAAGGTAATGTCTGAGGATGGTAAGGTGTAGACAATCTTATATCTGGGAATAGAGAGGCTGCTTCCAGTGAGACCCTCCGGCTCGATAGTAGTTTTGCATCAAACTTTGGACATAGGGCACATAACACTCAATAATCAGGACAAAGGCTGATTAGTGTATGTACATTTTTGTATTTCAGCTATCAAAACCACCACATGATGTATGATTAACCGCCTGTCACTTTTAACATTATTTTCATGAAATTAGTAAAATAACATTAAAATTAGTGTAATTTCATTTTGTCCTCCCCCTCACGAGGGCCCACAAATACATACATTATATGTGCATATCACAAATGGGGCGCTACTTACAAACAGACACGGGAAAATTATATATTCTTTGCTTATTTTGCATCTTCATAACTAAGATGTTGCATACTCATAAATTAGACGTTCAAAAACCTTTAGCTCACAGGAAGTGACATCGCTTCCGCATTGTGATAAGTCGGATGACATAGCGTGGAAACACAAAAGTTATAGAGATAGAATTCTTAACAAAAAATTATATATTAGTATTGAATACTTGAAACATTAAATGAGTACTCATTTTATATGGATTTTTATAGCTTGACAGGTATTGTCAAATTTTTGGAACTAGAGACTATCTAATTAATGAAAATAAGGACATAAATTTAATAGTAATTTGGCATGAATTGCCACATCTTTTAAGGACCCATGTCTCCACTAGTAGAGTTACATTATTGTTTAGTTTGGTTTCTTTAAATTTCTTCCAATCTAGCTAGTCCGAGTAAGTGTCAGCCAACTTTTAAATCAACTGCTTATCAATAAACATTATCAATAGTGTCTTCGCAACCAAAACAATAAAGATAATATGCGTTATCAACATGGTTCTAAGTATTGGTTACCGTAGCATGGTGCTATATGTATCACTAAACTTTAGCCAATGTACTTTTTTTCTTTATCTTAAGACTCGATGAAATACCAAGCGTCATTTTTCTATCGTTAGTGACAACCATACGTGGGACTAACTACCATCACTTTTACTTGCATTGATTTTTGTTTTCTTGGTATTTCTTTCTTGTAAGGACATGTTATGTTCTTACTTGACAAACTCACAATGATCACGTCATCACCTCATGGTTGATGTGTTTGTAGCTAAGCCTAATATGTTTGGGCTCGTGGGCGATTTAGGCCCAGCCTAGCGGAAGGCAGGCCCCCACTAAACATTTTAATGGGCTTGTGTATTAGTAGTGTAAAATACAAATATCCCCATTTCATGGGCTTATGTATTCGTAGTAAAAATATGAAATTAGTTATTTTTAAAGATTGGGTTTGGATTTGTGCTTTGTTATAGGGTTGTGTTGAAAGGGTTTTTTTTTATTCCAGAGACAACTAATAGTTTTTGACCCACTCTGTTCTGACCTAACTCATTTTTAGCCCCACCGACGAAGCTTTCTGGATCCGTCACCGTTTGGACTTACAATCGTATACTTGGTTGTATTCTATCAATACTGCGGTTTGACTATCACAATGCAAAGAGATGTAGGCATATCTTTAGTCACTAGGCAGTGGCGGATCTAGCCAGAGCGCTAAGGGGTAACGTTTTAAAAGAAAGGGGTAACGAAATCGAAAAAACGTCAATTTTTTTCAAAATTTACACTACCGCTGGAGCGCCAAGGGGTGGCGGAGGCTACCCCTTGTTACTAGGTAAGTCCGCCCCTGTCACTAGGGTATCTCAACTAATAGATTCATTAGCCATTTTTTTTCACATCGTTACCATTAAAAAAAACTAGGCTTAGAAAAAACGGGTCGTTTTATGGCCTAAATCCTAGCTTTTTCGTTTATACTAATACTAATGGGCCTGCCCTCATAGCAGCCGAATATTACGACCAGCAAATGTGTCGCTATGGCGATCAAGGGCAACCGAAAAACAATTGTCGCAAACGGGACCCTAAACAATTTCGTCGCTAATCAGGTGGCAAATCTTAAAAGCATTAATCTTGGGACCTCCTTGTTTTTATGTTTATGTATTAATCATTTCATTTGTTTTATATATCTAGACTAAGATCATTATATTTGTTTACTTTTCAGAATTGTATTTATTTTATCATTTGCAACATATTTTTCAAAATTGAAGAGGCCCATAGCGAAACTCTGTTTGATGTCGTGAAACCATTGTCTTTCTTTTGTACTTCATTTGTTCAGGAAGATTGTGATCAAGCATGTAAAAACTTATATTTGGTTTAACTCTCATGCGCCTTGCTGGTTGCCTTATATTATATATCCTGCTGCTCAAAAGTCTATTTGAACTCGTGAAACTAATTTTCTAACACCATTCTCAACCTTGATTGATTCAAAGAAACGTTAAAAAGACTTTATCTAGAAAATCATATTTGAATAATAAGTGTATATATTTTGAGCACATCCACTGGCCCACTGGGGATTGTCAAACCCCTTTGTTAATTCATAGTTATTCAACATGTCATTGTGGCCCGGAAAGTCAATACTCTCAATACAACTAATGATCCTATAATATTTGCATTGTTATGTCACCTACCGAATTGAATATAGTAAAAATAGTTGCTTGTGTCCTTTGAAATATTATCTCTTAATATACTATTGAATAAGATCCATTAGTATCTCCAGATTTGATCATGGACCACACTCACCACAGATTACATCTATCTTCTGATTATAAATAGCTTTCCACACTTGCCATTTATATGTATATACTCGTTTTAAATGGGTACTCTATTTCCCTACCTTGTGGTTGTTTTACTATTATTACTATACAAAACACCATTGCTTTCTGCTACTCCTACTTCTCTTTCACTACACTCGGTATTGAAACCGGGTTCATCTCTCTCTGTGGAGAACAAAGATAACTTCTTAATCTCACCCAACGGACTTTTCACCGCTGGAGTTTACAGTGTTGGGAGAATGCATATTGCTTCTCAGTATGGTTTACTAAACCTCTCGCAGACCAAAGTCACACCATAGTTTGGATGGCTAACGCAATGCACCAGTTAAGAAAGCGTTCAAAGCTTTCCTTGTTAAAAACCGGAAATCTTGTTTTAAGGGACGCAGCGCAACCACTGCCCATTTGGAGCATAAATATTATAGACTCGAAAGAACCTGCCCAGCTATTTATAAACGATACCGGAAACCTTTATCTTCAAAATTATGATAACCAAGTTATTTGGCAAAGCTTTGGCTCCCCCACTGATACCCTTCTTCCCCTACAAAACCTCACCAAAGATACATCACTTGTATCTTCAAGAAGTTTAACGAATCACTCTTCGGGGTCCTACAAGCTCTACTTTGACAACGATAATGTCATTAGACTCGTCTATAATGGCCCGAATGTAGTAGGCATTTATTGGCCGGATCCTGATATAACGGCTTGGGCATCTGGTAGGAGCACTTGGGCGAGTCGAAGGACCGCTACCCTGGATTTATCCGGTCATTTCGTATCAAGTGATAGTCTATTCTTCAATACATCAGATTCTGAAAACCAGTCAATAAGAAGGTTGACCCTGGATGTTGATGGTAACTTCCGAGCCTACAGTCTAGATGAGACCAGAGGAATTTGGAAAGTTGCTTGGCAGGCGATTTCCGACACTTGCAGAGTTCATGGAATATGTGGAGAAAATAGTACATGTTCTATCAGTCCTAATCATGGTAGGAAATGTTCATGCATACCCAATCACACGATGATCAATCAAACAGATTGGTCATATGGTTGTAAACCAGAATTCAATACAACATTATGTGGAAACAGTGAGGATGATTTCTTACATTTTCCTCACTATGATTTCTACGGTTACGAGGCTAGATTTGTGCCGAATGTGACACTAGATGAATGTAAGAAAGTGTGTCTCGGCATCTGCAACTGCAAAGGATTCCACTTCAACTATGAGTCCGAGGCTATTTCTCTTGTTACGCTAAATTTAGACTGATAAACGGGTTCAGAACCATGAGTTCTAACGGTTCCATGTATCTAAAGGTGCCCAAAAGTATTCTCCTACTGTCCAACAACAGCGAAAAAATTGTTCATGAAGACCGGTTAATTGCAGCGAGAAATTACCAACAGTCCGAATCGACAGAGCATGTACAAAGAACCCAAAAAATGAGTCAGTCAAGTCCCTCATGATATTTACCTATGTCTTTGGTGCACTTGAGGCCATTTGCTTTATCTACTTCTTTTATCGAACCCGTAATCCATTGAAGACAACAAAGGTTACATCCAAGCTGCTACAGGATTTCAGAGATTCAGCTATGCGGAATTAAAAAAGGCCACCGACAATTTTAGCAACGAGATAGGGAGAGGAGGTGGTGGAATCGTGTACAAAGGAGAATTTTCAAACAATCGAGTTACCGCAGTGAAACTTCTTAAGGAATTTAGTAACCACCAAGGTGAAGGTGAACTTCTGGCAGAGATAAGTACCCTTGGGAGGCTTAACCACATGAATTTAATTGACATATGGGGGTACTGTGCTGAGAGAAAACACAAATTGTTGGTTTATGAGTACATGGAAAATGGGTCGTTGGCTCAAAACTTGCATTCCAGTAGCTAGATTGGGGTAAGAGGTTTGACATTGCGGTGGGTACTGCAAAAGGGCTAGCTTATCTACACGAAGAATGCTTGGAATGGGTTTTGCATTGTGATGTTAAGCCTCATAATATATTGCTGGATAGCAATTGGAATCCAAAGGTTGCAGATTTTGGGCTGTCTAAGTTACTGGACAGAGATGGAACTTGTAATTCAGAGTTCACAAGAGCACGAAGGACAAGAGGTTACATGGCTCCAGAGTGGTTGTTTGTTAATCGTCCAATAACCTCAAAAGTTGATGTATATAGCTATGGTGTTGTTGTGTTAGAGATGATAACCGGTAGGAGCCAGCAGGTGATCAAAGTGTCAAGTCAAAGGGAAGGCTCGATAGTTGGGTGAAAGAAAAGATGATACTCATATCAAAGGGAAAAGATTTCATTGAGTTATTTTCTGTCTCTTGTATGTTACAATGAAAAGAACACATTAATTTATACAGGAATGCTAAATCAAGAACACATTCACATCATTGCATATGATGTGAATGAGAATTAATCTCGCTGATCCCATATCTTCTTTTATTTTTGACACGCCCCTCAAGTTGAATAGTGGGATTTCCAAAATTCAACTTGCTTAGACATTTGTGTAGAACTCTTTCGTTAACAGTTTCGTCAAGACATCTGCGAGTTGGTCTTCCGATTGAACAAACGGTAGACTGATGATTTTTCCTTCTAACTTCTCCTTAATGAAGTGTCGATCAACTTCAATATGCTTAGTTCGGTCGTGTTGGACTGGATTCTCTGAGATTTGGATGGCAGCCTTATTATCACTTATGATTTCACTAGTTTCTTGTGTGGATACCCTATCTCTGTTAAGAGTTTTCGTATCCAAAGGACTTCGGTTAATCCTCTTGCTATACCCCGAATTCAGCTTCAGCACTTGAGAGCCACCACCTTTTGTTTTTTGCTCCTCCATGTAACAAGATTTCCTCCAACTAATGTAAAGTACCCTGACGTCGACCTTCGATTGCCTTTGTCTCCTGCCTAGTCTGCATCAGTGTATAATTGGGTTTGTAGATGCCCATTATGTTGGAATAAGACCCATGACCCACAGTTCTTTGAGATACTTTAGAATTCGTAAGACTGAATCCATATGAGCACTTTGGGGTTGATGCATAAACTGGATGACTACCCCCACAGCATAAGCTATATCAGGGCGAGTGTGTGAAAGATAAATTAGCTTTCCAACCATTCGTTGGTACTGTTCCTTATCAGCTAGTTGTGCTTTTTCCTCCATGTATAATTTCTGATTAACAATCATAGGGGTATCTGCTGGTTTGCAATTAATCATACCAACCTCAGCCAGTAAGTCAAGAATATACTTCTTTTGACACATAAATATTCCTTGCTTAGATCTTAAAACTTCATTTCCAATGAAATATTTAAGTCTTCCCAAATCCTTCATTTCAAATTCTTCAAACAAGCTTTTCCTCAGTTTGGCTATTTCTTCATGTCATTTCCTGTAATAATCATGTCGTCGACATAGATTATTAAACATGTTATAAGATTGTTTCTTTGTTTGATAAATAGAGTATGGTTGGAGTTACTTTGCTTGAATCCGTAATTCTTCATGGCTAAAGTGAACCTACCGAACCAAGCCCTGGGAGATTGCTTCAAGCCATAGAGGGATTTCTTTAGGAGGCATACCTCCCGTTCTCCAAATTCACTTGAAAAACCATGTGGAGCCTCCATGTAGACTTCTTCCTTGAGCTCTCCATGTAAGAAGGCATTCTTCACATCAAACTGATGAAGTAACACTCTTTATTTGCCGCTACAGAAAAAAGAACTCTCATTGTGTTAATCTTTGCCACTGGAGAAAAAGTTTCTGAGTAATCGATTCCATAGGTTTGAGTATACCTCTTAGCTACCAGACTAGCTTTATATCTTTCAATTGAACCGTTGGGTTTGTATTTGATCGTAAAGACCCAACGACACCCAACTGTTTTCTTTCCTGTTGGCAAGATACATTTCTCCCATGTATTGTTTTTCTGCAATGCATTCATCTCATCCTCCATTGCATTTCTCCAATGTTCTGATTTTAAGGCCTGTTCTGCACTTGTAGGAAGTTCCTCAGCATACAAGGATGAAGAGAAAGCCTCAGCCTCTTTGGACAAATTTCCTTTGGCTAAGTTTGCCATAGGGTATTTACATCCACGAGACTCTTTTTCTGGAGAATATCTTTTAGGTGGTACTCCCCTATTTGCTCTTGGTGGTAGTACATACTTCTCTGAAGTTTATTCTTGGGTGGAAATATTTTCCCGTTCCTGAAAATGGTTATCCTGCCCCATGGTTTCATTAGTGATATTCTCAGGGACTTCAAAAGTATCAGATTGAGTATTACTTACCTCGGACGTCAGGTTGGGAGCGAATTCTTGAGGGACACTGATATCTTGTTCTTCTCTTTGTGTGGAGATAGGAGACTCATTTTGGGGACTGTGACTTTTTTCCACATCAGTTACATCTCCCAACCAGCTTAGATTGTCAAGACATTCTTCATGAGCATTATTTTGGGAACCGTAATAATACTTAGTTTCAAGAAAATCACAGTTCATAGTGATGAACATGTGTTGGGTTTTTGGGTTAAAACATCGGTATCCCTTTTGATTCACCCCATACCCAACAAAGACACACTTCTCAGCACATGCATCAAGTTTGTCTCTGTGTGACTTAGGTATATGAACATAGACAGTGCACCCAAACACCCGAGGTTCAAGTGTAAGGACGGGAGGGGGTTTAGTGGTTTCTGACAGAACTTGAAGTGGGGTTTTTATTTTAGAATGTGAGTTGGAAGGCGGTTAATCAGATAGGCAGCAGTGGAGAGGGCTTCTGGCCAGTAAGATTTTGGGATATGAGATTCGATTAGGAGAACCCGAGTGATTTCTAATAATATGCGGTTTTTTCGTTCCGCAACTCCATTTTGTTCTGGAGTATGAGGACAAGTAGTTTGATGGATGATGCCTTTGGATTGAAAAAATTGTTTCATTTGGAGTTAACAAATTCTCCACCATATTAGATCGGAAAATTTGAATGTCTTTATGGAATTGGTTTTGAACCATGGTGAAAAAGGTTATGAATTTGTCAAAGACTTCAGATTTATTTTTCAATAGATACACCCAGGTCATCCGTGTGTAATCATCAACAAATATCACAAAAAACGAAACTTTTGTCCCCCAATGATTGGGGCTGGACCCCATACATCAGAGTGAATTGATGAAAAATGTGAATCAACCCTCGTGTTATTTGGTTTAAAAGTTTTCCGATGACTTTTAGCTAACACACAAGTCTCACAATGTGTCTTGCAATTTGAAGGAAATAAATTTGGAAATAACATATGCAAATAACCCATGGATGGATGTCCCAATCTCCTATGCCAAAGCCATGCTTCACGTTCTGTTGTCCCATGAGAGAGCATGGCAGTCCCACTTTGAGTCACCTCATCCAAGTAATAAAGCCCTTGTCTTTCAGTGCCACGCCCAATTATCGCTCCCGTCCTGATATCCTGTAAAATACAAAAGGTGGGTTGCATGAGAACTGAGCAGTTTAATTCCTTTGTTACATGACTAATAGACAGGAGTTTGTGTGATAATGAAGGAACATAAAGACAATTAGAAAATCTAAGAGTCGGAGAAATTTCAATTGTTCCTCCATCTTTTACACCCATTTTTTCACCATTCGCTGTTTGTATAAACGATTTCGTAGGTTCAGTTGTCGTAGAAAAATTTGACAACTCATTGCTCATAGTGTCTGTGGCCCCACAATCAAATATCCATGGTGGCCCCCGGTTTCCATCATAGTTATGGGCCATTAATGCGATACCATTAAGTTTAGGGGTTTTTCTGCACCTTATAAAACCTTTTTTAATAAAGACATTAAAATCAGTGCCATATAATGTTTCTGAATCTTCAAGGGGCTTATTGCAATTCAGAGAAATATAAGTTGGGGTTTTCGAGATTCTTCCCTCAAACCCACTACCTGACACATTGAATGTTTCTTCTTCATTCCTCCCTGTTATCGCCGCCGCCACACCACCGAAGCCATTGTGGTTTTGCTTGTTGTCGCCGGTGTCGGTAGCTTCATTTTGCCACCGCTACAGAGGCTTTCCCGGTGTCCGGCCCTGTACCTTTTATGCCCTTTTTGTGGCCATCCCCCACCAATCTGGATAGCCTACAAGCCGGAAGCATTGTTCTTTGAGATGCTTCGCCATACCACAATGTGTGCATTTGAGGTAAGACTTATCTTCTTTTCTAGACGATCCATTCTTCTTTGGTTCGAACCGCCGGTATCCCTTAGTTGCAAGCCCGAGACCTCCTGGTTCGTTGGCCATTAATCCAGCTCCTATGCCCTGTACATTATTTGAGGTTACTCCTAAAATATTTTGGTGAGCAGCCTCTTTACGGATGATTGCATAGGCCGCCTCGGCCGTCGGGAGGGGTTCAGATCGGAGAATTTCCCTTTTAATAGGGTCATATTTTCGATCAAGAGCATTCAAGAATTGAAAAAGCTTTTGTTCTGACCTGATTTTGTGATATGTCTGGATATCTTCCGGGCACTTCATAGGGTTTGGATCGATAAGGTCGATCTCACCCCATACTCCTTGCAATTTTATCCAGAAATCTTCCAAAAAACTATCATCTTGTTTGATGTCGTTTGCCTTGACATGAAGGTTGAATGTTTGTAACTTATCCTTGCCGCTGCTGTATGTAACCACCAGTGCCTCCCATAGCGACTTTGCTGTGGGAAACTCGGTTAGGTTGCCGGCAATCACTGGTTCAATATTCTGTATTAACCACGAGAAAACGTCCAAGTCGTGTTGTTCCCATTGGTCGTATTCTTCATCTTTTTGATCTGGGGGATTTGAACTCAAATGTTTTAGCAACTTTTTTGACCTTCCTCCTATGGCAACCCGGATCATTCGGGCCCATAGAGCATAATTTTGGCTATTGAGTTTGAGGTTAATCTGTAAACTGTTGGAAAGTTTAGGACTTTTTTGTTGGGAATTTAACCCTTGTTTGAGCAGGTTGGTTAGTTGCAAGGAGAGCTCATGCTGGCTGTTGTCTTCGGACATGGTGGCTGGCTGCAGGTTATGTTAGGTTAGGTAGATGATGAGCATATTAGGTTTCGGAAAAACCATGCTCTGATACCATCATATCAAAGGGAAAAGGATTTCATTGAGTTATTTTCTGTCTCTTGTATGTTATAATGAAAAGAACACATTAATTTATACAGGAATGCTAAATCAAGAAACAAAAGCTATAAAAGGTTAATGATCCTTGAATGGAGGAAACCGTATATCTTGTTCAAAAAATTATGGGATATGATGTGAATGAGAATTAATCTCGCTGATCCCCATATCTTCTTTTATTTTTGACAGATAGCAGCTGGTGGAACGAATGATTGGATCAAAGAAGTTGTAGACAATACTGTTGTTGGAAACTATGACTCAAGTAAATGGAAATTCTGATTAAGGTGGCTTTACAGTGTTCAGCGGAAGATAAAGACGCTAGACCAACAATGAGCCAAGTGGTGGATATGCTGCTTCATGTAGAGAATTAATGAAAGTTTAAATTAAATACAGGGGTCAAAGTGTAAATATTGTAAAATAGGTTTATGGGTCAAAGTGTCTTTGTTTAGTGTAAAGAGTCAAGTATGTAAACTTGTAAATTGTGAACCATCATATAAGGATTGGTCGTAGGTTACGTTGTTCAATGTAAACGGCACATCAGTTCCCATATGTATATATATGTGTACGAGTCAGTTGAACCATGAATGATAATATGACATGCTGTATTGATAATTGTTGATTAGGTTACAAGGGTGTCTCCTGATAATAGAGAGCATAGTACACCTGACTACCCTAGTCTATCGCTACTAATATCATAACTAGTCTAATAGAGTTATGTAGAGAGAATGATTTTGATCTTTGATAGATTTAATGATTTAGCTTCTTTGTGTCATGCTTTAAAAATACAGGTAAAAAGGTTGAAGATTTCATAGCTTATTTTTACTTGGAATTTCAACACAAAGATGGTCATAGGATAGATATATAATATATGATGCTGATATCTAATGAAAAGTTCAGCCCGCAGCCTTTTTTATGCATTATGTAACAATGACTTGAATCAAGTAATTCAAAGTGACCACGATGATAATGGCCTTAGCCATAGTTGACCAGAAAAAGTCATAAAGTTGACATTAGATGGTGATCAACTAAAAAAAAGATGGTGATTAATTAAGTTTACTAACTTCTTGCTGAATTATTGTTCTATCTGTATGTCACATTTCTTAGAATTAGTATAACGAGATAATATTTAAAAGCTTATGTCAAAAATCAAAACAAAGTTGTGCCACATTGCACTCGAGATTGAATGTTTGGAATATGCGAAAGCAAATCAGAAATTGTAAATGAAGCCCAATTGAAAGGAATCGAGTGTATCCACTCCAAAGATAGTCCAACAAACATGGAGTGGAAATACGCCAGTCCAATGACAAAAGCAACCAAAGAAATAAGCCCATTAAACTTACAAACCAGTAAAATGTAATTCTATCAACCCCTCACTGATTATAGTTTTCATAAAGATAAAACAAAAAACTAACTTGAGTGAAAGAACGACTCTAAAATTTCTTAAACGTTAATATCCTTCTGCTAATTTACCAACGGCGACCACGTGAGGCAACAACTTAGACTGTACACTGCATTGACAGAGCATACAAAAAGAACCCAACTAAGAGTTTTATAATTATGCTCTTAGTTATAGTTGTTTTATCTTTAGATAAATGTCAAAATACTAGTTTTCAAAAATGGATCTTTAGAAAAATGTCAAAATACTAGTTTTTAAAATACACTGTCACGTGTCTGATATGCGGAATTAATAGGGAATGGTAGATCACATTATGGCGTCATGCTTCTTGGCAAAATGTCTGTGGTGGCAGGTTTGTGTCTAGTTAAAAATCCAGACTCCGGTGCATTTCAATTTGGTCACAGAATTGCTGAACTTTGCTAGACAGATTCAGGTATGTAAACTAAGGGAAAAGGCAACCATGTGATTTTCCTGTTAACTTGCCGGACATTAAAATATATAATAACGAGACTCTCGTTATTCATAGAAAATATCATAGTACAATATCGGCTGCGATAACTAAATAAAAAGAATATAAAATATAATTATATATACCAATCTTGATTCAAGCCGCATCTCTGGTGGGTCATTCACCTGCACTTGATAGCATCCTAGATTGCAACAAAGAGCACACTAAAACGTTGACGATTTTGGTTGAGGCACGTGTTCAACACGCTTCCCTTAAAACAGATTTCGCGCCTCTACTAAAGACGACGCGACTGTTTCCCAGGGTACAACAACCGAAGCAGTATGTACTGCCGAAGATGGCTCACGCGCCCGAGGTTACACCGGGTAATTGTAGTGTTTGAACAAATAAGGATGTGACGGGTGGTTGAAAACAAGTAGAGAATATTTCTCTCTCTAGTTAGTCTTCAAGTGTTCATTCTCCTTCTAGTATTCTTCATGTATCAAGCAATACCACATTCTTATATTCACAAAAGAAGCACATAGCCTACTAATTGTACATAAGTTAAGGATTAGTGAAAGGTTTCACTTAATTAGACACTTAATTAGAGACTTAAAAACTCTAATAAAACTAATTAAATGTCATAAGAAGCTCTACTCAAGAGTTTCTCTTTTATTCACAACATGAAGATTCTAATTAATATTTATAATTTCATTAATTATAAATATATTAAATATTCATTCACCAAATTTCTAACACATTACACCTGGCAAAACGGGTGGATGTGGTGACGGGTTCAGGTTAGAGTGGGTTTCGGGTCGGGTCATGTAAACATGAATAGCTCCTGCATACATACCTATATGTTAACAACATATCTATAACACGTAGACACCAATAACTCATGTATACATACCTAGACCCGATCTCGCATCTGAACCTATGCTGGATGGATCAAGATAGAGCAGACTTCTTGTTCAAATGAGATTTATTGGTCAGGCACGATGATCAAAAGGGTTAGAGAAGAGACCCATTCGATTTCTTGTTCAACCCTATTTTCACCCATTCTAATTTTTCTCTTGACCCGTTTGGACCCGTTCCAGCCTTTTCTTCTTTTTAGTTTTGCCCATTTTGACCCATCAAAAATGTTATTAAACCCATAACAACCCAGAAACTTATTATTATAACCCAGAAGGACCCAAAGTCAGCCTAATAGGTTACATTTGCCAGGCCTACCGTTATTCTGGTTCCATAAATAAAATTCTCAGGGTTGTTGTAATGCTAATACGTGAATTATATGAATCATTCAAACTTAAAAGAAATAATAATATGCAAGAAAACATTAGTCATTTTCATTAAAGCATGTTTTAAAACCACACAATACAGTTGATCATCAGCAACATCAACACCTCATAAACCCTAACCGTTACAAATCAACAAACCTAAGCCCTCTCACCTCTAATCCTCCTAGCCAACTGCAATCTTTCGGCATAATGGTAACTCTCTTGGCATGAATCGCACACAAATTCGTATCCTCAAACAACCCTACGAGATACGCCTCAGAGGCCTCTTGAAGCGCAGCAACCGCACTGCTCTGGAACCTCAAATCGGTCTTAAAATCCTGTGCGATTTCTCTCACCAGACGTTGAAACGGAAGCTTCCGGATCAACAGCTCCGTGCTCTTCTGGTATTTCCTGATCTCTCTCAACGCAACGGTTCCTGGCCGGAATCTGTGCGGCTTCTTCACTCCTCCGGTCGCCGGAGCTGATTTTCTGGCGGCTTTTGTCGCCAGTGTTTCCTTGGAGCCTTACCACCGGTTGATTTGCGAGCGGTTTGCTTTGTTCGTGCCATTTTTAATGATGGGTTTAGAGTGTTTGAATCAGATGAGATTGATTGATGTTTGAATTGTGTATATATATATATTTGGGGGTGAAATGGGGATGAACCAGTGGGAGTGAGTGTGGACCGTGGGATTGTGAAATTGAAAAGTGACGGTCAGGATTCTTTCTTAAAAGGGAATGAGGATTACGATCCGTGTGGTTTTTCAACAACTTTGGTACTAGTATTCTGCTCTTTTTACCTCCTTTATTTATAATAATTTAAATTTAAATAATAAATACATGTTTTAACAAAAACAAACATGATTATTACTAATCCAGTAATCCTACGCCCTTAAAAATCATATACAGATTATTGTAATTATGTGAATTCGAATAGTTTGACCATAAATAAAAATATAAAGTGATTTTGAGTTTTTTTTCTAAACTATTGTTGATGATAAAAGTATTTACTATTTTGATGTTCTTTAAAAACTATTTATCAAACTGGTGTTTTTCCATTTATTTTCTTATTATAGTTACATTTTATTTATTAAGTAATATATAAATAGAATCAACATATGGTAAACTTACATTTCAGTTGAATATTGAATCAGATTTACATTCTTCTTATATAAAATACAAACCAAGTCGTGGATTTCATTATTCTTATGATAAAATACAAAGATTGGAAATCTTTAAATTAAGTTGCAATATATGAAGCACAAGTAATGTTACGTAGTTTTAATGTTGACTTTTGTCACTTTGTATGCGATTTCTATTTAGTGATGAAAAACAAGTAGAGCAAAAAGACTTTCATAATTTGGTTTGTTTTACATAATGAACCCACATTAATATATTTAGTATATATCATTACATTATATTCAAAACGAGATAAAAAAGATTGTCCTCACTTAATAAACGTGTTTTTAGTATGAATAGGATTAAAACTTTTATCTTGGTTGATATTGAGACCGATACTCGACTCGCTTTTATTTCACATTTTTATTTGTATGCTATATTGAGACTGTAGCAACCGACTTTATTTGATATTTTTTGGTGCTTTTATGTGATATTAAAACCAGTCAATCAGTTTTAATGCTTGATTAGCTATTTTATGTTTCTTATTTCATTGTTTATATTTATTGTTAATCTATGACATAGGTTGGTTGAAAAAAAAAACATGAGTTGGTAAAAAACACTATACAAAAACACTATAATGGGTTGATCGATAAAAAAGGATTGAATGAATAGCACTATTTTGGTAAATGGTTTTAAAAGAACACCAAAATGGTAAATAATTTTTTTTACCAACATTAATTTGGGAAAAAAAACTCAGCGATTTTTCTAAACTAAGTCAAATTATACCGGGTTATGAGATGAAAATTTGGCGAAATGAGCAACATGATTTTCTTTAATACCTTAACTATAACTATAATCATAACCATAGTTCCATAACTGAACTTTGGTTATGGAAATTTGCTTAACCAAAACCATAACTGATGGTCGGTTAGATTAAGCATGGTTCAGTTAACTATCAGTTATGGATCGGTTTCATTATTTACGATTAGCTATCCAACGTATTCTTTTTCTTTGTTAAAACTAAAAATGGTTCGATTATGACGTTCTACACTCAGCTATACATGAAAATATGCGTGGTTCATGTAAAAATCATAATAAGAAAACATTCTATTGAAAAATGAAAAACAAATCTATAAATTTTCAAATTAATAAAAGAAATATAAAACCCTTACGATATCTATTAGTTTATAGAAACACAAAATATAAACGACAAGTAGTTAAGACTTCATAAGTAACAACAAACATTTAAAGTTATTAAAAAAAATAACACATAAGGTTTTATTTGAATTGCGTATGCTAGAAGTTCGTTCAGTTCGGTTCATTCGATTATGGAAGATTGCTTAACCATAACCATACCCTTAGCCATAACCAAGCGGTTTGGTCGGTTATCAGTTTATTCTGGTTAATAGTTCGGTTTCGGTATCATTTTTTGCACACTCCTACATATAGCCCCAAAACCAACTTTTTCATAAATTTGTCCAAGAAAGTGTCACTAATGCTGACGCGGATTTTTAATATGAATCTAGCTAAGGCTTTTTGCTACAAATTTTAAGTGGAATTTTAAAGTGTTTGTTTTATATATTTATTATCATTTTTTTATTATATTCATATTTTAATAAATATAAGAAAATCATACTAAAGATAAATATCCAAAAAATATAAAAAATACAAAAAAACTCAATTTATTCAAATGCAAAATAATATTGATCTAAATTATCTAAAAGCAATGCAAGAAATTATAATTGGCAATCGTTTACCCTAGTTGGCTACTAATGACAATCATTGACCAACATTAATAATTACTTTTTCTAATTGATCATAACTCATCGATTCCCCTAATTGACCATGGATGATCATTCCAACAATCAATTATCCAAATACTATGATTGATCATAATTGACCCCAAATTTATTATGTTAGTCCTAACTGGCCACTAATGACCATATTGACTATCATTAACCATCAATCTATAATTTGGCAATGAATCAGCCCTCACCGATCATCAATGACCATCAATGATCTAAATTAGCCATGATTGATCATTAGATGTAATTGACCAGAACCCTAAACAACTAATTTACCATGAGTGAACCTAGTGGTATCGATATTATTATAAACCCTATTTGACCATACTTGATTAATGTTTTCTTTATAAATTTTGCTACTTATATCATTAAATTAATTTTAATATTTAGCAATTTTGCTGTGGATTTTATACATTATTTTTAAATATTTTTATTTTGTTATGATTATTAGTTACATAAATATTTTCTTATTGAGTTAGCTTACTACAAATTTTGTGATTTTTCTCAATAAATCAGATTGGCTCTTAAAAGTCACAATAACTCTTAAAAGAATGTTACATGCCCAATTAGGTCACATTAGGTAGGTTTTGATGCGTTAGATTTTAATGGTTATATCCATTAACTAATTTTGGCTTTGGATTGACTAGTGGTGACTTTATTGTGGTGTTTGATTTTAATATTGTTCTTACAAGTCGTGACAACTCTTAAGTGATTTTGCTAAAGTTATTACTATGGATTTTTTAAATATTTATTTTCTCAATGGATTTTACTATCAACTTTATTACGTTACTAATTTTAGTTATTATTTTAATATTTATTTCTTGAATTTCGTATGGATTTACTACAAGATTTCTTAAAACTTTTCTTTAGTTTGCTACAGATTTCTCTACGAATTTAGTTTGCGACTGGAATATTCATAGACAAACCGTAGCAAAAACATGTATGTTGCTAATCCGTAGCAAACTTTGCTGCCAATTATGTCGATTTTGCTACATTAGTTTTCAATTATTATTTTTCCTAGATTTCGCTACAGGTTTTAGTTAGATAATATTTTTTAATGTTTTCATGATTTTGCTATCAGTTTTACTAAGTTATTTTTCTTATATATATTTTCTCAATTTTCTATGGTTTTTCTATGAATTTTGTTTGAGATGGAATATTTAGCAAAATGAGTCCTTAACTAATACGTAGAAAAATCCATAGCATACACAAGCTCAACAGGCAATCAAAGTGCCAAGTCGAAAGGAAGGCTAAATAGTTGGGTGAAAGAAAAGATGATAATAGCTCGTGGAACGAATGGCTGGATCAAAGAAGCAGTCGACACAATTGTTGATGGAAAATAGAAAAATGGAAGTTAAGATTATGGTTGCTTCACAAATTACAATGTCCAGAGGAAGATAAAGATACAAGACCAACCATGAGCCAGGTGGTGGATGTGCTTCTATGTGTAGAGGTAGATAATGAGCACTATAAGACTTGTATTTAGTCCTTTTCTTCACTAGAGTTATAGATTTAGTTTTCCACCCATTAGTTAGTGGTATAGTCGTATGGTGCTTTCACTCTATAAAAATGGTATGAGTTAAAATTCTTACAAATGCAAAATTAGATAGTATTTAATAGATTAAGTTTCCACCTATTACTTAGTGGTATAGTCGTATGGTGTTTTCATTCAATAAAAATGTTATGAGTTTAAATTTTTACAAATACAAGATTATATAGTATTTAAATGTAAAAAAAAAATCTCTTTTAAGTTTCAAAGTGAATTTCTTTAAGAGTTTTTGTTGCTTTGTCTTTAGCAAAATGTCAGAATATTAGTATGTATTTAAAAATGGATCTTTAGAAAAATGCCAAAATCCTAAGTTATGAATAATGGTTTTAAAAAGGTTGGGGAATTCATAGCTTATTTTACCATGCACTATATGGAATTATTTCAAGAAGGGAGATCTATCACATCCATCGAAACAATTAATTACTCATAGAGGTCGTCATATGATCTAATTAAAGTTCAACCAGCAGCCTTTTAATGAATTTGAATTAGTAAACTAGTTTATATATAATAATGAGGGTCAATATTTCAACTAGATAATCAGTTGAATATTGAATAAGTTGTGTTTGTATTCAAATTCAAATCGTATTTATATGTGTATTTAATAAATTATCTTAGTGTATGACCGTTTAAGATCATAGATTAATAACAATCTCCTCACATGTTGTGCTTTGGACACAACCATATATGCATTTTCTTCATCATTTCATCTTAACTTGTGATATATTCTTACATACATGGTATGGATTTTAGTGGCAACTTTGGAAGTCCTAATAGTCTAGAGGAATTTGGCAAGAAGCATGTAGAATCCATGGAAGTTGTGCAACAAATAGTACACAACGGATGAGCATACCGAATGTTATTAAGAAACATGTTACGTACAAAACATCGCACTACCAAATTTGGAAAACAATGTCATTCAGATATTTATTGTATTATGTTATGATAATTTACATATTTTTATGTATTTCTTTTTGTTCGATATAATCTATACTATATAATAAAAGTAATCATTTATAGTATACTTGTCATCATATTAAGTCATGTCTTTACAGATAATTATTATTTTAGTTTAATCTCTTCTAGTTAATTATAGATAACCATGGGCTAAATATTATTTAGTTTAATATCTTATGAATAATTATTATTTAGTTTCATCTCTTCTAATTAATAAAGATAACTCTCATACTAAATATTATTTTGTTTAATTTCTTCTACTTAACTATACATAATTATTATTTAGTTTAAATTCAATGTATGCTTCTCATTTATAATATTATTTATTTGATTTTCTATATCATATGACAGAAAACTACTTTTTATTTGTAATATACAAATTTACTCTTATACTTTTATTCTTTTCGATGGTATAATTATCTCTAATAAACTTTAAATTTTTACCATAATATATATAATGCTAGACATAAAATCAAAAAATATTTTGGAAGACATCAATAACTTAAGACATAATATAATTATATATATAATATGCACTATTTAATAAAATAATACCAACAAAATTACAAATATAAAAATGATTGATTGTACTAATAATAACAAAGTCTTATTTCTTTAAATAATTCAAAAAATATATATTAAAAACATATGACATTATAATACATTTAACTCATTTATCATCATACAACCTCCCAACTATTCAATCATATTTTTTTCTATCTTATATTACTAAATAAATAAAAATTACTAAATAAATAAAAAATATTAAATCTTATCATACTTTAAATGTCCATTATAGAATACTTCTATTTTTCTAATAAAATATTATCCTTAAATTTAATTGTTAGTTTAAGATATTTTTAAATAACCAAATTATTTATCACCAAAACCAATAATATATTATTTATTTTTATTTTCATTATTAAAAAAATATTATGTCGATTTGCATATAACTTTCATTATTACTTTATATAAAAAATTAGATGTATTATGGGTTTTATTAAATATAATTTATATTTTATCACTCAAATGGATGTTTATTTACTTCTTGAATAACATGTTTGACCATTATATCTTCTTTTCAATAATCATCTCCGCAATCACCATATCTATCGTGTACCGAGTATATCCATTAGTTTTTTTAAATATAATTTTCTTATTATTTGGTATATAAAATCATATTTATTCAAGCCGTGTAATACACGAAGGTTTAAAGATATAATTTTGTTATTATTTGGTAAAAGAATATTGGATTTTAATAATCCCAGCTATTTGTTGTTAAACGCCAACAGTCCCAACTTCAAAAATAACCACTAGCAGTCCCAACTATTAACATATTGACCTCTGATGGACCTTGCCTAACAGAACCCTAACGTCGCTAGTGTTTGGTTGCCGGAAAAACGTTTTTGACCGGAAAACTCATTTTTTGCCGGAAAACTCACATTTTCGTCACAAACCTCTTTGTAACCTTATTACGAACCTATAGGAACATTTTTATAGTAAAAGCTCCAATTATTTAAGTCGCCGGAAAACTCCTTTTTTCGCCGGAAAACTTCTTTTTGGCCGAAAAACTCAACTTTTGGGCCGGAAAGCTTAACATCTTCGTCCAAAACCTCTTTTAACCTTAGATCAGACTTTTAGAAATCTTTTTCTGCCCAAAAACGGTTTTCCGGCAACCGGAGACTAACGCCGTTAGGGTTCTGTAAGTAAGGGTCCATTGGTAGCCAATATGTCAATAGTTGGGACTGCTAGTGGTTATTTTTTAAGTTGAGATTGTTGACGGCCAATAACGAATAGTTGAGATTATTAAAATCCAATAATCCTTTGGTAAACAATATTCTATTCATTCAACTCGTATATACACGTGGTTTTAAAGATATAACTTTTTTATTATTTAGTATATAAAATTATATATATTCAACCCGTACAATATGGTCCTTATAGATATAACTTTTTATTATTTAATATATATAATTACATTTATTCAACCCGTGCAATAAAGGATGTTTTTAAAAATATATTGTTTTATTATTTAGTATATAAGATTTATTTATTCAACTCGTGTAATACACAGGATTATAACCTAGTTTGTAATTACGTGAATTCGAGTACTAGGGCTGGAAATAAAAAATAGTGATTTTTAAAATCCAAGTCAAATTATATATATAATATATATATATATATATATATATATATATATAATATTATATATATATATATATATATATTTGTTTTTTGATGTGATTTGTAAAATTGGACTGAAAATAAAAAAGTTTATTCTTTAAACCGAGTCAATTTGTGTATAATATTTTTGTTTGATATGATTTGTAATAATGTGAATTCGAGACTTTAATTAGCTTGAAAAAAAACGTGAGTTTTTTTAAACCAAGTCAAATTAATGGGCTGTTTATTTAGCTCTTAATGGTTCACACCTTTTACTGGTTCAACACATTTAATGATTCTGGTTCAAATTGTTTGTTTTGCGAACAGATGTCTGAATGGTTCAGACATTTGCCTCTGCATGGTTAAGTATTATACTTAGTCTGAATGGTTAAAAGCTTTAATTTGAATTAGTTAGACATTTGCCTATGAACGGTTAAGTATTATACTGGATCTTAATGGTTCAGACATCTTACTGGTTCAACACTTAATGGTTTAGATCTCTTATTGATTCAGCACTTAACCATTTATAAGATGCCAAACAGCCTCTAATATCTGGTTAAGTGATGGGAATTTGCCAAAAGTACACGATTTTTCTCTAATACCTTTGCTAGAAGTAGTAACCAAAACTGTCACAGATAGCCCCCAAAACAATCGCTAATAGCATCTCACATGTCGCTAATGAGTGATGAGATATCCAAGCTGGCGTTACTTCGTCGCAAATCGTCCAAGAAAGCGTCACAAATCCCAACGCAAATTGGTCTCGGAAGCCATCGTTGATTTCATCGCATTGGTCCTCAAAACTGTAGCTAGTGAAATCGCTAATCCCTACACATCCATAAGGGTTGGTTATATATTAGTGTAAAGTAGTTTTAGGGTAGTTATAAAGTTCGGGGATTAGATGTGACAAATCAAAAGATTGTAACCGACATCCCAAAGGAATAGATGTGTGGCACATCCATTTCCTTGGGGTGTGACAGGGGTGCTAAACGGGTCGTGTTTGTGGGTTGACGGTCCAACCCGACCTGAACCCGAAAATTTTAGACGAACCCGAACTCGAACCTGAAAATTGTGCCATACATATGAACCCGAACCCGAACCCAACCCGAATATTCACAGCCTGACTCGAACCCGACCCGCTCAACCCGATTCTTTTATTTTTATAGCAAATTAATATATAAAATTAACATCTGGTACAAAAAAACACAAACTTATATGATAAAATTACATTAAAATCATAAATTTTTTGTCAATTTCTCTTTTTAAGTTATGATATAGCATAAAATACACACCCAACTTAATTTTGACATTTAACATGTTATAAAAATATTATTTTAATACAAATGGGTTAAACGGGTCAACCCGCCAACCCGACCGGGTTGACCCGAACCTGACCCGTTTAGCTAAACGGGTTGACGGGCTCAACCTTAAACTGACCCGACCCGTTTAGACTAAACCTAAACTCGCGAATTCCGTGTTAGATTCGTGTCGAGTTTTCGGGTCGTGTCAGAAATTCACACGCCTAGATGTGTCCCTTGGACACACCTTTTGGTCGATGGCAGCAAGGAAAGAAACAAGGGACACGACTTTTGCTTGTATAGACGCAACTCTTCAAGTTCAATCTCATCCACAAGATTACAAGACACACTCGTTCGTGAAATAACACATCTATGCACTCGCATCAATTAGAAAATATATATAGGGGTAGATTTCTCATTTGTAAATTGTTCACTCATGTATTCGAATTCAAGTTATATAAAGTTTAGTTTATCATTTATGTTCTAGAGATCAAAGATCATTCTGGGCAACAGCTAGTTCTATCGTAAAAATGTTCTTCGTATTAGTCCAATTGGAACTATAACTTATTGCTTTGAGGAAATAAATCTTAACCCTGTACAATTTTATCCACACCATACGAATGCACTCTGGATTTATGTTCAATTGTTTCCCAAGTTAAACTGAAGCGTTGAGTATTACAACTTATCAACATTGTGCATGTGTTGAGTTTCAACGGTTTCAAGTAACTAAAATTCATATTCGCTACAATACAATCAATGAAACAAAGTTTTGGTGCGTTCAAATTAAGTTTCTAGTTGATATTATAATTAGAAGTATTTGTCACCTTTCGAATGTTAATTGATCGAAAGAAAGTTAGACTTTATCTAGAAATAAAATATTTGCATTATTATGTCAACTACCGAATTGAATGCAGTGAAAATACATGTTTGGGTCCCCTACAATATTAATTCTTAGATACAATTTAATAACATCCATGCATCCTTCCAAGTTTGACCTTGAAGACGATATATATATGTGGGTGGTGTTTATAGATACTAAATAGCTTCCACACTTAAAATATATACTCATGGCCTCTCTATTTCTTTTGCATGTGGTTGGTTTAGTACTATTACTATCTAAAACACCAATGCTTTCTGCTTCTCCTATTTCTCTTTCACTACGTTCAGTATTGAAACCGGGTTCATCTCTATCTGCGGAGAACAAAGACGACATCTTAATCTCACCCAATGGGCTTTTCACCGCCGGCTTTTATAGTGTTGGTGAGAATGCATGTTGCTTCTCGATATGGTTTTGTGAACAACACGATATCAACCAAAACTTTATCAAATTACTGAAGTAATGTAGAAGTCTTTTAATACAGGAATAATATGAAAAACGGTACAAGACACCGTGACAAAACAACTCTCAGACAAGGCAGATTATCAACAAGATAATCTGCATATAAAAACTGTCGAACAGACAAGGATCGAATCTGAATGTTCTAGAGAGAAACCCAGAAAGAAGTAGCAGAGAGCAAACTGAGAGTAATGTGTTGACAAATCTGGGATCCCAAGGCAGCAGATATAAAGGGACAAATCCGTAGGGTTCACGCGTACAGGAGCAGCCCATCAGCAACCAGACTTGAGCCCAACAGCATATATGCCCAACCGAACACTAGCCCAGCAAGACTCAAAAGAAAAAAGAAAGGAAAAATATTAGAAAAGATAAAAGCACAAAATATAGAATTGTAATATTTTAACACCCCCCCTCAATTCAATATTTGAAGCAATCAGAGATGTTGAGAAGTTGACAAACCTTTTCGTGAAGGCCAGGAGATAGACCTTTGGTAAGGACATCAGCAGCTTGATCCTCTGACTTAACACCAACAGTTCGAATAATTCCCTTAGCAATTTTTTCTCGTAAAAAGAAAAGGTCAACCTCAAAGTGTTTGGTACGCTCATGAAAGACAGGGTTGGCGGCAATGGAAATGGCCGCCGTATTATCACAACACAGCTGGACTGGAAGCTTAGTATCAAATTTCAATTCCCTTAAAAGGTTTGAGATCCAAATAATCTCGCATGTAGCAGCACACATGGATCGGTATTCTGCCTCAGCAGAAGACCTTGAGACGGTGGACTGCTTTTTTACTTTTCCATGAAACAATATTACTTCCTAAAAACACACAAAAACCAGTAACAGATTTTCGAGAGCTTAGGCATTTAGCCCAGTCCGAATCAGAAAAAGCTTTTATATTTAAAGAATCTCCTTTTTTAAACAGAATTCCTTTTCCGGGAGCACCTTTTAAATATCTTAAAAGATGTAAGGCAATTTTGAAATGAGCTTGCGTAGGCGAATGCATAAATTGGCTAAGATAATGCACAGAGTATGCTATATCTGGTCTCGTGTGTGAGAGATAGATCAATTTTCCAACAAGTTTTTGATAAACTGTTATATTTGTTAAGGGTTGATTATCCTTCTCACACAGATGAGATAAAACATGATTTACCTCGATTGGACAACTGACTGGTTTACAACCAGTCATTCCAAATTCAGCAAGCAAATCTAAGCAGTATTTCCTTTGGGTTAAACATAAGCCAGTTGAGTTTCTTACCACTTCAATACCCAGAAAATATTGTAATTTTCCCAAATCTTTTATAAAAAACTTTGATTTGAGTAAAAGTTTGATGTCATTAACTTGTTTTGAACAATTACCGGTTATAATAATATCATCCACATAGACAAGAAGGACAATAAAAACCGTGTCTTTTGTCATAACAAACATGGAATGATCACACTTGCTTTGTTCGAAACCAAGATTAACAAGAACGGACATAAGTTTCTCATTCCACATCCGAGGAGCTTGTTTCAATCCATACAAAGATTTTTTAATTTACAAACTTTAGACTCGGACGAAGAATTATAACCATCAGTCAAGCACATATAAATTTCTTCATTAAGGTCACCATATAAAAAGGCATTGTTAATGTCAAGTTGATATATTTCCCAATTAAAGTGAACAGCCATAGATAACACACACCTAACTGTAACCATTTTAACAACAAGAGAAAACGTATCAAAAAAGTTAATGCCTTCCTTTTGACTAAACCCTTTAGCAACAAGCCTAGCCTTATACCTCTCTATTTCACCATTAGATTTATATTTAATTTTATAAACCCACTTATACCCAATAGCTTTCCTATTAGGTGGTAGGTCCACAATCTCCCAAGTTTTATTGCTATGTAAGGCTTCAAGTTCTACGTTCATAGCATCAACCCAATTAGCATCATTTTTAGCTTCAAAATAATTTTTAGGTTCACAACTTTTATTTAACACAGAAGCAAAGCAAAAACTTTCAGGAGACAAATTAGCATAGTTTAAGACTTTTTCTAAACCATATTTGACTTTCCCATCAACTATAAAATCATCAAGTTTAGAGGGAAATTTAATGTTTCGAGAGGATCTCCGTAAAACCGTGTTAGTTTGTTCACCAATATCTCCCTCAGAATTAATATTGTCTTCATGTTCAGTGTCATGCTCAGCCATGTCTGAATTTGATTATATATTGCTTGGTTGCTGATTATAGCCATGCCTAAAGCAATCTTTGAATCAGTTTCAGACTGCTCAGACCCATGACCTATTGAAGTGTTTATTTGTGTATTCTCATCATCGGGAGTTGGGTCAACTTGGGGTCTTTGAGTGAAGTTTAAATCAGATAAATCAAAAAAATTTAGGGTGTTAACTTCAGTAGGAATACCCAGATCTGAAAATGTTTCTTTTCTTTAAAAGGGAACACAGTTTCATAAAACCTAACATCCCTAGAAAATAACATCATTTTTTGATCTAAACTCCAAAGTTTGTACCATTTTTTTCATTTGAATATCCAACCAAAACACATTTTTCTGCATGCGTGGTAAACTTATCAGAGTTGTTTAACACAGTGCCGAAACAAAGACACCCTATAACCCTAAGTGGACCTATAATAGGAGTAAAACCAAACACAAGTTCATATGGAGACTTTCCACTCAAAACAGATGAAGGTGTCATGTTAATTAAATAAGAAGCAGTTAGAATACACTCGGACCAAAATTTAATGGGAAAACCACCTTGAAAGAGTAAAGTTCTAGCTACATTCAACAAATGCCTATGCTTTCTCTCAACTACCCCATTATGTTGTGGAGTGTGAACACATGAAGTCTGATGTATAATCCTATTTTCATAACAAAAACTACTAATTTGTTTATTTATAAATTCAATACTATTGTCACTCCTAAAGATCTTGATAGATTTACTAAACTAAGTTTTAAGTAAATTATAAAAACCTTTAATATTGTAAAACACTTCATCCTTTGACTTCATGAGATATACCCACACAGCTCTAGAGTAATCATCAACAACAGTACGAAAGTATCGAAAACCATCCCTACTTTGGACTCTATACGGACCCCAAACATCAAGATGAACAAGATTTCCTAATGCTTTAGATTTATGGTCACTTAAAGGGAAAGGTTCCTGATGTTGTTTAGCTCTATGACATGTTTCACAAGGATCCAATTTAGCACCAGTTTTAAAGTTTAGATCATTTTTAAGAATATGCAAGACACGTTCAGCAGGATGACCTAACCTAGCATGCCAAAGACTAATATCACAACTAGAGTTACAAACCTTATTTGAAACATAAGAATTACCACAGAAGTATAGACCATCAGACTGGTTACCAGTCACCTGGACTTTCTTCGTTTGAGAGTCCTGAATATAGCAAGTTTGTTCATCAAAAGAAACAATGAGCTTACAATCTCTAGCAAGTTTATGAACGGAGATTAAATTTACCCAATAATCAGGCACGACAAACACATCATATAGAATGACCTTGTCACTTAATTTAATATCACCAATTTTAGTTACCATGGCACTCGTACCATTGGGGTGTTTAACTTTGATATTAAATTTAGTTACATCCTTTTGATTAATTAGATACTCATCTGTCATTACCATGTGTTGATTGGCACCAGAATCAACTATCCATCCTACCTTTTTTTCCATTGTTGATAAAATTCGAAAAAACAAAAAGCAGGTTTGAAATCACAAATAGGTTTCAAAGACAGATTCACAAAACTATTCAGACAAACAGGATTAGCGCACATACCAGCAAATCCACTATTCTGAGAATCACCCTTAGGTTTATCATTCAAGAGACTAAGCAACTGGGCTATCTGAACATTGGACAAAGAATTCATAGTAGAAATTGTATCAGTAGTATCAGCAGTAACGTTATTACTAACCTTGTTACCCTTGTTCCCACCAGGTTTTGACTTCATCCAAGAAGGATAGCCAACAAGTTCAAAACACTTCTCAATAGTGTGTCCAGTCTTATTACAATGAGAACATTTGAGATTAGGGTTAGGAGTTCTATTATTATTTTTTTCTTGAATCCATAACTTGACTAGTTTTAACAGAAAAACCAACAAGGTTATTATGAGTTTTGTCAAAAATATTTTTGGAGAGAAGGTGAGATTCTTCTCTAGAGATGACTGAAAAAGCATCCTTCACAGAGGGGAGTGTTTCTCTAGTTAATAAATTTGGTCTTACAGACTGGTAGGAACTATCAAGACCCATTAAGAACTGCATAAGCTTAATAAGATGATTAAAGTCATTAAACTGTTTGGATGCATCACAAGAGCAGGCTGGTAAAGCAAGTAACTGGTCTAATTGCTTCCACATACAATTCAATTTATGATAGTATTCAGAAACAGGCATGCCATTTTGACTAAGGAGTTAATCCTTTGATACATTTTAAAAACAACAGACCCATCTATCTTATCATAATATCCTTTAAGTCTTTCCACACATCTGAAGCGGTTTTAGAATAAACAAGACCAAGATATAATTCCTCAGATACGGAGTTAAGAATCCAAGTAAGCACAATAGAGTTGCACCTATCCCATTGCCTACCCAAAACCTCATCAGATGTAGATCTAGAACAAGTACCATCAACAAAGCCTATTTTATTTTTAACCTGAAGAGCAAGATACATAGCATTTGACCAAATTCTATAATTTTCTGATCCTTTAAGTTTAACACTAACAATAGACAGATTTGCAGAATCACTAGGATGAAGAAACAATGGATCACCAGTATCAATTTTACTAATCAAAGTAGCACTAGTCACATTATCAGTATTAACCACAGTACCACCAGACATAGCAAATAGTCAAAGAGTAACACTAGGTGATATAAATAAAAAACATAATAAAGGGTCAGACAGGGAAACAATCAAGCCAGGTAATACACAACCAGAAGACACAGCACAGTTAAAAAAACGAAGCCTGGACAGCGGTCCGATCAGAGGTTCATCACTCAAGGTGCCTCCGCAGACAAATTCAGGGAGCTTTGACACAGGACAAGAATAACACACAACGAATGCAACAGAGTGAACCCTCTCTGTGTCCCAAAAATCAATCCGGTCTTTCTAAACCCGGTATCAATATAGCCTAGACTCACAGACACTATGATGCAAATTAAAAATAAAGCAAGGAGAGAAAGAACAATCTCACAGTGGGTGCGTATAACTCCCGCAATCAGACTTGTAACCTTCAGTTAGGGTTACAAGGAACTGATTATAAGAAAGAATACCAAAGGAATTATGTTGGTTTGCCCTGTAAAAGAGACCAATAAGAACTCCTTCCCAGCCACACGAAAACCCTAGAAAATTAGGGCTTCAATCTTACGCGAATTCCAAGGAACCAAGGAGATGAACGGAATCGGCGGATGCAACTTGTACCACCAAGATCCCTAAATCCTCAGCACAATTACAGATCTACACAGATCTGTTCTTCGGCAGGGAACAGCAGCGGAAGGTATAAACCCAAAAGAGCCGATTATGGCTCTGATACCATGTGAACAACACGATATCAACCAAAACTTTATCAAATTACTGAAGTAATGTAGAAGTCTTTTAATACAGGAATAATATGAAAAACGGTACAAGACACGTGACAAAACAACTCTCAGACAAGGCAGATTATCAACAAGATAATCTGCATATAAAAACTGTCGAACAGAACAAGGATTGAATCTGAATGTTCTAGAGAGAAACCCAAAAAGAAGTAGCAGAGAGCAAACAGAGAGTAATGTGTTGAGAGATCTGGGATCCCAAGGCAGCAGAATATAAAGGGACAAATCCGTAGGGTTCACGCGTACAGGAGCAGCCCATCAGCAACCAGACTTGAGCCCAACATATATATGCCCAACCGAACACTAGCCCAGCAAGACTCAAAAGAAAAAAAGAAAGGAAAAATATTAGAAAAGATAAAAGCACAAAATATAGAATTGTAATATTTTAACAGATTTACTAAACCTCTTGCAGACAACAGTCATACCGTAGTTTGGATGGCTAACCGAGATGTACCAGTAAATGGAAAGCGTTCAAAGCTTTCCTTGTTAAAAACCGGAAATCTTGTTTTAAGGGACGCAGGACAACCACTTCCCATTTGGACTACAAATATTATAGACTCCAAAGAACCTGCCCAACTTGTCATGAACGATACCGGAAACCTTTATCTTCGAAACCAAGAAAACCAAGTTATTTGGCAAAGCTTTGGGCACCCGACCAATACCCTTCTTCCCCTTCAACAACTCACCAAAGATACACCACTTGTATCTTCAAGAAGTTTCAAGAATTACTCTTCTGGGTTCTACAAGCTCTATTTTGACAATGATAATGTCATTAGACTTGTCTATAATGGGCCTAGAGTATCAGGGGTTTATTGGCCAGATCCTAAGATAACAGCATGGGCGTCTGGAAGGAGCACCTTTGCGAGCCGAAGGACTGCTAGCCTAGATTTAGATGGTCATTTCATATCAAGTGATAGTCTAATCTTCAATACTTCAGATTCTGAAAATCAGGCAGTGAGAAGGTTGACAGTGGATGTTGATGGTAACTTCCGAGCCTACAGTCTAGATGAGACCAGAGGGATTTGGAAAGTTACTTGGCAGGCTATTGCTAACACTTGCAGAGTTCATGGAATATGTGGAGAAAATAGTACATGCTCTATCAGTCCTAATCATGGTAGGAAATGTTCTTGCATACCCAATCACACAATGACTAATCAAACAGATTGGTCATATGGTTGTAGACCAAAATTCAATAAAACGTTATGTGGAAATGGTGAGGATGAATTCTTACATTTCCTCACTTTGATTTCTTTGGTTATGAGGCTAGATTTGTGCCTAATGTAACACTAGATGAATGTAAGAAAGTGTGTCTAGGCTCTGCAATTGCAAAGGATTCCACTTCAACTATGAGGCGAATGGCGTTTTCTCTTGTTACACCAAATTTAGACTGCTAAATGGGTTCCGAACAGTGGATTCAAATGGTTCCATGTATCTAAAGGTGCCCAAGAGTATACGCCTATTGTCCAACAACAAAAACTTTGTTCGTGATGGTGACAGCTTGATCTGCAGCGAGAAATTACCAACAGTCCGAATCGACAGAGCATATACAAAGAACCCAAAAAATGAGTCAGTCAAGTCCCTCATGATATTTACCTATGTCTTTGGTGCACTTGAGGCCATTTGCTTTATCTACTTCTTTTATGAACCCGTAATCCATTGAAGACAACACAAGGTTACATCCAAGCTGCTACAGGATTTCAGAGATTCAGCTATGCGGAATTAAAAAAGGCCACCGACAATTTTAGCAACGAGATAGGGAGAGGAGGTGGTGGAATCGTGTACAAAGGAGAATTTTCAAACAATCGAGTTACCGCAGTGAAACTTCTTAAGGAATTTAGTAACCACCAAGGTGAAGGTGAACTTCTAGCAGAGATAAGTACCCTTGGGAGGCTTAACCACATGAATTTAATTGACATATGGGGGTACTGTGCTGAGAGAAAACACAAATTGTTGGTTTATGAGTACATGGAAAATGGGTCGTTGGCTCAAAACTTGCATTCCAGTAAGCTAGATTGGGGTAAGAGGTTTGACATTGCGGTGGGTACTGCAAAAGGGCTAGCTTATCTACACGAAGAATGCTTGGAATGGGTTTTGCATTGTGATGTTAAGCCTCATAATATATTGCTGGATAGCAATTGGAATCCAAAGGTTGCAGATTTTGGGCTGTCTAAGTTACTGGACAGAGATGGAACTTGTAATTCAGAGTTCACAAGAGCACGAGGGACAAGAGGTTACATGGCTCCAGAGTGGTTGTTTGTTAATCGTCCAATAACCTCAAAAGTTGATGTATATAGCTATGGTGTTGTTGTGTTAGAGATGATAACCGGTAGGAGCCCAGCAGGTGATCAAAGTGTCGAGTCAAAGGGAAGGCTCGATAGTTGGGTGAAAGAAAAGATGATAGCAGCTGGTGGAACGAATGATTGGATCAAAGAAGTTGTAGACAATACTGTTGTTGGAAACTATGACTCAAGTAAAATGGAAATTCTGATTTAGGTGGCTTTACAGTGTTCAGCGGAAGATAAAGACGCTAGACCAACAATGAGCCAAGTGGTGGATATGCTGCTACATGTTGAGGATCACAGTGATTAGTATGAGAATTTTATTTAGTCATTATCTTTGCTAGAGTTTAGTTTTTGGTTTCCTCCCCTGGTTATCTGTTATATGCTTATAAAATGGCGGTAAAAAGGTTGGGGATTTCATGTACCACATATATATGGAATTTCGAGATAGGATATAATCATTTATAAGAAGCTGATTAACCTTGAAATGGTTTAATCTTCCATAACTATAATTCATATAAGCAAACCGTTATAATTCATAGAGATGGTCCTAGTCATATGATGCTAACATCTAATGAAAAGTTCAGCCAGCTGCCTTTTAATTCATTTGAATTAATAAACTTATTACTGATAAAACTAGCTTAGCATTTTTGTGACAATTATATATGACAATGACGTGAATCAAGTAATTCAAAGTGCCCACCAATTATAACGGACTTCTAGCTAGCCACCGTTGACCAGAAAAAGGTCAGAAAGTTAACATTTGATGCTGAGTAATTAAGCTTGATCAAGCATTTATGTTCAACTATATCACATATATGTTCACATGTATGAAATTAACATGGCTTATGTTTCTTCAGGGGCGGACCTACCTTATTGGTAGGGGTAGCGGCTACCCCTTGGCGCTCCCGCGGCAGTGTAAATTTTGGAAAAATTTGACGTTTTTCCGATTTCTTTACCCCTTTCTTTTAAAACGTTACCCCTATGAAAGTTTTCTAGATCCGCCATTGTTGTTCTTGCTGGATTATTATTCTTGGATGCATGTTACATTTTCTAGAAAATAGTATTGACATAGATATTACATAGAAACTAAGGGTAAAGAAAATAAAGGGAAAAAAATATGAATCAAACAAAGTTGTGCTACATAAAACTCTTGCAACCGAGGTTGAAAGTTTGGAATTTATTATAATATTCTAAGGTGGTGTTTGTTTTTTTAAAAAAGATATGTGCAGCCTCTTTTGTCTGCGTCGCGCAGACATTGTCGTCTGCAGACTGTTTGTTTTTCCGAAGACATTTCATTAAAAAATGTCTGCACGAGCTCTTCTTGGTGCAGACTTGGTCAACTACTTCTAAGATCTTCTAAGGTCTGCAGAGGGTTAAACACCACCGTTCACCACCACCGTTCACCACCACTGTTCACCACCATCGTCCACCACCACCACCACCACCACCACCGTCCACCATCCACCACCACCACTATCTACCACCACCACCATCTACCACAACCATTGTCGACCACCCACCACCACCACTGTCCACCACCACCACCCACCGTCCACGTCCACCACCCTCCACCACCACCGTTCGTATACTTCCACTAGTTTATTTAATATTTTATTAGAGAGAATTTGGAATATTTATATATAATACAAAAATTAAAAACCCTAATGAACTATCGAACAGAAAGGAACACGTTAACGAACATAAATGAACGGACATGACCTCTATTCATGTTTGCTTGTATAACTAAACGAATGAAATTTCTTGTTCGTGTTTTTTTATTTATTAAACGAAACAAAACAAACGAATTCCCGCCGAATGGTTCACGAAGTGTTCGCTGAATGTTTGGTTTGTTTCAGCTTTAGTTGAGATATTAGTGCGTCCAATGAGGATGAACATGGTGAAAAGGCGAAGGGGGTATCATCTCTCGACAAAAGCAAAGCCGACTCATTGAAGAACTAACCAACATATGCAGACAAAAATCAAAAGTGGTCGGAAATTTCGGTAACAAATGAAAACTTTCCTTAAACCAAAAGAAAATAAAATGCTAATCATCAATATAAGCCACATGGACCGTCACACGTGCAACCCATGGACATGTGTGTGCTATGATCAAAGCTAAAGATAACATCGACGTCCAATGAGGATGAACAAGGTGAGAAGGCGAAGGGGGTATCATTTCTCGACAAAAGCAAAGCCGAGCTCGTTGAAGAACTAACCAACACATTCATATAAAAATCAAAAGTGGTTAGAAATTTCGATAATCAAATGAAGACTTTCCTTGAACCGGAAGAAAAGAAATTGCTAATCATAAATGGACCTCACACATGCAATCCATGAGTATGTGTGTGCTAAGATAAAACTTTATATGACATCAAAGTTTAAATTCTAAAAGTTTAGTTTTTGTAAAGTTTGTTGTTTGAAACTTCTAATTGATGTAATGTTTAATTTTATTAATTTCAAGTTTTCAAATTTGCTCCCAATTTTAGAAAAATCAAATATACTATATTATTTTTAATTGTATGAATTTAAAAATTATAGTTGCATATAAAAACATTTTTAGTCAAACTCTTTGTCTGTCTCGAATATAAATATAATGATATGGAAGTGTAAATATTACATAACAGGGTTAGATTGATACTTTTGAAAAATTTGAAAAGGAATATCCTCTAATTATCATAATATCAAAGTCAAACTCTTTGTCTGTCTCGAATCTTCATCCGCCTGATAATGCCATCAAACCAATATTAGACTATAAAATGCCTAGATTTTGTCTACTGCCAACATGTTATGAAGAACTTTAAGTAACATTCTAGTTACCAATGGCTTCATCATTTCTTTTAAGTGTCATTGGGTTAATAATATTCATATCCCTAACATCATTCATATCCTCTTCCACTTTTTCTTCACCACCCTTTGCCTTGAAACTGGGCTCATCTCTCTCAGTTGAGAAAAAAGATGATTTTTTAATCTCACCAAACAGCCATTACACTGCTGGATTCTACAGTGTTGGAAAGAATGCTTATTGCTTTTCAATCTGGTTAACTAAGCCTCTCTCAGAGGGGACTCAAACCGTAGTGTGGATGGCTAACCGAGACTCACCTGTTAATGGAAAGTTCTCTAAGCTTTCCTTGTTGAAAACTGGAAATCTGATCTTGAGAGACGCGTATCAGCGGGTTCCAATATGGACCACAAGCGCTAAAGATTCAACAGAAACTGCAATGTTGAGATTGAATGATTCAGGTAACCTTTTTATTCAAAATAAAGATGGAAACGTTCTATGGCAAAGCTTTGACTTCCCAACAGATACACTTCTTCCCAATCAACCACTCACAAAACTTGTGTCACTTGTTTCTTCAAGAAGTTCAACCAATTATTCGTCTGGTTTCTACAAGCTGTTTTTCGACAACGACAATGTTGTTAGACTTGTATATAGCGACTCTAGATTGACAGGCATCTATTGGCCTAATCCAGAGTTTCGAGCATGGGAATCTGGTAGGAATATATACGGAAGCCAACGGATTGCAACCATGGATTCTTCTGGTCATTTCATCTCAACTGATTATCTAGTCTTCAACACATCAGATGCTGGAGATCAGCCATCAAGAAGGCTGACGATAGACTTTGATGGTAACTTTCGAGCTTATAGTCTAGATGAATCTAGAGGAATTTGGCAAGTTACATGGCAAGCTATGTCTGAAGGATGTAAAATTCATGGAAGTTGTGGAGAAAATAGTACTTGTCTTAATGATCCTGTTCATGGAAGAAAGTGCTCTTGTCTACCTAATCATAGGATGATCAATCTAACAGATTGGTCGTATGGTTGTGAACCGGAGTTCAAACCGACTTTATGTGGTAGCGAGTACAACTTCCTGCACCTTCCTCATTCTGATTTTTGGGGCTATGATTCTAGATACATGCCAAATACCACTCTAACTGAATGTAAGCAAGAGTGCATAAAGAGCTGCAGTTGCAAAGGGTTCCAGTTCAAGTATGATTGGAACAAAGGTTTTTCTATATGTTACCCAAAGTTTCTGTTGGTTAACGGATTAAGGTCTGCAAATTTTAATGGTTCCATGTATCTAAAGGTACCCAAAAGTGTCCCTTTATATTTGAATAACAGTAGGGATGTTCTGGGATTCAAGTTAAACTGCTCTGTGAAAACTACAATCCAACTTGACAGAAGTTATGATACAAACCGCCAAAAAGAGTCCATCAAGTTTCTGATGCTGACTACATATGTACTTGGTGCACTGGAGATCATTTGCATAAGTTACTTCTTTTATGGAACGCGTTCACGTTTGAGTACACAAGGACAAGGTTACCTCCAAGCTGTCACAGGATTTAGGCGATTCAGCTATGCAGAGTTAAAAAAAGCCTCAAAAAATTTCAGTGAAGAGATAGGAAGAGGAGGAGGTGGCATTGTGTATAAAGGAGTGTTATCGGACAACCGTGTTGTAGCGATCAAGCATCTTAATGAATTTAGTAACAAGCAAGATGAAGCTGAACTTCTAGCAGAGATAAGTACCCTTGGGAGGCTCAACCACATGAATTTGATAGAGATATGGGGATATTGTGCTGAGAGTAAACACAGGCTTTTGGTGTATGAGTATATGGAGAATGGATCATTGTCTCAAAATTTACAGTCCAATAAGCTGGACTGGGATAAGAGGCTTGATATTGCTTTAGGCACTGCAAAAGGGCTTGCTTATCTACATGAAGAATGCTTGGAATGGATTTTGAATTGCGACGTTAAGCCTCATAATATATTACTAGATCGCGACTACAAGCCAAAGGTGGCGGATTTTGGGTTGTCTAAATTATTGGACAGAAATGGGACTCGCGATTTGGAGTTTACAAGAGCGCGAGGAACTAGAGGTTATATGGCACCCGAATGGTTGTTTGTTAATCTTCCTATAACCTCAAAGGTTGATGTGTATAGCTACGGGGTGGTTATGTTAGAGATGATAACAGGTGCCAGTCAATGTGGGGGGTCAGAGGGAAGGCTGGATAGCTGGGTGAGAGAAAAGATTATAGCCGCGGGTGGGAAGAATGATTGGATTCGAGAAGTTGTCGACTCAACGGTCGATGGAAACTACAGCATGAGTACAATGGGAGCTCTGATTAAGGTGGCTTTAAGGTGTTGTGAGGAAGATAAGGATGCAAGACCAACCATGAGCCAGGTGGTGGATATGTTGTTGCATGTAGAAGAAGATGATTAATAAGGTAATGGTTTTTGTTATGATGTTATTAGCTAGAACATGTCACTAAATTAAGCACTAATATTAACAACTACATCACTGTTCAGTTTTATATAGTTGAATGATTACTATCCTGCTTTATTTTAGTTATATATCCAATATATGATATAGCTATTATATTGGAGATCTTCATAAAATCTATCTGTGAGCTGAGATAGCTTAATCTTCCAATAATATTGTAAGCCCATTCGAATTCCATTCGAATACTAGAGTTAGTTCGGTTGGACAATGACCCATGCTAACCAACAATGCCAAATTCAACTAACCCGTTAATGCAATTTAATTATTTGTCTGATAATGGAGACGGTAGCTACGTGACTCTGATAAGGCATTAAATACACAAAGCATTAAATGTTCCAAGTAACTGAGTGGCATACTTTGCATATATAGGCGGCTGCTGGTTTTAGCAGATAAACTATTAGATCAAGCATTAAATACACACCTCTTATGTAATCCTAATGGTGTCGTCACTATCTAATACAATTTACAAGTTTAAGTTAAGCAAGCTTTATGTCCCAACATTTAGAAGTTCTTAACTTTCTTTAGAATAGTAACAGAAATAAATAATTGGCTGAAAATTTTTCAAATTTAAACTATAAAACCGTTAGGCTTTTAAAATAATTACTTCAGTATCTATATCTAGTAAGAACTAAAAATCAAAAAATTAAAAAATTAAAAATCGTATATGTAGAAGGGTGACACCCTTAAAATTATATTAAAGAGTTAGTTACTTTTTTCCTAAATACATATTGTTTATACGGTCATGTTGGAATGAGAGACTCTTGCTAATAAGATTATGGAAAACCCGTTGTTAAAATTTAAAGAATTCGGCCTTTTCCGTGCGAGTTTTTGGCCCAATTTTTTCACACCTATAGATTGAAATGTTGGAAAAAACTGCCATAAAAAATAAATTTCGAAGTAGTGTTTTTCAGCCCCTTACAGCAGCTGAGCAATAAGCATGACATCACTTTTTACAGCATTTACGGCTGCCGTAAATGAAAAAAAAATAGTTTTCTTTTGTATTTTGTTTACTTTTTTGGAAAAGTTGGTTTTTTAGGATTTTTGGCAAAAGTTTTTTGAAAAAGCCTTTCGTAAGGCCGAGTTCTCTAAGTTCTAACAACTTGTATAAGTTTTCATTTTACCTTAACCCTATATATATATATATATATATATATATATATATATAATTATATATATATAATATAATTATAATAAATAAACTATCTAATATATATTGTGAAATAAACTTTTGAAAAAAAGAAGCCATAATAGTCTTATAAACTAATGAGGTCATGTTATATAGTAAACTAGGTTATAACCCCGTATATTATACGGGTTAAATAAATGAATTTTATATACTAAATAAAAAAACAATATATCTTTACTAAATAATAAAATAATATATCTTTAAAAACCTTCTTTATTGTACGGGTTGAATAAATGTAATTTTATATATTAAATAATAAAAAGTTACATCTATAAAAACCATATGTATTGTATGGGTTAAATAAATGTAATTTTATATACTAAATAATAAAAAAAATTATATATTTAAAACACGTGTATTACATGGGTTGAATAAATGTAATATTATTACCAAATAATAAAAAAGTTATATTTTAAAAATCCCTGGTGTATTACTCGAGTTGAATAAATATGATTTTATATAACAATATAAAATTATATTTAAAAAACTAATGGATATACTCGGTATAGATATGGTGATTGCGGAGATAATTATTGAAAAGAAGATACAATGGCCAAGCATGTTATTCAAGAAGTAAATAAGCAGACATTTGAGTGAAAAATATAAATAATATTTAAAAAGCCCATAATAAATCTAATTTTATATATAAAGTAATAATGAAAGTTATATACAAGTTGTTTAAAAATTATGTAACAAAATGGTTATAATATTTTTTTAATAATGAAAATAAAAATAAATAATATACTAATACAAAGTTTGGTTTTGATGATAAATAATTTGGTTATTTAAAAATATCTTAAATTAACAATTTAATTTTAAGAAAATTTTTATTAGAAAAATAGAAGTATTCTATTCGACATTTATAACACCCCAAAAATGACAAATTATATATAAAGGTAGACAAAAAAATAAAATAGCTAGAAATAACCAACCTAGTTAACTATATATGACTAATTAAAAGAAGCATCTGATTTAACAAACTTAAGGGACTAAAAGTGTCAAAAGGAAAAAAACTAATTTAATAAAAACAAAGAAATAAGAAAACACAAAACACTGGTTTTGTGTGTGTATGTGTGCGCGTCCAGGAGAAAAACAGGGAGCCAAACCCTAGTTCTTGAATATCATCACAAATTCCACCAAAATTGACTAAGAATCAAAGTGATTTGGATGCATGTTTGAGAATTTAGAGTCTACAACATCATCTCATCATAAGGTATGTCAAAAATCCAGTGAATATTGAAGTAGTGGATTCACAATTGAATCTTATCATGTGAAATTGATGGTGGGATTTTAGAGTAGTGATAGAAACTGAAGTGCTTACATGATTAGGACAAACATTGGATGAAGTTAGTGATCAAATGCCTTTAATTAAGTGTTTGAATAACTAACAATGTTTGTGTTGGATGGGTTTTGATAAAAGAATTAAAGAAAACATAAGTTGTGATAGTGAGATTTTATAATCTATATTATTATGCTAAATTCTGGATGTTAATTGAACATCCTTGACATTGAAGCTTGACGGAATGTAATTACTTGGCTATTGGCTAAATCATGGACTTGAAAAAATAGTTTAAGAATTATGCACACAAAGTTCTTGGCGAAACGCATAAACGAATTGCCAATCTTAAATTAATAAACAGAATATGTTAAAGGGAAACGTGAGAGAATGTATTTGACAAATTTATGTGCCCTAGTCATGAGCCGAGTGGTTCTAATAACATGGATTTGTATACTCTAGGCAACGCGAGTGAAGCGTCGGGAAGTCAAGTCGGTGCGGACACGCATTTGAAGGGAAAGCTTTAAGGTATGTAAGTATACGCCTTGTAGCATTGTAATGTATAGATAATTGTTTTGATATATGACAAATGATGGTTTGGTCGAATAAAGCGATGAAATTCGTTAAGTCGACCAAACAGGTCAAAAGACGAGATAGATAAAAGTTTGGTTGGTCTGGATTTCGCTAGAATAACCAAACGGGTCAAAACAAAAAATTAGATAAAAGTTTGGTTGGTCGAAGTGATGGATTTCGCTAGAGTAACCAAACGGGTCAAAATGACAAGATAGATAAAAGTTTGGTTGGTCAAAGCGATTGATTTCGCTAGAATAACCAAACGGGTCAATACGACAAATTAGATAAAAGTTTGGTTGGTCGAAGTGATGGATTTCACTAGAGTAACCAAACGAGTCAAAATGACAAGATAGATAAAAGTTTAGTTGGTCAAAGCGATGGATTTCGCTAAGAGTAACCAAACGGGTCAAAGTGACAAAATAGATAAGAGTTTGGTTGGTCAAAGCGATGGATTTCGCTAGAATTACCAAACGGGTCAAACGACAGCATAGATAAAAGTTTGGTTGATGTAAGACGATGGGCTCGTTAAGAATAACCAAACAACCCTGAAAGAATCTTGATGCGTGCCTGAACGGATGCAAGATTTCTTAAATTGTATACAAAGGGGATAAAGGGTAAAATTGGAAATCTTACGCAAATATCAAAGAATGCATGGTAAATCATAAGTAGTTATTTTGATAAATGAGAAACTTACATAAATAGTAATTCTGTAAAGAATAATATGTTATCAAAGTTCCTTTGCTAACAAATTAGCAAACGGGTCAAATTACGTAACATAAGAAAATAGAATTTGAAGTGGTATAAACGCCCATAACGATTTCATTTCAGTAATGAAAATAAGGATTATCATTTTACGGATGATTTTCTATAAGTCTCGAGTCGTATAAGGAAGTACGGAACTCCAAACAGGTCGAATAGGTGGTCAAATAATACAGCAGTAAAAACGATGCAGAAGGTGCCGTCGGCGACGCCATTTCTGTCCGTCGCCGACGCAACATCATTTCTCCGACGCCCTATGCTACTGTCTACGGTAGTTCTGACTCGACGATAATTTAGGCATGCCGTCAGCGACGCTACTTCTGGCCGTCGCCGACGCCTTGTCAGAAAATTTTTTAGAGTTTATTTGCATCCATTATTTATGAAATGAACTATAATTTAAAATCCGAGTCAATATGGTACTAATCTATTAGAAAGTTTGGTTTCTGTAGGAATACCTTATCAAGTACTCTTATGACGTTCAAGCTGGGGTGTTGAACCGAATATTCAGAAATATTAAGCTTCCGTTTGTTTACACATTTCATGTATACATTTTGTTTAAAATGTTTTAAGTGATTGTAAATATTAAGATGTTAATCTTAAATACTTATGAAGTTTCTTTTAAATTTTGGTAATGGTATGCAAAAAATAAAAAATAAAAATATAGATTATGTACGATCTCATTTTATAATATGGGTCTTACAACATTTAAGGTATGATAAGATTTAATATTAACTTTTATTTATTTAGTTAGTATAAGATAGACAAAAATATAATTGAATAATTAAGAGGTTGTATGATGATAAATGGGTTAATTGTATTATAGTGTCATATGTTTTTAGTTATATATTTTTTGAATTATTTTAAAAAAAATAAAACTTTGTTATTATTAGTAAAATCAATGATTTTATATTTGTAATTTTGTTTGGTATTATTTTATTAAAAAATGTATCTTATACATATAATTATATTATGTCTTAAGTTATTGATGTCATCCAAAATATTTTTTTGATTTTATGTCTAGAATTATATATGCTATGGTAAAGGTTTAAAGTTTATTAGAGAAAAAATACATTATCGAAAAAATAAGAGTAAATTTACATATTATAAATAAAAAGAGATGTCTGTCATATGACATAGAAAATCAAAATAAATAATATTATAAATGAGAAATATATATTAAATTTAAACTAAATAATAATTATCTATAATTAAGTAGAAGAGATTTAACAAAAAATATTTAATATGAGAGTTATCTATAATTAATTAGAAGAGATTAAACTAAATAATAATTATCTATAAGAGATTAAAGTAAATAATATTTAGTAGAAGGGTTATCTATAATTAATTAAAAGAGATTAAACTAAATAATAATTATCCATAAGATATATGATCTAATATGATGACAAGTGTGCCAAAAATGATTTCTTTTATTATATAGTATAGTCTAAAATAAATATTGACGTTTTAATTTATTTTAAGAACTTAATTTTTTAAGGCAACCTTGTTAATATACGAATTGAACCTATATTTAACAAATAAACAAAAAAAAATCAAAATGTATATATTACCTATAGGATCATGTTAGCTACTTTTGGTTACCCTTGCATATCAAATAAAAAAGAGTTCAAACTACAACTGATAAGAGTTACTTAAAATCCATGATAATACAAGAAAATATAAATTGTTCAGTTATTTTGTTAATTAAAAATAATTTCTTTGACACAAATATATTACAATATGTTTCGAATAAAACATGTAACTTAGCATATAGAATTTTGCTTTTACATCGTACTATAAACTATCTATTTTGTTGAGCCGGTACCAAGTATATTTGAATAAAGTGGATGGTAAGATTTCTTGCTAGTCATTAATTAAGATTGTGAGTTAATAATTAAGTTTGCGAGTTAAGAAAAAATTGATGGCAAATTTGTCGATGTGACAATTTTTCATGAGAAGATTCCATTAAGATAACGCGTGTAAGTGTCAAAAATATATATTTATCAAGGAAATTCAGTTGCTAAATTAATTTCGTAAAATTTTATAATTATACTCTTCACATCTTTCTTATTTCCTCGTTCATTTGTTCATTCTCCATGTGTCTATGGTGGAACTTTTGTTGATAACACATAATGTTGTTAACAACGCTTAATGTTTGTTGTAATCAGTGGTCTCAAGACCAAAATCTACACATGTGGTCTTGGATCCTACACATGTGATTGTGGTCTATGTGTGCTTATTTGGTGTGAAAGAAGAACTTCACATGTGTAACTGATAATATGTTATTGAAATTAGAGACCAAAAACTATGTAGTTGTATAAGTGCCTAAAAGTGGTTTCAACTTGTGTGCTTAAACCGTGAGAAATTAGAATTTCACATGTGGATGGTAGACAAGAACTTTACTTGTGGACGGGGAGTGTGTGTTTGAATTCGTGGACTTGAATTTTGAATGGACTACAGTGTTACCTATGTTAGAAAGGAAAGATTTTTTTAGAGAAAATTATGGATCAGTTTGCATCATCTCCATATTTATCTAGTATTGACAGCTCACAATCCGGAATTCTAGTCATCAACTTTATTGCTTTCTTTTTTCAGTTATCTTGTAAAAGACTATTTATAGAGGCCTTTTCTTTGTAAAAATTATTAAGAAAAAAGGATCAATGAAAAACAACAACAATCGTTTCCTCTGAATATCATTGCAAAACATGGTATCAGAGCGGTGAGAGATCCTCACAACCTTTGCTCATCATCTACCGTTTTTTGTTTTTGGCCGCCATGTCTAACGACGGCCGCCTGGTCAACAACAACAATGACCTATCAACCCAAATAACCAATATTCTCAAAAACAGTCTTAACATCCAACCCTCAAACATCAAATTATCCGACAACCTTACCTTCAGTGTTAAACTAAACAGCCAGAATTATGCTCTCTGGGCAAGAATGATCCGCGTAGCCATTGGAGGAAAATCGAAAGCATTATTAAGCCATCTTTCTGAAAACCCACCAAACACAACAGATGAAAAATACGAATAGTGGGAACAAGATGATTTGGTGGTGTTCTCTTGGCTCATCCAAAATATTGAACCATCAGTCGCTAGCAACCTAACCGAGTTCCCTACAACAAAATCGTTGTGGAATGCTTTGGTGGTCACGTATAGCAGTGGAAAAGATAAGTTACAAACGTTTGATTTGCACGTCAAAGCCAACGAATTCAAACAGAATGGTCTACCTCTTGAGGATTTTTGGATAGTAATGCAGGGAATTTGGGGGGAGATTCAAAGGCGAGATCCAAATCCAATGACTTATCCGCTGACATCACTGCATACAACAACATTAGGTCAGCACAAAAACTTTTTCAGTTTTTGAATGCCCTAGATCAGAAGTTTGATACTATCAAACGAGAAATTCTCAGATGGGACCCACTACCAACGGCCGAAGGGGCATATGCAGCCGTTCGAAAGGAAACAGCCCACCAGAATATCCTTGGATCTGTACCTCCACCATCACAGGACATCGCCGCCAGCTTGGTCACTACCAACACAGATGGAGCCAGCTACATCACACGAGGACAGCAGGGTACGAGAAACCGACAACCGGATTGATAAATCAAAGCTTAAATGCACACACTGTGGTATGAATAAACACATAAAAGAACAGTGTTTCAGACTTGTGGGTTATCCGGATTGGTGGGGTGATGGTCACAAGAAAGGAAAGAAGGAAGGAGGTGATGTGTCGGCGGCCGTGGGCAACCAGTCGGCCACCAGCAGCGGTGCCGACAACTTAACAGGAGCATTTGCAGGTGTAGCGGCTGAGATCACAGAGAACAGGAGAATCGATACAGGTAGAAGGGTTGGAGATACGGATGTGTTTTTTAACCCTTCAAAAGTTTTATCTTTACAACCTATTTTTTATTCTTGTGCAAAAAATACCCCTGAAGTTCCTAATAATAAAACAACCATGATAGATAACAAAGAAATTGGAGAGGTTAATATGGCACTAAATGATATTCATCCGGGTCTTGGATTTTCGATTGTGGTGCCACTGACACCATGACCTACGACCCTTCAGATATTTGTGTTACTTCGAGACCCCAAAGAAAGTATATACAAACTGCAAACGGGGAGATTATGCCACTGAAAGGAGGGGGTACAATTGAACTGTCACCAACATTAAGATTACCGAATTGTCTTTATATACCATCCCTGTCTCACAAACTACTTTCAATAAGTCATGTGACAAAGGAATTGAATTGCACGCTTCTTATGCATCCTACTTTCTGTATACTGCAGGACATCAGGACGGGAATGATTATTGGACGTGGCACTGAGCGGCAAGGATTGTATTACGTAGATGAAGTGACTCAGCAAGGTCCTGCAACATTGGCTCATGGAACAACAAATAGAGAGGCATGGTTATGGCATAGGAGGCTTGGCCACCCTTCTTCTGGTTATTTACATCGTTTATTCCCTAAACTTTTTCGTTCTAATGAATCATTAAACTGTGAAACTTGTGTTTTGGCCAAAAGTCATAGGCACACCTACAAACCCAATAATACTATACTTGACTATCCTTTTGATTTGATTCATTTCTGATGTTTGGGGTCCTGCGCCAGTTAATGGGGGGCAAAATTTTCGATATTTTCTCTTATTTGTTAATGATTGCACTCGTATGTGTTGGATTTATTTCTTGAAAAAAAAATCCGAAGTATTTGATAAATTTGTTATATTTCACACCATGATCAAAACTCAATTTCAGCAAGATATCAAAATCCTCCGGTGATAATGGAGGAGAATTTGTTAACACCTCCATGAAACAATATTTTCAAACAAAAGGGATGATTCATCAAACCTCTTGTCGACATACCCCAGAACAAAATGGAGTTGCCGAATGTAAAATCGTATACTTTTAGAAATAACTCGAGCCCTCATCATCGAATCACGAGTCCCTAAAACATTCTGGCCTGAAGCTCTTGCCACAGCCACATATCTCATTAATCGACTCCCTACCATGATCCTAAAGTTTAAAACCCCGTTACAAACCCTATCCGAATTCACTAAAATACCCCCTACCCTCACTCTTGAACCTCGCGTTTTTGGATGTTCTGTCTTTGTTCACATACCAAAGACTGAACGTACAAAAATCGATCCTTGTGCTGAGAAATGTGTATTTGTGGGATATGGTATTGATAAAAGGGGTACCGATGTTACACTCCAACGAAACGTCACATATACACTACAATAAATTGTGACTTTCTTGAAACAGAATACTTTTACCTCACCCAACACACTGGTCAGGGGGAGAGAGAAAGTAGTGACACACTGAGTTGGCTAAGGTGGATACCATCATCAGAAGAGGTCAGCCATATCACCCAAGCTGAGTCACCTCTAGGGGTGTGAATTTCTGACACGACCCGGAAACCCGACACGAACCTAACATGAAATTCGCGGGTTTAGGTTTCGTCTAAACGGGTTCGGGTCAGTTTCGGGTTGAACACGCGAACCCGTTTAGGTTTACGGGTAGGTTCGGGTCAACCTGGTCGGGTTGGCGGGTTGACCCTTTAACACATCTTTACTATATTATATTTTTTACAATATATTTTATCTCATAAATTAAATGGGGCGTGTATTTTATGCCATGATTATAACTTAAAAGGAGAATTAACATAGCTTTTATAATTTAAATATGATATTATTATATACATTTGTGTTTTTTGAAGTAATTTTTAATTTTAAAATATTAGTTTTAGAAAAAAAATTAAAAAATTCGGGTTAAACGGGTCGTGTTCGGGTCAACCCACAAAACTTCAGGTCGTGTTCGGGTTCATACATATGATACGATTTTCAGGTTCGGGTTCGTGTAAAATTTTCGGGTTCGGGTTGAACCCGCCAACCCGCGAACACGACCCGTTTAGCACCCTAGTCACCTCCATCTACGACACATACAATTAGTGTCACTGAACATAATCTTCCCAACCGGATGTCCGAGGTAAGTGCTCCTCAAGCTGATTTTCAAGACAATACCGATACTTTCAATACTAATATTCATGAAGGAGCAACTGAATCAACCAATTCATTGCAAGAGGAATCATTGCAAGAGGAACAACTTCCAAATACAAATGAAGAAGCAACACAGAGTTATCTCCTTCCACAGAGAATCAACAGGGGCATTCCTCCAAGAAGGTACTCCCCTGAGAGAGAAAGTCGGAGTTCTAGATACCCCACGGCAAACGTTGCCAATAGAAATCTGACAGAAGAAGCCAAAGGATCTGTGTCTGCTATTTTCTCCGAAGAAAACCCAACCTCTATGGAGGAAGCGTTAAAATCAAAACACTGGAGAGAGGCAATGAAAGCAGAGATGGGTGCTTTAAAGAAAAATGAGACATGGGAAAAATGTGTTATTCCTCTTGGAAAAAAACCTGTAGGATGTCGGTGGGTGTTTACTACAAAATATAAGCCAGATGGAACAATTGAAAGGTACAAAGCCCGATTGGTGGCTAAGGGATATACTCAGACATATGCGATTGATTATTCAGAAACTTTTTCCCCTGTAGCCAAAATCGACACAATCAGAGTTCTCTTCTCAATAGCAGCGAATAAAGACCGGCCTCTCCATCAACTTGATGTTAAGAATGCCTTCCTGCATGGAGACCTAAAAGAAGAGGTATATATGGAAGCTCCTCCTGGGTTTGCAGAAGACTTTAAGGATGGTGAAGTTTGCCATCTTAAAAGGTCTCTCTATGGGTTAAAACAATCTCCTAGAGCTTGGTTTGGGAGGTTTACTAGAGCCATGAAGAAATATGGCTTCAAACAAAGTAACTCTGATCACACTCTGTTTCTTAAACGAAGGAGTGAGCTCATAACATGTCTGATTATCTATGTTGATGACATGATTATTACTGGAAATTACGAAGAAGAAATGGAGAAATTAAAAAGAAATTTGTTTACCGAATTTGAAATGAAAGACTTAGGAAGACTTAAGTATTTCCTGGGAATTGAAGTTCTTAGGTCTAAACAAGGGATTTTCATTTGCCAAAAAAAATACATTCTTGACTTATTAGCAGAAACTGGGATGATCGACTGTAAACCAGTGGATACCCCAATGGTAGCAAACCTGAAACTTCATATTGAAGAAGGAGCTGAGCTTGCAGACAAAGAGAGATACCAGCAGTTGGTGGGAAAACTAATATATCTTTCCCACACATGTCTTGACATCGCGTACGCAGTAGGGGTGATAAGTCAGATCATGCATCAACCACAAGTTTCCCATATGGAAGCTGTCTGGAGGATTATTAGATACCTTAAGGGGACAGTTGGCCATGGTGTCTTGTTCAGAGCGAATGGGCATCTAATGATTCAGGCATACACTGATGCAGACTGGGCAGGAGATAAAGAAACTCGAAGATCAACCTCTGGATACTTTACTATGGTCGGAGGGAATCTTGTCACATGGAGAAGTAAGAAGCAAAAGGTGGTTGCTCTATCGAGTGCCGAGGCCGGATTCAGAGGGATCGCTCGAGGTCTAGCCGAGGTGCTCTGGAACGTAAACTTTTAACTGAGTTTGGTTTCTTAAAAAATGAAGTAACCAAAATCATGTGTGATAATGAAGCAGCAATACAGATCTCTGAGAATCTAGTTCAACATGATAGAACCAAGCATGTGAAGGTGGACAGACATTTCATTAAAGAAAAGTTGGAGGCAAAGATCATAGAATTTCCCTTCATTCGATCCGAAGATCAGCTTGCTGATATTCTAACAAAAGCCACGAATAGGAGAATCTTTGAAAACTGTTTGGCCAAGTTGAATTTTGGTGATTCCACTATTCAACCTGAGGGGGAGTGTTAGAAAGGAAAGAATTTTTTTAGAGAAAATTATGGATCAGTTTGCATCATCTCCATATTTGTCTAGTATTGACAGCTCACAATCCGAATTTCTAGTCATCAACTTTATGCTTTCCTTTTTTCAGTTATCTTGTAAAAGCCTATTTATAGAGGCCTTTTCTTTGTAAAAATTATTAAGAAAAAACGATCAATGAAAAACAACAACAATCGTTCCCTCTGAATATCATTGCAAAACCTAAATATTGCATTGTGATCAAGAATTATGTAGAACATCTTTCGAAATAGATGGTCAATAAATCTAAAGCTTTGTATTTTGTTGTAACACTTGTTTTTGTATTTAAAGTTATATTATGATTGTTATTTTGGTTGCAAGGATGATATATGTAAATGGGTTGATTTATGTTTGTATATATTAATTGGATTACACTTATTGTCATATATAACATAATAGCTCATTAGGGTGGTAATGTGGTGTACATTGAATAGAACCTGAGGCTATATGGTGTGGTGATATTTCTAATCACCACTAGTTTATCACCACCTTCTACGTCAACGTCACATCACTCTATTCTTATCCACTATCTTTATCTACCACCTTATATGGTGTGTTCCATAACCCTCATCATCTACCACCAATCAAATTCTCTTAATAAATTCAAGGAGGCTCGTGGTCGGCATTGTCAAACCCCGACCCATAGCTGAATAAGTGATAGAGGCATGATTGGGTTGATCCAAAGAGCTTATGACTTGCTATTAGGAGTTTCAATTAATCATTAATCCAAACTATATGCTTCACATAACAAACAATCCAAATAATCAATTACATAAGAGACATATAACAATTAAATTCCACTAATCCGTTTCTTCTTAACTAAGCCCCATCCTATGTTCAATCTTCTCTTCGTACCTGTTCACCTGTATGATGTGTAAAAATGGTTTTTTGGTCAACAAAGGTTGGTGAGTGAACCTTATTATTATTTCAAAAAAAAATATTATGTTTAACTTTGATTTATTGAGAAAATCTACGTTAACCAATGTAAGTAATCATGTTGTATGTTATATATCAAACTCATAACACAACATCAAACAATAAACAAGCCAACTGAAATGATTCAATAAATGTATGCATGTTGCACGGTATTATGGTGTGCCAATGAATGAATGTATATAGCACGGATTATGGTGTGCCATTGAATAAATGTTTGTTACAAGGTATTATGGTGTGCTGCAAGGTCTAAGCTCAATCAAATGGAGCTGATCTCGTATGGTTGACAACGTTAAGTTCCGCTCATAGGTAACGGAGAACAGACGCTTCAAGGTTTTGGTTTGTAATTGTGTCCAGATTCAAGGTTGTAAAGGAATGGAAACCTCAATCACAAGAAAAAATTAAAGAAACCTGGTTGTTTGTTTGATGGAATAGTTGGAGCGGCAAAAGAAAATTTGACTTAGTGCTTCTGTTAAGTTTTAAAAGTCATGCCATTTGTTAGATAAGAAGCATTTTAGTTGTTATCCGGGTAGACCCGGGCTCGATCCCGACGGTCTACACACTCTTAGTTTTTTGTTAATTTTTTTCTTTGTTTAATTAAAAAGACTCCCCAAAATCCAACTAAGATCCCAAATGGCCCCCTCAACTTAAAATATATTAAAAAGACTCCCCAAAATCCAACTAAGATCCCAAATGGCCCCCTCAACTTAAAATATATTAAAAAAACTCCCCAAAATCCAACTAAAATCCCAAATACCCCTCTCAACTTAAGATAAGGATTCAATTTGACTATCAACTTATGTACCTTAAAAAACTTTCCTTTAAAACTCAACAAAACTAACCGGGTTATATTATTAATAAATTTTAGTTGATGTATTAATTAAACGCGAACTTAAATAAATAGTTAAATCGATAAATAGATTAAATTAAAGAATAAATCCTTTGACGGTTAGTTATTCTGCGAAAAAAATATGAGGTTTCAAAGGTTTGGATCCAGATTTCAAAACGGGTCGTACTTTGGGAGCCCATTTTGACGGATGTTACATGCATGGAAATATCCATGCTCACCATGCATGGATTGAGAGGGGTGGAAGTGGTGTACCATGCGAATCTTGTCCCATATGGCAATCCATGACCCAAACCACCATCCCCACAACCTGATAAGACTCATAACGCTAAATTACGCATGTAGCTTGAAACATAAATCATAAACACCTATCATGACTAGTTGTAACCAAACATGACATAGTGTAACCTAATATACCTCATTAACACCCACAGAGATGAGTAAGGTAATGTATTGTTAATCATAGCTCATTACACCTAATATTAATTAGTGTAACCTAATTTAACTTATTAACAATAATGTCCACACCCTGCTTCTAGGTGAAAGCGTGAGGTGTAATTTCGAAAGGTTTTTATAGCATTCGATGTGTAAACGTCTACATGATTTAAAATAAACAACAATGCCGAATATATACATTACTTGGAAGGACTACACAAACCATAGTGTTTTGTTTCCAAACATGAATCAAGTACTTCGAGTACCAAAAGATTACATTGTAACAAAAGATAGTTATAAAAACTAGGCTTTGGCCCATATATTTTGCACGAAGGCAAAATATATGAGCCAAACCCTCAAAACGACTTTGTTTCATGCATCCTTAGTCCTTGACTTCCAAAACCATGCAACGTCTTTTATTTCCCTACAATACATGTTAAGTAAAACGTTAACATAATGTTGGTGAGTTCAAACGTTTTTCTTTGTCACAAATGAATCTTTAAAACATTTGATAAACCCTTGAATAAAAACCGGTATGCGTAGTGTCAATGAAATTCGTTGATCAATTAATGTTTAACTAGGACATTAATAAATGTATATTTCGACATAATTTAGTAACCAAACTTTGACAATGTTCATTTCCGTCGTACCGGATCACTAATTCCTAGTGATACGCGACTAGTAGCAGACAAAAACACTCCCATAGGGTCTCATGGACTTGCGTTCCGTGCACAATGCTAGCAATCAACATTGTTTCCTGTATCGACTCCGACTTATAAGTGTCCTATTTCATTAAGGCACTTAGGTCTAATCGTTTATTTCATGTACAAGTCTTTCACCAAATACTTGTTAAGACTTAACATTATTTCGTTTATTTTTGAAAACCCCTGTTTGTTAGTCACGTTGGTGGGTGATTATCCGGATGACCATGTATATATTATCACATAGATACATATATACTTATACACACTTGTTTATATTATGTGTAGGCCTAGCCCCTTGTATAAACTCGTGTCCCACACGTTTGTTTCGTTTAGTAAAAATAATATAATTTAATGTCCAAAAATTATATTCTTATCTCGTGAGATATCCTTTCACTTAAATCGATGGTTTATTAAAATATATTTATTCTTGAATATGTATGTATCTTTCCGAGTTTGATACTTTGTTAAATAACATTTTTAACATTATACTGGTTACTTGTCATGACTCGTTTGTTGTCACCATTGCTGTAACATCCGTCAAAAACCGGATTTACCAAACCCGCTCTGTTTATTAACCGAACAATCAGTTAAAAATTTCGTGGCGTATTTAATGCCCAAATTATTTTTAAACGATACATAATTAATAAGTATATTGGAATATATAATTTATATTTGAAAAAGTATTTAAAATAAGAAAATAAAAATAAAAGGATGCTGCCGGGTTTCGAACCCGGGTCAGCCAGCGAATCAACAAACGCCTTAACATTCATCCATCAAACCACTGCGCCACTTGTGTTTCTTGTTCATTAATGGAAACAATTAATTCATAACATGAATCTCAATTTCAAAACCGACGCGCCTAATTGCAGTCGTCAGAAATCCCGACTATCTCGCCAAGATTGGACGATTTCTTCAGTTTTAACGTAAACATTAACTACTACATCGGTTATAACCGACGTCTGAACCCGCGACGCAAGTCATAACCGCCAGAAAACGTAATGACCGACGAATCAAGACGGAAAACGGACTAAATACGTCGATGTTCTGCCCTATAAATACCCCCTCTAACCTCTGTTAGCTTTTTCGCTCACAATCACACATTTTCCCGACGTAATTCCACTCGCCGGAAATTTCTACAACTCGCCGGAAAACCGACCCTTTCACCTCTGTGCCTTACTGAACCCCCAGAGCTCATACCGAAGCCACCCACATTCATCTCAAGCTCGTTGAAGACCCTTTGCCGCAAGACACACGTCGCCGGAATCATCTGCTGTCGCCGGCGAAACAGAGGAGCCCTGTTCGGTATACCTTACACTTAATCTCTCGTTCTTTTATTAATCTCACCTGTAATTAAGCGCAACACACTAAAAGAACTTGATTAAAATCGATGAACCAGTCAGACTCCGATTCTGGTTAAGTCTGACGAAGAAGACGAAGTTTCAGTATTGTATATGTATAATTAAAATCAAGATATATTCCGCGTTAGACACACAGTCCAGCGGTGGACTGTGTGCAAATAAAACACGCTTACGTCCCGAGTTCGATTCTTGTCCCACGTGTAACATCCGTAAAAAAACCGGATTTACCAAACCCGCTCCGTTTTTTAACCGAACAATCAGTCAAAAATTTCGTTGCATATTTAATGCCCAAATTAATTTTAAACGATACATAATTAATAAGTATATTGGAATATATAATTTATTTTTGAAAAACTGTTAAAAATTGTGGTTTAAAAATAAAAGGTTGCTGCCGGGTTTCGAACCCGGGTCAGCCAGAATCAACAGCCTTAACACTTAACCATCCAACCACTGCGCCACTTATGTTCCTTGTTAATTATTGGAGACAATTAATACATAAAATAAATCTCGAATTCAAAAACCGATGCGCCCAATCGCAATCGTCGGAAATCCCGACGATTTCTCCGAGATTGGACGGTTTCTTCAGTTTTAACGTAAACATTTACTGCTACATCGGTTATAACCGACGCCTGAACCCGCGACACAAGTTATAACCGCCGGAAAATCATTAACCGACGAATCAAGACGGAAATCAGACTAGATACGTCGATGTTCTGCCCTATAAATACCCCTTCTAACCTCTGTTAACTTTTTCGCTCACAATCACCCTCTTTCCCGACGTAATTCCACTCGCCGGAGAACTTCTGCAACTCGCCGGAAAACCGAACCTTTCACCTCTGTGCCTTACTGAACCCCCAGAACTCATACCGAAGCCACCCACACTCATCTCAAGCTCCCTGAAGACTCTCTGCCGCAGGACACACGTCGCCGGAATAATCTGCTGTCATCGGAGTTTCGCCGGAGAAACAGAGGAGTCCAGTTCGGTATACCTTACGATTAATCTTTCATTCTTTTTATTTATCTCACCTGTAATTAATCATAACACACTAAAGAAACTTGATAAAATCATCGAACCAGTCGGACTCCGTTTCTGGTTGAGTCCAACGAAGAAGACGAAGTTTCTGTTGTCTATAAGTTTAATTTAAATCAAGATATAACTCGGGTTAGACACACAGTCCAGCGGTGGACTGTGTGCACATAAACACGCTCACGTCCCGAGTTCGATACATGTCCCACGCATACTCGCCTTAATAAAAATGTTCTTTTTTTTTACTAAACCGTATTCATTTCACATAGATGCTAAGTTTAATAAAAACCGGAATAATAACCAAGATAGACACACAGTCCAGTGGTGGACTGTGTGCGCGTTTAAAACACAGGTCACGAGTTCGAGTCTGGACTACCGCAACGATACTGATAATTATCAAACTTTTTATATAAGACAGAAATGAAATTATTTAGTTTGTATATAAGTATAATAAAAATCAGATTATTTAACAAGTTAGACACACAGTCCAGCGGTGGACTGTGTGTTAACCCAAACCACAGGTCCCGGGTTCGAGACCTGTGGAGAACACCGGTTCGAGACATTTAAAATCGTTTTTAAAACAAATGATTTTCAGATTAATTCAGCTGTATATAAATATAATTAAAAACAGAAATATTTCGGGTTAGACAAGTAGCTCAGTTGGTAGAGCTGCGTGCACGCAAACGAGAGGTCTCGGGTTCGAGCCTCACCCGGCGCACACAAATACACAGCCTGACCGGTCAACAAGTCAACGGTCAACGGTCGCAAAAAGTCAACATTTTTTTTATAATTTTTATTTATTTATTTTATTTAAAAATCAATTAAAAATACTTTAAAATAACATTTTTAAGGTTAGAAAATAGCCTTAAACTCACAAAAATATATCCAATCATTCTACTAAAATTGATTAATAAAATATCCTTATTTACCAAACCATTATGTTACTATCTAGGTTAGTTTCACTCGTGGTTAAATCCAACTTCGTGCGTATTCAACATCATCAACCGAACGCACCCAATGTGAGTGAATCTTACAACTCCCCTTTTTAATTACACGTTTTGGGGTGTGTCATGTGTCACCAAAAATTAACTCGTTTATTTAAACTTGTGCCATACCATATTGTGATCTAAACTTAGATTGTATATATTGTTTGTAGTTATGTATTTCATATTGTCAAGTTATATGTAATTCATTCATTAGGCCCATCAGTTCCTCGTGGGAGACGAGTTGAGCAACGCGTGCCTCAAAACAAATCCATTATTGTTCGTGTGTGTATTATTTAGTTTATATTGTTTGTAGTTATGTATTTCATATTGTCAAGTATATGCAAATCATTCATTAGGCCCATCAGTTCCTCGTGAGAGACGAGTTGAGCAACGCGTGCCTCAAAACGATCCATTATTGTTCATGTGTGCATTATTTAATATTAAATGATTGGTGAATAAGTTTACATCTATTTTTACTCATGTGTGGTTGTGCACTTTCTTTTATAATCAATTAAATAAACTTGTTCAAATGTTTTCATAGGATTCACTAGCCAACTTTTTGTTGATCCAAAAACCATTTTTACACATGATACAGGTGAACAAGATGAAGCAAGGAAAACATAGGAAATGCCTTAGAAGAAAACAATGAAGCCTAGATTGATGTTTAGGACATGATGTAATTATGATTGTATATTTCCCATTAAAATGTATTAATGAATATGAAACGTTATAATAAATGTCATGAGCTTTGATGATAACCCAATCATGCCCCGATCACCTTTTCCGCTGCGGGTCGGGGTGTGACACCACACACCCCTCGCCTTAATAAAAATGTTCTTTTTTCTTTAACTGAACGGATCCACTGCTTAAAGATGTTAAGTTTAATAAAAACCGGAATAATAACCAAGATAGACACACAGTCCAGTGGTGGACTGTGTGAATGTTTAATCACACGTCACGAGTTCGAGTCCAGACTACCGCACCGGTCCGGACAATTATCAAACTTTTTATATAAGACAGAAATGAAATAATATAGTTTGTATATAATTATAATAAAAATCATATTATTTAACAAGTTAGACACACAGTCCAGCGGTGGACTGTGTGTTAACCCAAGCCACAGGTCCTGGGTTCGAGACCAGTGGAGAACACCGGTTCGATGCATTAAAATCGTTTTTAAAATAAATGATTTTCAGTTTAATTCAATTAGTATATAAATATAATTAAAAACAGAAATATTTCGGGTTAGACACGTAGCTCAGTTGGTAGAGCTGCGTGCACGCGAACGGGAGGTCTCGGTTCGAGCCTCACTCGGCGCACACAATTACACAGCCTGACCGGTCAACAAGTCAACAAGTCAACGGTCAACGGTCGCAAAAAGTCAACATTTTTTATTATTTTTATTTATTTGTTTTATTTAAAAATCAATTAAAAATACTTTAAAATAACATTTTTAAGGTTAGAAAATAGCCTTAAACTCACAAAAATATATCCAATCATCCTACTAAAATTGATTAATAAAATCCGCTTATTTACCAAACCATTATGTTATTATCTAGGTTAGTTTCACTCGTGGTTAAAACAAACTTCGTGCGCATTCAACATCATCAACCGAACGCACCCAATGTGAGTGAATCTTACAACTCCCCTTTTTAATTACACGTTTTGGGGTGTGTCATGTGTCCCTAAAATTAACTCGTTTATTTAAACTTGTGTCATACCATATTGTGATCTAAACTTAGATTGTATATATTGTTTGTAGTTATGTATTTCATATTGTCAAGTTATATGCAATTCATTCATTAGGCCCATCAGTTCCTCGTGGGAGACGAGTTGAGCAACGCGTGCCTCAAAACTTAGATTGTATATATTGTTTGTAGTTATGTATTTCATATTGTCAAGTCATATGCAATTCATTCATTAGGCCCATCAGTTCCTCGTGGGAGACGAGTTGAGCAACGTGTGCCTCTAAACGATCCATTATTGTTCATGTGTGCATTATTTAATATTAAATGATTGGTGAATAAGTTTACATCTTTTTTTACTCATGTGTGGTTGTGCACTTTATTTTATAATCAAGTAAATAAACTTGTTCAAATGTTTTTCATAGGATTCACTCGCCAACTTTTTGTTGATCCAAAAACCATTTTTACACATGATACAGGTGAACAGGATGAAGCAAGGAAAACATAGGAAATGCCTTAGAAGAAAACAATGAAGCCTAGATTGATGTTTAGGACATGATGTAGTTATGATTTTATATTTCCCATTAAAATGTATTAATGAATATGAAGCGTTATAATAAATGTCATGAGCTTTGATGATAACCCAATCATGCCTCGATCACCTTTTCCGCTGCGGGTCGGGGTGTGACAGATTGGTATCAGAGCCATGACTATAGGGATATAAGATAGGTTATTAGACCCTTAGAGCCTATACTATAGTTGCCTAAATTTTAATTGTTTAGGTGGTTACATACAAACTTATGATATTTATTTGTTTCATATTTGTTTATACTTACAGTCAAACATACATACTTACATACACATTCATCATACATATTTCAATGTTTATATATTCCATTCATCTTCATACTTTTGTTATTCAAAGATTTTGTCGCAATTTTCAAATCTCATCAAAGTAAGTTCTGCGACGGGCATGTAGTAACTGGAAGGGTACAAGTACCGGTAGTCGGAACGTCCTGTCTAGGTTGGCATTCGTATAAATCCAATATAACGGACTAGTTTGCCTAACTGGGGACTAACGATGAGAGTACGAAGGACCTATTAGGCCAAAGCATGCCACACCAAACGTCGTTCGAACTAACCCCACTTTGAGGTGTCACCGTGTCTATACTTGGACACATTCCGAATATCATACGTTAGATACATATTTCTCGATTTTCTCCGGGTTTTAGTGTACGTAACCAGGCTAACACATGCGAACCATATGAAAAACCCGGTATTCATGGGGGCCCACATGATTACTAAGGTGAAGTATGGCGGCATGCAAGGCCTAATGACGAACAAAGCCCAAGACATCCTATGGATGTAGTAGATTTATTTTTCTATATTTATTTTATGAGTGTTCATTCCTAGTACGACCCATGATCCCAAAAGCATCCAACTCATACTCTTGACATGTATTCCTTGTAGATGTCTTCTAGCCTCGCCCGTAGGAAGATGAGAGCCGGAAAAGCTCGCGAGCGCATGGCTGCCCTAATCACTCAACAAATGGCTGCCGTAATACCCAACATTGTAATCCAAGTCCAACAAGCACTTACCGCTAATCCTGTCAACCAAGAAGATCAAAATGTTGTCAACCCTCCCCCAAATACCACTAAATGCACCTACAAGCATTTCAAATCATGCGACCCTCCGAAATACGAAGGGACTGAAGGTGTCACCGCTCTCCTCCATTGGTTTGAAGAAATGGAGAACACTTTTCTAAATTGCGATTGCCCCGATGATCGCAAAGTGCGTTATGCTACCGGTCGTTTTTATGGAATAGCCCTTACTTGGTGGAATACAGAGAAGGCCAAACGAGGCGTTGAATATGTTACGACTTTGACTTGGGAAGAGTTGAAGGAAATCATGACAAGACGGTTTTGCCCAAGGAGCGAAATCAAGAAACTAGAAGATGAGTTCTATTCGTTGAAGCAAAAGGAAGGCGACCAAACCACATACAACAAAAGATTCCTCGAGTTAAATCAAATGGTTCCCAACTTGTTCACTCCCCTCTACCGTTTGATCGAGCACTACATTCGAGGTCTTCCGTCAAAAATCCAAGACTCTGTAATAAGTACCACGCCTGCAACTTTGGAAGCAGCAATGGAGTTAGCTACAGAGCTCACCGAAAACCGAATCCGGAACAAAGACTTCAAGGAGGAGAAGAAGAAGGATAAGGCATCGACTGAAACTTCAAACTCCACCCAAACCGAATCCCCTTCTCAACCCACTTTTAAGAGAAAAAGAGACGTGGCAACTTTTCGCTACTACCCAACGTAATCAACCAGTTTTACAAGCCATACCAATCCAAGCTATCCCAATCACTCAAGTAGCACCCAACTCAACTTACCCAATTAAGAAACCATACCTTGGACCTCACCCTCGATGTAACACCTGTTTTTATCACCATCCCCTTACCTTACCTTGTCGACTATGTGCAAATTGTGGACGCTATGGTCATTTGAGCAAGGTTTGTCGCACCCCTCAAAACCAAATTTCACCCCCTCCTCAAAACATGATCCAAACCTATCAACAACCCCAATACCCCATGTTCCCATATGTTCGAGCTTGTTTCAATTGTGGCGACCCTACCCACTTTAGAAACACGTGCCCTCGATTGGTTAACATCATAAACGCTCAAGCTCAATCAAACCCAGTTAACCAAGTAAATCAAGAAAATCCAATCACTAGGCCACCAGCAAGAGGAAGAGTTTTCAACATCAACGCCAATCCTGTCGAAGATAATGACGGCCCAAGCGAAACCACCCAACTAGTCCCCTTCACCGAAAATCAAGATTCAACTCCAATCGTTTAGTTTTATGTTTTTCTTTATGTTTTAAAATCACATAGAACCAATCATAACTTAAGGATAAAGCCAATGAAATTTTGAAAAGAATATGGTGGATACGCCGCTGGTACTTCCTATATATAAGTATTCTTGCCAAGGATCAGAGGCATTATCTGGCGGTTATGAGAAGTTCCATGTGGAATTTAGTATTGTCTTGATTGAAGTTTGTTTTGTACTTACTGATTTTAGCACTTATAGCATCTTATCATTTAAAGAAATTGGATTTTATTCCATTTCTACAATGACTAACCTCTCCATCACAACAAACGAGAGAAGTATTGTCATCATTCAAACATGTATACTATCAGAATTGAGATTCAAGTTTTGGTTGTTGTGGTTGTTTTAGAGTCACATAGAACTAATCATTACTTGCGGATAAAGTCAATGAAAATTTGACAAGAATATGGTGGATACGCCGCTGGTACTTCCTATATATAAGTATTCTTGTCAAAGGATCGGAGGCATTATCAGGCGGTTATGAGAGGTTCCATGTAGGATTTAGTATGTTTTGGTCAAAGTTTGTTCATCATACATTTCAGTGTATTTCAATTTCATCATTTAAAGAAGTTGAGCTATGTCTCACTTCCACAATGACTAACCTCTCCATCACAACAAACGAGAGAGGTATTGTCATCATTCAAACATGGATACTATCAGAATTAAGACTCAAGTTGTGGTTATTGTGTTTGTTTTAGACTCACATAGAACTAATCATAACTTGCGGATAGAGTCAATGAAAATTTGACAAGAATATGGTGGATACGCCGCTGGTACTTCCTATATATAAGTATTCTTGTCAAAGGATCAGAGGCATTATCAGGCGGTTATGAGAGGTTCCATGTAAAACTGTTTGTGTGATTATTGTTTAGATTAAATTTATTATTTTCAAGTACATGCAATTTCATAGGCCGCTGCTCCCCATTACATTATGAGCGTGAACCTGGCGTGCCAACATACGATCGGCTCCGTTTGATTGAGCCTTGATTGCACAGACATTTTTCATTTTCAGTACATGCAATACGATCGGCTCCGTTTGATTGAGCCTTGATCGCACAGACATTTTTCATTTTCAGTACATATAATACGATCTTTTGGTTGTTGTGTTTGTTGTAGAGTCACATAGAACTAATCATAACTTGCGGATAAAACCAATGAAAACTTGACAAGAATATGGTGGATACGCTGCTGGTACTTCCTATATATAAGTATTCTCGCCAAAGGATCAGAGGCATTATCAGGCGGTTATGAGAAGTTCCATGTAGGATTTAGTATTGTCTTGGTTGAAATTTGTGTTACATTTATATCATCTCGCCATTTAAAGAAATTGGATTGTGTTCTATTTCTACATAAACTAACATCTCCATCATAACAAACGAGAGAGGAACTGTCACCATTCAAACATGTATGCTATTAGAATGTGGACTCAAATATTGGTTGTTGTGTTTATTTATGTTCTAGAGTTACATCATATAACCAATCATAACTTACTGATAAAACCAATGAAAATTTGACAAGAATATGGTGGATACGCCGCTGGTACTTCCTATATATAAGTATTCTTGTCAAAGGATCAGAGGCATTGTCAGGCGGTTATGAGAAGTTCTATGTAGGATTTAGTAATTTCTTGGTACATTGGTTGTGGCGTTTATTTATGTTTAGAGTCACATCATAGAACCAATCATAACTTACTGATAAAACCAATGAAAATTTGACAAGAATATGATGGATACGCCGCTGGTACTTCCTATATATAAGTATTCTTGTCAAAGGATCAGAGGCATTATTAGACGGTTATGAGAAGTTCCATGTAGGTTGAAGTATTAGAAATTTTGTTTTAGGATATAACCCTATCCTTCCAAACATATCAAAACTCTTACGCATGAAATCATATTTAGTGAATCAACTCTGCTTATCAATATTTTTACCGTAGGCAACAAAAAGCGATTCCTGTAACAGGGTACTCAACCATTACAAGGAACGTTACCGCCTCAAACAAAAATTTAAACTCTTATTTTTTTTCTAAGTATGTAACTGTCAAACTAAACACCATCGTTTTTAGACAAATATATCACTACTTAAATTTCGGGACGAAATTTCTAAAAAGCAGGGGATACTGTAACATCCGTCAAAAACCGGATTTACCAAACCCGCTCCGTTTATTAACCGAACAATCAGTTAAAAATTTCGTGGCATATTTAATGCCCAAATTATTTATAAATGATACATAATTAATAAGTATATTGGAATATATAATTTATATTTGAAAAAGTATTTAAAATAAGAAAATAAAAATAAAAGGATGCTGCCGGGTTTCGAACCCAGGTCAGCCAGCGAATCAACAAACGCCTTAACACTCATCCATCAAACCACTGCGCCACTTGTGTTTCTTGTTCATTAATGGAAACAATTAATTCATAACATGAATCTCAATTTCAAAACCGACGCGCCTAATTGCAGTCGTCGGAAATCCCGACTATCTCGCCAAGATTGGACGGTTTCTTCAGTTTTAACGTAAACATTAACTACTACATCGGTTATAACCGACGTCTGAACCCACGACGCAAGTCATAACCGCGGAAAACGAAATGACCGACGAATCAAGACGGAAAACGGACTAAATACGTCGATGTTCTGCCCTATAAATACCCCCTCTAACCTCTGTTAGCTTTTTCGCTCACAATCACACATTTTCCCGACGTAATTCCACTCGCCGGAAATTTCTACAACTCGCCGGAAAACCGACCCTTTCACCTCTGTGCCTTACTGAACCCCCAGAGCTCATACTGAAGCCACCCACATTCATCTCAAGCTCGTTGAAGACCCTTTTCCGCAAGACACACGTCGCCGGAATCATCTGCTGTCACCGGAGTTTCGCCGGCGAAACAGAGGAGCCCTGTTCGGTATACCTTACACTTAATCTCTCGTTCTTTTATTAATCTCACCTGTAATTAAGCGCAACACACTAAAAGAACTTGATTAAAATCGATGAACCAGTCAGACTCCGATTCTGGTTAAGTCTGACGAAGAAGACGAAGTTTCAGTATTGTATGTGTATAATTAAATCAAGATATATTCTGAGTTAGACACACAGTCCAGTGGTGGACTGTGTGCAAATAAAACACGCTTACGTCCCGAGTTCGATTCTTGTCCCACGCACCCTCGCCTTAATAAAAATGTTCTTTTTTTCTTAACTGAACCGGATCCACTGCTTAAAGATGTTAAGTTTAATAAAAACCAGAATAATAACCAAGATAGACACACAGTCCAGTGGTGGACTGTGTGTATTTTAATCACACGTCACGAGTTCGAGTCCAGACTACCGCACCGGTCCGGACAATTATCAAACTTTTTATATAAGACAAAAATGAAATAATGTAGTTTGTATATAATTATAATAAAAATCAGATTATTTAACAAGTTAGACACACAGTCCAGCGGTGGACTGTGTGTTAACCCAAGCCACAGGTCCCGGGTTCGAGACCAGTGGAGAACACCGGTTCGATGCATTAAAATCGTTTTTAAAATAAATGATTTTCAGTTTAATTCAATTAGTATATAAATATAATTAAAAACAGAAATATTTCGGGTTAGACAAGTAGCTCAGTTGGTAGAGCTGCGTGCTCGCGAACGGGAGGTCTCGGGTTCGAGCCTCACTCGGCGCACACAATTACACAGCCTGACCGGTCAACAAGTCAACAAGTCAACGGTCAACGGTCGCAAAAAGTCAACATTTTTTATTATTTTTATTTATTTGTTTTATTTAAAAATCAATTAAAAATACTTTAAAATAACATTTTTAAGGTTAGAAAATAGCCTTAAACTCACAAAAATATATCCAATCATCCTACTAAAATTGATTAATAAAATCCGCTTATTTACCAAACCATTATGTTATTATCTAGGTTAGTTTCACTCGTGGTTAAAAATCAACTTCGTGCGCATTCAACATCATCAACCGAACGCACCCAATGTGAGTGAATCTTACAACTCCCCTTTTTAATTACACGTTTTGGGTGTGTCATGTGTCCCTAAAATTAACTCGTTTATTTAAACTTGTGTCATACCATATTGTGATCTAAACTTAGATTGTATATATTGTTTGTAGTTATGTATTTCATATTGTCAAGTTATATGCAATTCATTCATTAGGCCCATCAGTTCCTCGTGGGAGACGAGTTGAGCAACGCGTGCCTCAAAACTTAGATTGTATATATTGTTTGTAGTTATGTATTTCATATTGTCAAGTCATATGCAATTCATTCATTAGGCCCATCAGTTCCTCGTCGGAGACGAGTTGAGCAACGCGTGCCTCTAAACGATCCATTATTATTCATGTGTGCATTATTTAATATTAAATGATTGGTGAATAAGTTTACATCTATTTTTACTCATGTGTGGTTGTGCACTTTTTTTATAATCAATTAAATAAACTTGTTCAAATGTTTTTCATAGGATTCACTCGCCAACTTTTTGTTGATCCAAAAACCATTTTTACACATGATACAGGTAAACAGGATGAAGCAAGGAAACTTAGGAAATGCCTTAGAAGAAATCAATGAAGTCTAGAATGATGTTTAGGACATGATGTAATTATGATTGTATGTTTCCATTTAATTTGTAATAATGAATATGAAACGTTATAATGAATGTCATGAGCTTTGATGATAACTCAATCATGCCCTGATCAACTTTTCCGCTGCGGGTCGGGGTGTGACAATTGCTTGTTTAATTTCCTCGTATATGTATACATGTATAGATATACTTGTTTATATACTTTTCCAATTCATGTATGTTTTGTGTATTTGTACATCTAAATAATAATAAAAGACTCCATTTAATGGCACATAGCATTCGCTCCCAGAATTTCTTATTTTTATTATTTAATGCCATATGACATTTTCTCTCATTATCTCACATTTTTTATCTATATTTTATTCAATAAATTAATATATTTTAATCAAACTTACCCGTGCAATTTAAGTTTTTAGATAATTATTTAATAATACGTTTCAATAAAAAAATAATTAAGAATCCGGTCATCACAAATAAAGTTTAAAAACATTTATAATTATAAGAATACAAACATTAATTATATGTTATATTATATAATATTGTTGTTTAACTTACCTATAAATTACTTCAAGGTATGGATTAGATGGTTCACATAATTATTCCGTAAATAAAACGATTAATTGTGTAATAAATTATTTTTCTAGGTTATATGATGTCACTCGTTGCGGCGAAACAAAGCAAATGATAATGTTAAACAAAATTATTTGATAATGTAGCATGTTGTCTCAAAAACCAAACCAGCTGAATCGGCTTAGTTTATCATCGTATCATAAAAAACCATACCAAATAAATACTTTATTTTGAACACTTCATTTTTAACAATACTTATATCGAAATGTCTGGGGGGCTAAGCAAAAGTGTGTACTTAAGTTTTTTATATAAAAAAATTAACATACAAAAGTTATTAAAGAAATATTAAATTATTTGATAGAAATATTATTTAAAAAAAGAAAAAATATATAAAAAAACAAAAAGTAAATGACAAAAGGAAATATGATTTAAAAGAAAGGAAAGTAAATATAACAATAAAGTATTATAATATTAAAATAATAAAAACTATGTATAATTATAAATTTAAAATTATTATTTATCGTTGTTCAACAACAAAATATATATATATATATATATATATATATATATATATAATATGAGTGTATATGAAATTAAAATTTTAGTATTAAGTTATTTATGTATTAGTACCTCCACACAAATCTTATAAACAAAAAAAACGGTTGATATATATCACACGTGAAATAAAATATAATAATATTATAATTAATAAAATATTTGATATATCTATCAACAATACACAATATTCAACCGTGTAATAAGATTATAATATTATTACATTTATTTAACAGTGTTACACAGTTTTATAAGATTATAATTTATATTTTTTCAACCAGTGTGAAAAAATTTCATGAATTATAAATATGTAAGATTATAATATCATTACATTTTTAACTATGTGATCAGGATTAAATTGAATTTTATAATTTACATTTTTTTGATATTCAACCCACGTAATACACGAGTTTATAAAACCTATGACTTAAAATAATATTCAATCTAAATCTTTTCAATATTTAACTCGTGTATCACACAAGTTTGTAAGCTGGTATACGTATATACATGTATACTACTTATAACCTCGTACTTTAATAACTGTGTTAAGATATACGTAGACACACACACACACACACACACACACACACATATATATATATATATATATATATATATATATATATATTCATTTGTCCTTTGATTATTACACACTTAATATCTTGTTTGTTTTTCCAGATAATATATTTTTAGGAAAATATATTCTCATGATTTCATAAAAATAATATATCTTTGTAACCAATTCTAAAATATATATTCCCATATCGTCATAGAACAATATATATTTTCATAATTTATCCTAAATTATATATACTTTTTCATGCTTTGTTAATATATATTTTGTCCAATATGTATATATATTTGTAATTTGTCAAAGTGTCCGGTATTTGTCATTGTAACGTATTTGTGTCTTGTCCATACTTCCAATGCTCAATTTGTCAATACATATATACTTTTGTATATTTACCAAGTATACTTATATGTAATACTTAATAAAAAAACAAGAAATTTCAACAAACATGAATGCTTCATTTGAGTTCATTTAATGTTATTATAAGGGTATATTGGTAAACCTACATATATAATTAAATTGTAGTCTTACTCTTTAATAATTAACTATATTAAATTTGTAACTTATTTTTAAAATATATACTTTCTAAAAAAATAATAATAAAAATTCATGTATAGTGTAGGATAAATTACGAGGTGTTATGAGTTGTGTAGGATAAATTTCAGTATGTGTATGATAAAATTCGAAATGTGTTTGATAACTTTTGACGTGTGTAGGCAAACAAATTTTAATGTGGAGGATGAAAGTCTTTATGACTAATTAATTAGTCAAACATAATAATAGATGAGATGTGAGAAAAAAATATTTAATGTTTTACAATTGTATCATTTTTCTTTTCAATTAAATTTTCTTCTCAAATGAACATTTCCTTTACCAAGTATATGCATGTATATTACTTCATATTTATACCTTTCCATATTTAGCCAAATATATATTTATAATCCTGGATATATATTATATTTCCACGTTCCACCAAATATATATTTATACACTAAATATACCTCTTAACCATGTTTATGTTCTTAAAATCCCTAGTTCACCATGATGTTACATAACTTATATTTTCACCAAAGATACATTACTTTGTGAAAATAATCCATGTTAAGGTGTGTAAACTCTAGTTAACCATATTTTTAACATAACTTGTTAACTTGAAATTTTAGCATAGTAACCCCTAGATTATCATTATCCTTCCTTAATCATCATCCTCTAGTCCTCATCATTATCAATATATCATCAACAACACCGATACTTTTAAAGCAAAATCTTTGAACATGAAATTTATAAAACCCCAAAAGATACTCAAAGACAACTTTCATGTTCAACCTCCTTGTTAAACAAATTCTTCCACACCATTTATACTTTCTAACATGCCAAACCATTTTTAATCACTAAATCACAAGCTTACCAAGTGTACTAGTTTCTTGAAGTTAGAATCACCAGAAGTTTATCAACATTTCTTTTATAGTGTTTGTTTTCTTTTGAAACTTTTAATCATCTTAACAAGATCTTTTGGTGAACACTTGTACTTAACATTAAATCAAGCTTAATAATATAGATGAGAAGGCTTACAACTAGCTCAAGGCTAGGGATGAACAATCTTGAGGAAGAGAGAAAGACAAAGCTCGCAATCCTTGTAAGAACAAGCCCCTTGATGATTCCTATGCCTTGTAACACCTTGAATGCCCTTAGATTACACCTTGGAATCCTTGGATTATTTGTTTGAAGTTGAAAAGTGAAGAGAATAGAGAGAGGTAGTGAGGCCGTGGGTTTAGAAAGAGGAGAGGGAAAGAGACTTGTGTTGTTTTGGTTTTTGAAAAGTGTAGGTGTAGAATGGTGTCTAGTCCTTGTGTTCTCTTATAATCTCTAACAATCATCACATGTCCATAAGGTCAAGATCTCCTTCACAAGAACCATACTTAAGAGATCACCAAGCATGGGAGGGGTGGGACCCTCCCAAAACTTTTAACATGAGGGGCGAGGGGGTTTGGGGTTGTTGATTTCTTTTGACCAAATGAGATTTGATATGGATAAGGTTTGAAGATATTTAGGTCATTAGTGGTTGTTTAGGTGTTTAGAATACTAATCTAGCTTTAGTTCACTAACTAGAACTAACTAGTTAGCTAGGATATGATTAGATGATGATTTGATGCTAAACGGATACTTAATTGTGCTTATAATTCAATTAGCGTTTAATTAGGTGATATTAACCGATAATTATTGTTTAAACGCTCTTAGGATATATAACAACTCTTGATAGCACTTTATGATAATTAACATTATCTATTGATTATAAATTTGTGTTAGTTGGTGGAAAATTGTAAGTCTCGTTGCTAGAATCGGCAAGATAATACTTGTACGTTTTCCGGAAATTTTAGAATACGTATACTTGTTCCCAATTATGGTTTTATTCGTTGTTTTTCTTAGTCATCAAATAATGTTATTTGTATTATACTTCCGGCATTTTAGAATCATCTTGACATGAATCCTATTAACCGAATAATCTACCAACATTCGTCAAAATTGTTTTCATCGTACCGCGACGCGGCGAATACGATAATGTTAAATGCAATGCTAATGTATTTTCTAGACATTTCTAGACTTAGTGACTCAATTATAACATAATTAAGTCTATATGCATCCAATTGTATAATAAACAATGATTATGTTGTACGGATATACCTGAAACATTAGGAAATAATGCTATAAAAAACAAAAATTTATTCCCTTTGAAACAATTTGGATAATTCAGTGGGCAAATAGATATATCAAAAGCCAATATAGTTGAGAAATACGACGGATTCTTGAAGGTTGAAGCTTTACTGGTCACACCCTCACAAGTGAATGTCTGAATGATAGGTCATAGGAAAGGCTTGGAATAACATCTCCCCAAGTATTACTTGAGATGGTGTGGTCAGGTTCATCAGACTCAAGGCCCAGCCGGTTTGCATCAAGTTAATTCACTAATCACATTCCCAACTAATGGCAATGTAATAAATAAAATACTTCAAGACCCAATGGTTTATGTCGGATTTTATTTTTGGGTTTTTGACTTTTTCTTAATATTATGGATGGTTTGCTTTTAATTCTTACTTTCATGATGGTGACACGTCACCAAATATAAAAATTTATAACCAAAGCCTGTTTAATCGACTAGTCCCTAGTTTACTTGATTTTTCAACTTTTGGATTTCTGTTTACGTTAGTTTTTAATCTTAACAAACAAACATAAACAAACACGTTCGATTTCATAACAAACAAACACAAAAAAGAAAATATGTTCGTTAGAGTAATCACATTCGTTCATTTGTTTAAATTAAGTTTGTTTAAATTAAGTTGTATAAAACTATACGCATTTCAATTCAAATTCCTATCTGTTCAAAAAAAAAAAGTAAATTAGGTAACATTCATTCAGCAACTTAATTTTCTTTGTGTAGTAGAAATCTACTCTAAAACAATTAGGAAATAATGGTATACAAAAGAACCATAAATTATTCCCTTTGAAATAATTTGGATAATTCAGTGGGTAGATAAATACATCAAAAACCTATATAGTTAAAGAATTGTGTAACAAAATTACGATGCATTCTTGAAGCTTTACTGGTCACAGCCCTCACAGATGAATGATGGGCCAGAGGAAAGGCTTGGGCTAACATCTCCCCAAGAATTACCTGAGACGGTGTGGTCAGGTGCAGCCCATCAGGCTCAAGGCCCAGCCCCTTTGCATCAACAGTCCTTAAATTCACTAACCACATTCCCAACTGGGCCTCTCTTACTTTCTCTACATATGACCCTGCCCCAGATGCCAATGCCACCTGTCATTATTATTATTATTATTTCGCCTACCAATTAAAAAATGACACATGTTTCAAAGTTGAAACCCATACTGTTTGATAGTTGATGATACTAACATGATACCTGAATTATTGGAAGTGTAGGCAATTGAAGATCCGATCGCACGTGATCAAAGAACCGTTCCGATCTCCGTTTATACGATTCGGCATCTTCGCGGGTCACCGTATCGCTTTCCCCTTGATACCATAACAACCCTTTGACGGTTCCTCCGCCCTCCACCGCCATGGTAGCCCGCCGGAGCAGCTGGTTGTAAAGATGGCCACCACGTGCCCACTCAGAAATATTGGTTCCACCAACCGCACATGGAACCAATCCAATTACTCCAATGTTGGGATCAATTTGCAACAGTGAGTTAGCAAAGGCCAGCCCGGGCCCCACACCGCATGCTCGAAAATAGTCGATGTCGCGGTGGAGGGGCTCGGTGGCTGGTTGCCAGTTGAGGTCGGCGCTGAGGCGGAGAATGGCGGGGTTGGGGGAGGATTGGGGTGGGACGTAACCATCCCATTTGTCGTTTATGACGCCGCCTCGGCCGACCATGTTGCTCTGGCCGGCCAAGAGGAAGATGGACTTGATCCCGGCGTCGGCATTGGCGAGATTAGTGGTTGAGGTGACAAAGAGACATGAGTAGAAGAAAAGCATAGTGGTTGTGGGGTATTGTAATGGTTGCATCTTCTTTTAGCCCTTTCTCAAAGCAAATGACGTTTTATTGTTGAATTTATATGTCATTCAATGTTGAAAAAGTAAAAAATTATGAATGAAAGAAAAGCCAGGTCACGTACAACCTAATCTTGGATCCCACCTTGCCGGCTTTTAATGTGATTGTTTGATATTTTTAAAAATGAATTTCATTATATTTTGAAATAGAGTAAATTGCACAAAGCATCCTTTATGTTTCCTCAAACTTGCAGGTTCCAACCTTAATGTTTAAAAGTTGCTAAAAACATCCTTTAAGTTTATTTTTGTTGCGGGTTCAATCCTTTACAGCTAACCACATTATTTTCTTCAGTTAAGTTCCCTCACATGCATAACATGTGAGGGTATATTCGTCATTTTGGTTGATCATGTGAGGAAACTTAACTGAAGAAAATAACGTGGTTAGCTGTAAAGGATTGAACCCGCAACAAAAATAAACTTAAATGTTGTTTTTAGCAACTTTTAAACATTAAGGCTGGAACCTGCAAGTTTGAGTAAACATAAAGGATGTTTTGTGCAATTTACTCTTTGAAATAATTAGAGGGTTCGAAAAGGGGTTGGTTCTAGCTTATGAACTTATATAATGTGGTTGATGTTATTATTTAGAACATTACCGCCGTTCAAAAAAATAAATATTTATAACCGTTACTAAACATTTTATAGGATGATGACCATTGTTCGAAAAGTTAATATCATTTTGTCAATTCCAATATGTTAATAAATACCTTTAACGTGTGATTGTGAGCATAGTATGTCATGTCATTGTAATAAAAAAATCATGATCATAGTATGTAATGTCATTATAATATATAAAAAAGTTGATTTAGAGAATCTTAATACCGTCATTGCTCGGAACTAAAACTTCTAACTTGAGGGTTATCAAAAGTTTCTACTTTTTATCAATTACAACCAAGGGTTCAACTTATGTTGTTTTAAGGAAACTCAACTTTTATATATAAAAGCTAGCAAGTTCTAATGCTTGAGGGTTGTTTTAAAGACCCTCTTAACCCTCATCTGATTCCCTCCTACTTGAGCATGTTTTGATCTAAATAAAGGAGGGACGCCAAAAGTCCAAGAAAAAGGAAAATATCCAACTCTTAGGATATTATTGTAAAGTGGGTGAAAAAAAAGATTCATATAAAGATTATTGCTATAACGAATCGTATAGTTAATCTGTTTACAACATTGGTCAATCACATTTCTTGTCGGTGACAAATAATTTTATTGGGAATTAAAGATCAATATACCATTTTATAAAGTTATTTGTCAAACGTGATGGATAGTATAGTATCAACTGAAAGAACTATTAATCAGATTTCAACCTTATAACTTATAGTATTTAAATTGTGTATTTTAATAGAAGTAGATAAACATTTTGGTATATTTTATTATATCTCTATGTTCAAAATCAAAACACAGCTTACAAACTGTCAAAAGTCCGAGCTTCGAAATGTCAAGTACCACTATGTCAATAGCCTACATCAACTATCATTATAGGAAAAACACTAATCACACATCTCAAAAGACTGTCACTTTTTGGATGAAAATAATGGTAAGGGAATCATTAGGGGTGGACCTACCTTAGGGGAAGGTATAGTCTCCGCTACCTCTTGTTACTTCGACGGTAGTGTAAATTTTAGAAAAATTTGAGTTTTTCTTTTTATGTTTTTTCGATTTCGTTACATTTTTTTTATAAAACTTTACCCCTACGAATATTTTCTAGATCCGCCACTGGGAATCATCACCACCTACAAATCAGGAGGCTCAAGTCTTAAACATTAGATCTCGTAGTTGTTCTCAATGCTATTGCATCACAATAATCTGCGATTTGTGAATCTTGTTTGTCGCAATTGTATGTTGATTTTGGTAGGAACTTACCTTCCATCGTTGAAGAGTATATAACATAGAACATTTTTGTATACTTCTTTGCCAGTTTTTCTTAAAATATTTTGTTTGTATTGAAAATAATAAACTAAAAAAATGATTTATGGTTATAACTTATATACACCAAAATATAACAAATAATATAAAATAAAAGAGTAATTTTAAATAACCAGGTCAAATTTAGAACTAGAATGAAGTGTTAAACCATCAAACCGCAAAAACCAAATGAAGAAGCAAACCACTAAATGTTAAAATCATCAAAAGTGGCTGACTTACTTTAGTTTACAAGTGTCTTTACCTTTTATTAATTAAAATTAATTAAAGCAGGGTGGGGTCTATACAGTGAATATATGAATTAAAAACAAATTAGAATTTAGGACTCGTGTCGTAGAGGCGTACAAATCGGTTTTTTTTAAAAGCCGGTTTCGGTTTTTAACCGAACCGGTTTTTCTCTTAAAAAATAACCGGTTTTTTTATAACCGGTTCCGGTTACTAACCGGTTTTTTCAACTCAAAACAATAACCGGTCCAACCGGTTAGGACCGGTTTTTAACCGGTTTATTCCAAAAAACTGGTTTTTTTACCGGTTAAACCGGTTTTGGTTTTAAAATCGGTTTCGAAGCTCGAGATCCCTAACCGGTCTACAACAGTTGGTTCGGTTCGGTTTTAAAACCGGTTATAGAAAAACCGATTAAAAAAAAACCGGTTTCGGTTTTTTTTTCCGGAACGTGTTAACTCGCAAATATTAAACCAAAAGTTAAAATACAGATAAGAATAACAAAGTCGACTTATGGCTAGCGCATTGCGACAAGGCCATTAAGCAGCAAATAAATAACGTAAAAACATTGAACCACACATGTGCGTCGCATCGTATTAACTCGCAAAATTTAGAGCAAGCCGTAAATCGACAAAATCATAAAAGATGAAAAGTATAAGAGACTAAGTTGAAAGTGAAAAACTATTAAGGTAAAAAGTAAACAATAGTTTTTGTCAAAGTTGTAGAAAAAGAAAAATATAGATGTAAAAAGTGTACTAAAAATGAATAGTATTCTTACCTCATTGGCAAAAGTTGAAAAATAATATAATGTAGTTAATTAATTAATTCTAAGTAACTCATTTAATTTCCTAAAAGAAAATCAGTAAACCTGTGCCAAATTTCATAAAAAAAAGTTTTTTATACAAGCTAAAACATAACTTACATTAAATTTAAACATAAACAGTTTTATTTGAGGTAATATTATCCTTTTAAAGCTTCAATGGTGAAGAAACACGGGTTGAACCTAGGGATATTCAGGGATATATAAGTTACCATCACGGTGATTCTGCATAAGGGTTTCCCGTTCACTCCACTTCACAGGATTATTCACTCTGGCTGGCCTGCAAAACTAGCAACGCCGTTAGTCTAGCCACGGGGAAAAGAGTGGTTTTCTTCGTGAACACACTCCGGCGTGAGAATAAGTATATGAGGATAGTAAGCAAGTAAATTGCAAGTGTGAGCAGGTGTAAGCGTCTATGGAAAAACGTGATGCTTACCTCGAGGTTTGATACTTACTTATAGTCGAAAAGGTATGTTCAGGAGATATGATGGTGGGCCTTGGGCACGACCCATACAGCCAGAGACATCCGTTTTGTCCTATGTGTTAGACATTAAATGCTCCCTACAGGAGGACTAATGTCTACTGTTAGGAGGCGTGTCATGTTGGACGTTGAGTGGTGCCACGTGTAAAGGTGACCCTCTCTGGTGTCAGACTTACTGCTAGCAGAAAATGAAGAAGGTGGAACAGTCACTGACGAAGATATGGTTGGTGTGAGGTCTGACGACTGAGACACTGCCACACGCAACCTGCCGAGCGACCATACGTCACCGCTCTGCCACTTTGTACCCTGGAGTATGGCCAACACCTCTTAGTGCCTACCTTTCTGCGAGGCTGTCAGAGTTTTTCCCGCCAGCGCAGGGTGTCAAGGGTTTTATCTGTCACACCCCGACCCGCAGCGGAATAAAAGACGGGGCATGATTGGGTTATCACCAAAGCTCATGATATTTACTAAGAAGTTTCATATTTATTAAATTCAAATTACAAATTTAAATATCCAACAAACAAAATTCATACAAATACAAAAAAAAAATCTAAATGTTTATTCCAACGCAATAACTTGTTTATTCTTCTAGGCCATCCTAAGTGTTTCTTTCCTCAACTTGATCACCTGTATCATGTGTAAAACATAGGAGATTTTGGGTCAACAAAAGTTGGCGAGTGAACCTTGATAAAACATTTTAAATAATTGCTTGTTTTGTTTATTAAAGAAAATTCGTGCATAAATCACATGTGAGCAAATATATATAAATCACAAACCACATTGAATGAATATATGACATGAATGATGATGTATCTGAGATCAAGGCTCAATCAAACGGAGCCGATCTAATGAGGCACCTGATGCTCAACCCGTATCCCACGAGAACTGATGGGCCTAATGAAATGAGTGCACTGAAATGATAAATTTAATCCACATATAAACCACACAACAACCAATACACATTTGATCTCAAAATGATATAAGCACAAGTGTTTAAATAAAATAAAGGAATGGTACGACACATGATACACCCCAAAACGTGATTAAAACGGGGAATTTGTAGAGATTCACTCACAGTGGGTGCGTTCCTTGCTTGATAATGCAAGCGCACGAGTTGAGGAGTTGATCGACGAAAGAATACTAACCTAAAATACACGATAAATCGGTAAATATAAACAAGTTAATATTTGATTTATACTCTTTATTAGATTTGAGATGGTATTATTATTGATAATTTTATCCTTAGGAAGTTGAGATTTTTAGTTGTTTTATTTTTTTATTGTTTTAAAATTAAAATAATAATGTATACTTGATATAAATAATAAATAATAATAAAAATAAAAATGAAAATAAAAAAAATATATATATTGTCAGGTCTGACAAGGCCTGACCGGTTCGTTGACTGTTTGACTGCGCGGGATGTGGCTCGAACTCGCGACCTCTCGGTTGCGTGCACGCAGCTCTTCCAACTGAGCTACGTGTCTAACCCGAAAGAATCCGGTTTTTAATTAATCTTATAATCTTGTTAGCTTCATTCAGAATTTGGTAATTATTTAATTTTTGAAAAAAAGTTTCAACCGGGGTAACAACAGGGACTCGAACCAGCGACTCTGTGATTGGTTTGCACCCGGCCCAACCAGTTGGGCTGGGTGCTTAACCCGTATGATATAGAAGTTGTATGATATTTAACAACTCATTGGATTTCAGCATGATTTGGTTTTTTTTTTAAAGAGAAGAACAGTTTAAAGAAAACGGCGCCAGTTGCAGGTATCGAACTCGGAACGTGCGCGTTTAGTGTGCATACAGTTCACCACTGGACTGTGTGTCTAACCCAGTTTATAACTCGAATTTTATTATATACATACACATTCTGCAACTCATCTTCTTCATTTGAATAAACCCAAAAACATTTACCCGCCCGAATAACCATTTATTCAGGAGTGTGATTTCTCATTCTTATTCGATAAAGAATCTAAACATGAATTAAGACAGTTAGGTGGAGGATTGTTACCAATGATGGCGTTTCCTTCGGTTCTCCGGCGAGGAGCGGCGGTTTCCGGTGAAACAGATGGGAAGGGTTTGCACAGAGGAAGTTTGAGATTAGAGGAGAAAGGTTGAGCGAGCTTGAGAGTGAGGTTAACGCCGGTTTATATAGATTTCATAAAGTGATCGATTTTCGGTTTTTAAAAAGGGTGATTGATTTTGGTTTTTAGAAACCAATTTGATTGATTCGCACAATTACAATAGATTGGTGCTTGATTGGAAAGATTAAACGCGGTTTGCTAGCTGGACTTATTCGGATGCCAGCACAGGGATGAGTCAGGCGGGTTCGCTGGTTTGAATTCGCAGGAAACATCGCTCGGGTTCATGTATATATATAAGTTTATTCGAACTTCTTAACAAAAGGTGCGTATGTCTCGGTGGTGCTTGTTGTGTGTGGTTACTTGGACGACCCGGGTTCGATTCCCGGTTCACCTATTTTCCTTATTTTTATTGTGTTTTTCTTAATTATCTAGTTATTTATTATTTAGTTGGTTATTTATAAAGATTATTTTTAAACATTCATTATCATTATTTATATAAGAAATATAAAAATAACCGAACGACAAGAATACACTTTGATTAATAAATTAGGGCGGGTTTGTAACATCCGTCGAAAAACGGGTTTTCCAAACCCGCTTCGTTTATTAATCGAATATCCAGTCATAATTTTTCATTTCACATTTATTGCTCAAATTAATTTTAAACGATACATAATTAATAAATATTTTAGACTTTAAAAACTATAATTAATAAACAATAAAAACGAGTGAAGAAAAAAATAAAGGAAGTTGCCGGGTTTCGAACCCGGGTCAGCCGGTTCATCAAACAAACAATACACCGCTCCGCCACATGAATCTTTTGTGTATATACTGAAACAATTAATACTTAAAATAAAACTCGAAATCAAATCCTGAGATCAGCGCGCGCAATCCGCAATCGCCGGAAATACCGACGATTTCGCAAATCACGACCGTTTTTCTTTGACTGAACGCGTGAAATAACTTCGACATCGGTTATAACCGATGTCTAATCCCCCAATACCAGTCGTAACCGCCGGAGAAACCTTGACCACGAATCAAGACCAAATTCAGACTAAATTCATCCTGATTCTTCCTTATAAATACCCACCAAAACCTCTGGTAATCTTTTCGCTCAAAATCGCACAATTTCTCGAAGCTTTAGCATTCGCCGGAGATATTCTGCATTCGCCGGACTTTCGCCAGAAAACCGAGACTTACACCAAATCGGTAAATTTCTCGACTCTTTCGTTTTCAATCCATTATTAGACAAGTAATAACATAAATCGTTCAACCAGAATCCGACTCAGACAACGTTGCCGGGAATTTCTGCACTAGCCGGAAAATCACTGGAAATTCCGAAGTCTCGCTGTGAATCGGTACAATCATCTAAACCCCCTGATATCCCTTGTTTAGTAACCTAATTTCACAACTCGTTGATCAAAACTGTTAATTGATTCACTCAGACGGAAGTCACAAATCAGAGCCGACGACTCTTGCCGGAATTCTGAAGAAAACATTCTGATTGGTACATTCGATTCCGTAACCCTCTCTATCCATTTTAATTCAATCAACTATATGATAGATGACCGATTTAAACAAGAACAGTCGGTCACCTTTGTTCTGTGTCTTTATAAATGAAGAAGACGAAGTCGAAATGTGTTTAAGTATAACTAAAACTGAATGATTAACCGGGTTAGACACACAGTCCAGCGGTGGACTGTGTGCAAACATAAACGCACGTCACGAGTTCGAATCTTACAACGTACCGACTTTCAGAATTAAAACCAACCTTTTTAAAACTGAATCAGAACAAGCCACAACATGTTTATAAGAGTAATATAAACCGTAAGTTAAACAGATTAGACACACAGCCCAACTGGTTGGGCTGTGCGCATACGAACCGAAGGACCCGAGTTCGACTCCGGGTCCCTGCAAGCGGTTCGGCCATTTTAAATCATTTTAATATTAACCCAATAAAAATAACAATTAATTAGTATACATATATAATTAAAACATAGAATATTTCGGGTTAGACACGTAGCTCAGTTGGTAGAGCTGCGTGCACGCGTACGAGAGGTCTCGGGTTCGAACCTCACCCAGCGCACACTTAACCACAGTCCGACCGGTCAACGGTCCGGTCAACGATCAACGGTCTGGTCAACGGTCAAAAAAGTCAAAATTTTTATTTCTTTTTATTTATTTATTTAATTTAAAAATCAATTAAAAATACTTAAAAATAATATTTTTTTTAAGTTAGAAAACGTCCTTAAACTCACAAAAATTAATCTAAAAACCCTATTAAGATTATGAAATAAAATCCATTTATTTACCGAACCATTTCGTTATTATTTTAGGTTAGTCTTCCTCGTCGATCAATTCCCAAAACTCGTGCGCATCCAACGTCATCAAAAGAACGCACCCAATGTGAGTGAATCTCTACCAAATTCCCCGTTTTAATCACATTTTGGGGTGTATCATGTGTCGTACAATTCTACTATTATATAAATATAAACACTTGTGCATTCATCATATTTGTGATCTAATGTGTATCAAATGTGTACAAATTGTTGTGTGAATTATGTTTAGTTTGGATTTATCATTTTCAGTGCAAGCATTTCATTAGGCCCATCAGCTCCCTGTGGGATACGGGTTGAGTACAGGTGCCTCATTCGATCGGCTCCGTTTGATTGAGCCTTGATCTCACATACATCATCATTCATGTCATACGATCGGCTCCGTTTGATTGAGCCTTGATCTCACAGTCATCATCATTCATATTATATACTCATTCTAAGTGGTTTGTGTTTTGTTATATACATACGTTTGCTCAAATGTGATTATTGCACAACTTTTCAATATTAAATACAACAAGAACTTAATAACAATGTTTTATCAAGGTTCACTCGCCAACTTTTGTTGACCCAAAATATCCCCCGTTTTACACATAATACAGGTGATCCAGTTGAGGCAAGAAACACATAGGAAGGCTTAGAAGAATAAATCAGTTTAAGCTTTGGATTGTGTTACTTAGTTTCATTTTCCTTGTAATTGTATGGATTTGATTTGACTATTTAAGTTGTAATTTGAATTTAATAAATATGAAACATTTTAGTAAACATCATGAGCTTTGGTGGTAACCTAATTATGCCCTGACTCTTATTCCGCTGCGGGTCGGGGTGTGACAGGGTTTTCGAAACCCGATTTACACAAATGTTACATTATCCTTTTGTTCCAAAACTATGAGGTGTTCTCATGTGTGTTTTGTCCTTGCAAGTTTTTAGAATTAATGTTTAAGAGGGTTGTTGACCCGCGCAGGGTCTAGTAGTCTGCGCGCATGAGTCTAACTTGCCGTTGTGCCAAGTACACAAGGCTTGTTGTGTGACTAGAAGCTATCGGTCTAATTTACCATTGCGCCGAGTGCGTAAGGCTCATTGTATGACATGATGTTGTTGGTCTAATTCACCGTTGCTCTGAATGCGCAAGGCTCATTGCATGACCTGATGTTGTTGGTCTAATTCACCGTTGCGCTGAGTGCACAAGGCTCATTGTATGACCTGATATTGTTGGTCTAATTCACCCATGCGCTGAGTGCATAAGGCTCATTGTATGACCTGATGTTTGTAAGGAAGGCGTACCATTGCATGTTGAATGTCAAGTTATCCTTGTAAAATGTAATCAAGGGTATGGTTATCTGGGACCATACTCCTCAAATGGTCTACTTAATTGAGGTAATATGATCCTTTTAAAGCTTCAACGGTCTACTTATATAAAATGTAAACTTATTTCTTTAGTAATTTCATGCTTTAGGATTCCATAAGATCACCCCAATAAGGGGTTTTCAGTTGTTTTTAGAAAAGAGAGAAGATGAGGTGCAGGAGAAAGAAGACGATGGTGTTTTTGTGTGAAAATGAGTAAAAATGAATTATGTAAGTAGACTAGAAGATCAGAGAGGAAAAAGAAATGTATTTTTAGATTATTTGGTGTAGAGGGGCATGAAGAGAGAGCGTTAAGTACCATGTGGTTGTCACGTAAGCAAGAGGGTGTAAAAAAAGCACGGGGTGGTGTTGGGCGTAAAAAGGGCCCCAGCTAGTGTTTAAAAAACTAACCAATCACAAACCTTCCATCACAAACCACCAATTAACTCGCGCCACATCACCAACCAAATAGCCCCCCCCACGCCGGTGAAGAATCCCCCACCCGACACACAATGTCGTGGAAAACGTCAAGCACGGGATGGTTTGTGAGCGTGGATCGGCCTCCACGCCCACACTGTATGGTCTTGGAGAGAGAGAGAAAGAGAGTGTATGTGAGTGAGGTAAGAGCATTTACATCCCTTCTCTTAACTTTATGTGTGTGAATACTCTAGATTATGAAAAATTGATTATGAGTGAAGAAAAAAGAAAATATATATATTCATCTGTATATTTTTTGGGATACTGTTCACTCTCATTTATTTTTTAATAATTTTTGAAAGTGATAGTGAATGAAGGAGAAAGAAAATATTATGATAAAAGTATAGATAAATATTATTTAATTGAAAATAATAGAGAAGAGAAAATATAATGGAGTAACTATGAAAAATGAAGATAGGGTAAAAAATGTGAATGTTCTAAAAGAGAGTTTGGACAATACCCAAAATATTAAGACACAGGTTATAAGCTAGTATCAGTAATATTAAGTTTCTGTTGTAAATCCAAATGGATATCATGAAAAATAAGTTGCAACGTAATATTGGAGTAGTGGATGGTTAGAATAAACACATCAAAGATGACCAAAAAAAACATACACATCTGTGTATATATATATATATATATATATTAAAAATACATATCATTAATCGATGTAAACAATACCCAAGTCAAGTTCCATTAACGTTGGATTCTAATATTAAAATGTTGAAGCATATGGGGGTGAAAGCCATTGATGGACTTTTGGCTTTATATGCAAAAGACACGACATGTAACTTCAACTACTGATGGCCCTCTGGCTTTATAGGAACTTCCTCCTGCAATCTGCATGTTTCCTTCTATCCCTCGATCGATGTGGGGACAAGGATTTTCAATATTATGTCTTTAAGGACCAAAAAAGGGGGATGAATGAAGCTCGTGACATAGGAAAATACATCAGTGAAATCATGGTGGCTTAACCATTTAGGGTCTAAAATCGAACTATCTGGGGTACGTTTTCAGATCTATTACTATTGCAAACAATTATAAAATTATTAACATATCACAAAATGATTAGGCTGTTAGATGATCATTTACAGATAGATTTGAGATAGCAAAGATTGGTAACCAATTATCAATTGATTAACAAATTAACAAAAGACTAGGTAATTAGACTAACACACCTAGCCACTCAGCTGGGTGGCAACCCCAACACCAGTCCTCCTCCGCCATTTTGGAGAAGCCCCCGCCATGCCCTTAGTAGGCGACAGAGCTTTGAAAATAGTGGGTCATCCTCCTTTTTTGACCATTTATCAACGGTAATAAAAAAGATTTTAAATTTATAAAACCTTATATATAGATACATTCTACATTTTATCAAACCAAACCAAAACTCACACCTAAATCTTTCACTCCCAGTTTTTTTTTATAAAGTTTTCAAATGGCAAGATGTTAGACCAAAGAAGAGAAGATCGCTTTGGCTACGGTTGAATAGTAGTCAACGAGCAAATGCGGCCTGAAGCATCGTTGGGTGAAAGCCCTTTTTGCACAATTCCGCCAACATGTGAGTGAAACCCACCGCAAGGTTTTAGATATGCATTCAAAGTTTAAGGAGATCCAAGAAATGTCTTAGGACGTTTGACATAGTCTTCAACGAGGCGATGAACGGTGAGAAGGTGCTAACGGGAGAAAAAGCAAATGAGACGGCCCATTGCGAGTACCAACACCGCTAACCCATCCGAAAATTTGCTCACGTTTTACGGTGGCGAATTGTGCGAAACCATGACAAGTGGGATAACCATTATAATTAGGTAGTTTTTATTTAAATTAAGCCGTTTCTAATTTAATCTTACATATCTTTTATTTTTTGTCATGTTATTTTTATTTTAATCATGTATTTTTATTTTATGTAATGTTAATTTTTGTTTTAATCATGTATTTTTTGTTTTAGTTATGTAAATTTTTATTAATTTTATATTTTTTAAATAAAGAAATAAATAGAAATAAAATTAACAAATGATTGAGAAATGATTAGGAGGCTTTATTCCACACAATGATGGTTTAACATGAGTGCTTTAATGCCCTCTTTGTCTACGTACGCCTTAAATCCCACACCCCCAACCTTAAAGGTTGAAGGGTATGGAATGGATCCCTAGGTGTTCCATTGTGTCATCTCAGCGCCACCTCACCAATAAACCCCCCCCCCCCACCCCCCAAAAAAAAAAAAAAACAACCAAAAAAAATGTGATAAAACCACATGTATTTCAATAGTGCCCCTTTCAATATTGCCCCCTCAATAGCACTCGTTGTATTTGGGGAGGAGGCTATTAATGACAAAGTTGCTGAGGTGGATAGGCAATAACGCCCAATGCAACCCAGACTTAACATATTTGAAGTAGGAAATGCCATTAAGAGATTATCAAAAGATCATGCCATTAACAAACGAATTAGGCTATTAACAAATTATCAAGAATGTACCGCAATTAAAAGACTACTTCCCATAGTTCCCAAGTTGCATGAACACTGAACTAGTCGACTGAAAAAAACACCAATTGTTGATCATGTCTGTGGTTTGGTAGGGCTGACCTAGGGGGTGGCTTGGCCGCACCGCCCGCCAAGGCCCGATTTTTAGGGCCTAATAATCCATATTCATTATCCAAACATCTATCTATTGTAATTAATAATAAAAAGCAAAATAAATAAAAAAACTAAAATCGGATATTGATGGTGATGAACTTTATATGGAGTTGAAGTTATCTGACATATTAGAAACCAATGAATTTAGCAACCCTATATTTTTGCTATCTTTATTATTATAACGTTAATTGTCGTTTAAAATAAATAGTTTATATAATTCGTCAAGCCAAAGAGCTTTTTTTCAATTCGGGCGATGCACTTAAATTCTAAGAGATGACTCTGTGATTTACCTGTCAGGACTTAAGAGGAGTAAAGGACTACAATTCAGAGAAAAAAAATTAAATGAACAAGTGTTTATCATTTAGGGACGTAAGAACAAAAGTTAGGCCAGAACATTGAATAATAATCAGGGATTGTTCTTACTTTGGCCCAGACGGTCTCCGACCCCATGTTTTAGCTTTGTAGTGTAATTTTTATAAAAAAATTAATTAATTTTTCTGTAGTGTAAGATATTGGATTTTGAGAGTCTGCCCCCACCCCCTAATTTTACTGAAAACTAAGTTCAAGATACACCAATGATAGTAATGACAAATTGTTTAAGAAGATATCCCAAATTTAATACGCTCAAGGCTTCAACACAAACGCCTAATTGTTCACGTCGAACATGTACGTGTAATGGTTTTAACTTTGACGTCCAAATTGTAAATATCAAGAATGAAGAACCAACGCTTCATATTTCTCCCTTTTGATTGGTTTTCCCTTTGTTCACAATTTGCTCAATAGGATTCAGGGCAGAAGATTAAAGTCAGACAATAATGACACAGGCTGGCAAGCCGCTCATATAGATTTTCTTTATCGGGCTACCCTGCGGGGTTCAAAGAATGTGAACGCGTTCTTTTTAATTCTAAGAAAAGTTTTAGTTATGGTGTTTTTTTTGGTAAATGGTAGTTGTAACTATGATTGCAATCATTCTTAAAATTAACTTAAAAATTAGTTTGTGGTACGAATAAGAAAGCGGAAAAACTCCCATCCGTATCATAAACAAAAGAATATGATTTATCTCTTAAGATTATGATTTCTAAGCCGTGTGTAAATTTATCTCTTAAGAATATGTATGTTGAATTTAGAATTATACAATGTGCAAAAATGGAGACCAGGTGGTGGAAGAAAAGATATTTAAATGAGTTTATTATGTTTTTCGTCCTTTGGTTTGTTGAGAATAACAATTACATTCCATTAAATTAGAAATTGCTAACACAGTCCTTGTACATTCACCTTTGTAGTAATTACAGTCCACCCTCACTAACGACATCCAATTATTCTGTTAGTTTATTTGAAATAACCATAATGCCCTTATTATTAAAATTACAATATAAATAAATAGTTAATTACGCTTTCCGTCCCTATAGTTTTGTTAAAAATAACTATTACAGTCCATTAGTTTAAAAATTCTCAAAATGATACCAGTACTTTCACAACTACCACCTTCAACTTACCAACAATAACGGTTAACAACTTTATCTGTCTACTATTCTTCACTCTACTCTTCACCCCCTTTGTTTCTTCAAATCCAGCCGGAACATCACCTTCATTGGCTCCACACCCTTTCTGCTTCATCCAACTTCAGCATCTCCCACCTCCACACACACATACCTGAACGATGACCACCTCTACCACCCTTCTACCCACCACCGTCATCAAACTACCACCCACCCCTACCCTCACACCCCATGGCCATTCTCTTCAAAGAAATCATCGGCCAACTCCTTTCTACCGATGAATTCTACCAATTCCAACCACTACCTATGGCAACGCCAAGACTTCATCTCCTCCCCTCCCCCAAGTTTTCCTACTGCCGTCAGTTGTGATGGGGAAAATTAGGTGGTCGACGGTTTCGATTGTGATAGGGGAAAGTTAGGTGGTCGGAGATTTTGATTCTGGTGTAAACAGTTGACGGAGACAGGTCTGATGCCGGTGGAGGTGATGGAGGACATCCGGTTGATTGTGATACGCCGAAAGGGAAATGTGGTGAAACTGAGTCATTGGAACAGAGTTGTGGAGCCGGAGCAAGTGATGTTCTGGTAGGATCTGAAGAAATGGGGATGGTGAAAAGTAAAGTGAAAGATATTGGCACTGTTTTAATTTTAATAACAGAGACATTATGGCCATTTCAAATAAACTAACATAACTTGAAACATTGGTGAAGGTTGACTATAATTGTTATAAAAGCAAAAGTACATGGACTATTTAGCAATTTTTAAACTAAAGGACGTTAATAGTTATTTTCAACATACCACTAGGATAAAGAAAACGTAATTAACTCTATTTAAATAGATGTGAGAGAAAAAAAGAATTATAATATATAAAGTTAGATAAAGTGAAAATGGTGTGAGAATAAAATTTCCAAGTTTAGGAATAAAATGAACATTACAATACTTCTTCCGTCGTCGGACGATGGTTGCCACAGTCAGACCTTGCATCACGTGCTTGGTATGTATCCATTCCTTCTCACGAAAAAGAATAATCAAAGTATGTTTCACATTTTTCTTAGTTAAAAAATAATGAATAAAATTAGCACCAAATTAATCGTGAGTTTTGCCCAACAAATTGGGATAAGTATATTTATTAATTTTTCTAATAAAAACAAAAGTTATATTTTTTTATCTATAGGGTTTGGTCACTTTCTCATTTGATTAGCCCACATTCCTACTAAGTTTCTAATTTGAACAATTTGTCCTTGAGGAAAGAATCATTTCAGCTTTTTATTTGACTTATCTTTACAAAGCTTTGATTATTTTATAACTCTTTATCACTTAGGCTTGTATTTGGTGTAGACGTTGTTGTAGTTGAATTGAATTCTTTGACTTTATTTATATGAATAATGTATTGCCGATGCACGGTAGTACCGAGCAAGTACCGTAGCAACGACCGTGATTACTTCCTTTTTGTAGATATTGCACCTTGGATGGTTGGTCACTTGACCATAGCATGTTCACTAACTTCTAAAATTTTGCATAATGCATTTGGCGGTTGGTCACTTGACCGTGGTATCGACTGTGAAGGCATGTTCGCTGACTTTTCAAATCTTGCATAACACATTTGGCGGTTGATTCATGCTAAATTCATAGCATTAACCGTAGACCTATGTTTGCGGTTTTACGATCTTTATGTGAAGACACTGAATGGTCACACAAAAATAAATTAAATTATGTTCTAGTTAATTAGTTTCACTTAATCATAACCGATAAATTTTTATTCAGTCATAACCGAGGGCCTCTTTTTTATGCGTTTTTCAGTGCTTGTCCATGCTCACAGTTGAGGGTCAATCATGGGTTTCCTTTTTTTAATGACCATAACCGAATTCAAGTTGTTAGCAAAAATAGTGTACTTTAGTATATTTTAAAATACTTTTCTATCATTTTGAATAATGCAAAATAAAAATGGGTTTAGTATAGAAATAGATTTATTATTGCAAATACAAAGATGTTATGATTTGCAAAGTTTTGCATCGCGGATACTAGAATAACTATATTTATACTTTATTATTATACATATAAAATAACAAGTTGTTATCTAGAATCAACTTTCTAACTTTTTGGTTTAACCACAAAGGTTATAAGTTTTTGAATCTCACCACTATAGATTTTCTTTGTTTGGGTTTTAACTTTGCCCATTAAACTTTAGATGATGGTCAAAATTGGTTTATTTAGTTTTGATTTTTTTGTTTTGTTTTTTAGTGAAAAAAGTTTTAAAGTTATCAATTTTGTCTCCTTTCCACAATTTCTCTTTAATCTCTCGACTTTCTAATATGTCAGTATAAGTTCGAATTCATTTACGTTTTACGTCATGTAAGTCACATAAATTCGTTGGTGTTTTTATATTTTTTTCCGGTTTTGATTTGTATGTTGCATCGAAGCTAAGTCAATTGTCGTTACTATTAATTTATTTACTACAAATATACTGTTTCTTAAAAGTTTTCTTATTCCATTTACTATAAATATACTCTTAAACATAGCATTAATTCCATTTACTATCTATAAATATTGTACGACCGACTTATTAATTTCATTGTCCCACTATATTCATATTTTATGTTAAAATATAGGTCCTAGTAATTTCACGATCCCAAAATCTTAATTTTACATCTTATATACACACTGTATAATGTTATACGACCCATATAGAATAATTTGACATGACAAATATTAGACCGTATAATGTTATACGACTCGTATATATAGAGAAAATATTATGCCGTGTAATATTCTATACGGCTCATATAACATTACAGGGTCTTATAGCATTATATGATGTTTGGGTCGTATAACATTTTATACGGGTCGTATAATGTTACACAACCCGTATAGATGGACAAGTAAACACTCTGATATTTTTTTGTAACAATCAGTTATACGACCCGTATAGATATAAGGGTATGAAAATAAGATTTTAATGATGTGAGAATAGTGGGAGGGTAAAATATTTATTGCACCAAACCGATGCTAACATAAACAATGAAATAAACATAAGATAAAATAAACAACTTTAAGAGGTCCAACATAGATTGACTACTTAAGAAACTAGAACAAAACAAGGTAGTATAGAACCAGCAACTTATTATAGTCAACACATATCTACAAAGTTAACGCGGTGCATGCGGTTCAAAACATGTGATCACTCCCAAATGGCAACCTCCGTGAACCCATCTTCAGTGGCACACCCTCTAAACATACCTACACAGTTAAATCCACAAGCCACTTCACCCGTGTTAGACACTGCTATCAGCCCTGCTTGCCCTTCATCTAGCCTCTCTTTGATCACAAAATCCACTGCCTCCTGTAAACCCAACCCTTTGTACTCCATAACTGCCGCCACCTCTCGTGCAAGGGTTCCGCGGATAATGGCCTCACCTTCACCCGTGCAAGAGACCGCACAGATATTGCATGCGTACGTCCCTGCTCCGATTAATGGAGAATCGCCAATTCTCCCGGTCCTCTTGTTCATCAGCCCTCCTGTAGATGTTGCGGCCGCGCAACGCCCTTGGCTGTCGACTACAACACACCCTACAGTCTCTGGCGCGTACACGCTGATGGGAAGACGGTTCATGTGAATTGTGCTCTCCACCCCAACTCCACATGATTCGAATCCGTTGGTTGGGATTCGATAATCAAACTATTGTTTCAAACAATAAAAAAAATTATTTGAACAATACTCATTGAAAAAATAGTCCTTTTTAACTTTTTTATTTTAAGTTTGACAAAGTTTCTTAACTTATTTTTCCTTTTATATATATATCATTTTCTTTACTTTGTTTTAATTTGGATATAAAATTGTTTCATTCAACCAGAATCTTCTGCATAGCGTAACAGAATTTGACCTGATTGCCAAGATGGAAATCTGCTACGCCAACTTGAAATTTGTTTGTTGGGGTCGATTAGATTTGTTTTTTTTTTAAATCAAAGAAGTTAGCTTCCTGAGCTATTTACTCAAAGAAGTATCCTCATACCACAATGGAGTTAGCTTCCTGAGCTATTTTGAGCATCCCCATATTTGTTGGTTCAGGCCCCAAAATAACACTCAAAGAAAAACCTACGTTCAAAAAAAAAATTTACTTTCAAGACTTAATAATTCATTAACATACTAGGGTGTTTAAATACCCAACAAACACACGTAAACACAAGAATAGTAAACAACTAACTCCCTACTAACTTGCAACTAAACATAAGACTCAGACTAAACAAACTAATAAACACATGTTAATTTGACTTATTATAATGACTATAGAACCGACCCAACTTGACCCGTAATCAAGATTAAACCCAACAATGACAAAATAGTCATTCTCTTCTCTTTCCACACCCTTCAAATACAAGTAAACAGTATCAATCAACTAATACAATTAGTGGTGTGAAACACAACCAGACGAGTAGATAATGCGTGCACCATTTGCTTGGCGAAATCTTCAGCGCCAGAAAAGGCCAGATATGAGTGTGGCGATTTCTCCATCACAAGGCGAGCCAGCGAAACGGGGTTCTTAACGGTGGTCAGTCCAGAAACCGCCCCATATCTCCGTCCCAGACCATCCATTATGCTCGCTTCCATCTCAACCGTCCCATTCTCCGTCGGTGCAGATCCACGACGCGAGTTGAATATCGGGTCCGTCTCCAATTCACAAACCTACACCGTTGTTCATATTAATCACTAATCTGAATAAATCTGTAAGTGTCCTCCAAACATTTTAGTAACGGTCAATCATAATTAAAACGCAGGTTTTATATTCAAAATGCAACATATATTGGTGTGACTGGAGGGTCAGCGGACCCTCTTTAGCCTCTGTGAGTATACTATATGATACATAAAGAGAAGGATAGTGATGCATACGACGAGTTCAACGACATCTATGGCGGAAACGGAGGACCGAAGCGCAGTGATACCGAGATTGAGGCACCGAGTGAGGAGTTGTTTAGCGAGTTCTTGACGTTCTGTTGGAAGGTTAGGGTCAACACCGGCACCGCCGTGCACAGCTATAGCCCACCCAACCATTTTTGGATCGAAGGGAGAGTGTGATGATGAAGGTGGCCAAACCAAACAGTGGTATCTGTAGGGAGGGTGGATGCGGATTCCAAATATTTAATTCAATTGAATTGTTTTCCATGTAAATAAAAATTACTTTTTTTTGAAGTAATGTGTGGTTTGTTACACGTGGGAAGCTCACGTGTCTCTTAGCTGGGGGCACACGAGGTCTTTTTCTTTTTGAACTTGTGTTCCTTCGAAAGCTTATGTTTTTAGGGCCCATACCAGACTCTTTTTAACACTTAAACTACCTTGAACACGTAAAGCATGTAAGGTAGCTTCACTTGGTGAATATGCATATTCATGTAAAATGTAACATCCGTCAAAAACGGATTTACCAAACCCGCTCCGTTTATCAACCGAACAGTCAGTCAAATTTTTCGTTGCGAATTAAATGCCCAAAATAATTTTAAACGATCCGTAATCAATTCTTATGCGGGGATATATATTTAGTTTTTGAAAAACTGATAAAAATAACAAAATAAAAATGTTTTAATCATGCTGGGTTTCGAACTCGGGTCTGTACCGGTTCAAACCAAACACTTATCCCTTAACCGAACAACCGCTCCGCCACTTTGACTTTCTGATGAATAAAGGAATCAATTAATTCATATATTAAAGTTCGGTAATCAAAATTCAGTAATTTGCGCCCAAAATAGCAGTCGTCGGAAATCCCGACGACTTCGCCGTTTAATTAAGTTTCCGCTCAAAGTAACCGTAGAATTAACTCTCACAACGGTTATAACCGACGTCTGAACCCGCGACATCAGCCATAACCGCCGGAGAACGGTTGACTTCGAATTAAGACCGAATTCAGACCCCATTCATCTCTTTACTACCCTATAAATACACCCACAACTCGCCAGAAACCTTTCACACTCAAATCGCACCTTTTCTCGGCGAAAACTCACTCGCCGGAAATATCTTATACTTCGCCGGAAAACCGTATCAGTAATCTCTGAGCTTTACTGAACCCCCTAAACCTTTACCGAAGTCACCCACACCCTTTGTAAGCTTTCGGAGGACTCTCTGCTGCAAGATACTGTCGCCGGAAAAAGATTGCTGTCGCCGGAGTTCTGCCGGAAAACAGAGTAAAACCAGCCGGTACTTCTCACGCCTAATTCCTTCCCTTTTTACTTTTATCTCGACTGTAATTGATCATAAAACACTAAAGAAACTTGAATCAACATTCGAATCCGTCAGTCGTCACTTCCGGTGAAAACCAGTGAAGAAGACGACGTTACGGTAATGGTTTAGTATAATTAAAATCAAGTTATTTAACGGGTTAGACACACAGTCCAGCGGTGGACTGTGTGCACTTTTAAAGCTAAGGTCAAGAGTTCGAGTATTGTCCCTCACACGCCGCCTTGATAAAAATCCCTTTTTTCGCAAAACTGAACCGGAGTGTTTTGGGCATATGTTAAGTATATTGATAACTGAGTTTATAATCAAGTGCGACACACAGTCCAGCGGTGGAGTGTGTGTCCGCTAACCCACAGGTCCCGGGTTCGAGACCTGTGGAGCGCACCGGTTTTGTGATTTAATTCATTTTTAAAATAAAGTGATTTCTGTTTAAATCTAATTAATGTATATAGGTAATTAAAATCGGATATATGACGGGTTAGACACGTAGCTCAGTTGGTAGAGCTGCGTGCACGCGTACGGGAGGTCTCGGGTTCGAGCCTCACCCGGCGCACAACAATATGCCTTCGAACCGGTCAACGCTAGTCAAAGTCAACGGTCAAAAGTCAACTGTAGCATAAATAAAATATTTTTTTATTTATTTTTATTTAATTATTTTAATTAAAAATCAATTAAAAATACTTAAAAATAACATTTTTAAGGTTAGAAAATAGCCACAAACTCACAAAAATACACCCAACAATCCTACTAAATTAGATTGATAGAACCCGTTTACTTACCAAACCATAATGCGATTTATCTAGGTTAATTTCACTCGTGGTTAACACCTTTTCGCGTACATTCAACCTCATCAACCGAACGCACCCAATGTGAGTGAATTCTTACAAACTCCCCTTTTTATTCATGTTTTGGGGTGTATCATGTGTCGCTTAAACTAATTCTCTTATGCAAATTCGTGCTATACCATTTTATGAACTAAATTAGAATGTAACTATTATTGGTTGTGATGTATTACATATTGTCAAAGTTGTATGCAAATTATTTAGGCCCATCAGTTCCTCGTGGGAGACGAGAACAACGCGTGCCTTAAAACTCATTCATTAGGCCCATCAGTTCCTCGTGGGAGACGAGAACAACGCGTGCCTTAAAACTCATTCATTAGGCCCATCAGTTCCTCGTGGGAGACGAGAACAACGCGTGCCTCAAAACTCATACATTAGGCCCATCAGTTCGTAAGAACAACGCGTGCCTCAAAACTCATACATTAGGCCCATCAGTTCGTAAGAACAACGCGTGCCTCAAAACTCATTCATTAGGCCCATCAGTTCCTCGTGGGAGACGAGTCGAACAACGCGTGCCTCAAAACAATTATTTGGTGTTTGTGTGTTCAATATTCAATATTATATGTTGTGTGAATAAATTTACATCTACATTTACTCATATGTGGTATGCACATTATTTATAATCAATTGGATAAACTTGTTCAAATGTTTTTCCATAGGATTCACTCGCCAACATTATGTTGATCCAAAAACCTTTTTACACATGATACAGGTGAACAGGTTGAAGCAAGGAAAACATAGGATATGCCTTAGAAGAGAACCAAGAAGCTTAGATTGATAGTTAGAACATGTTGTATCATTTATTGTAAATTTCCATTAAATTGTATTAATGAATATGAAACATATAATAAATGTCATGAGCTTTGATGATAACCCAATTATGCCCCGATCACCTTTTCCGCTGCGGGTCGGGGTGTGACAGATTGGTATCAGAGCCATGACTATAGGGATATAGGATAGGTTATTAGACCCTTAGAACCTATACTATAGTCTGCCTAAATTTTAATTGATTAGGTGGTTACATACAAACTTGTGATATTTATTTGTTTCATATTTCAGTCAAACATACATGCTTATATACATATTCGTTATACATATATCAATGTTCATATATTCAATTCATTTTCATACTCTCATTATTCAAGGATTTTGTTGCAATTTTTCAAATCCCATCAAAGTAAGTTCTGCGACGGGCATGTAGTAACCGGAAGGGTACAAGTACCGGTAGTCGGGACGTCCTGTCTAGGTTGGCATTCGTATAAATCCAAAATAACGGACCAGTTTGCCTACCTGGGGACTAACGATGAGAGTACGACGGACCTATTAGGCCAAAGCATGCCACACCAAACGTCGTTCGAACTAACCTCACTTTGAGATGTCACCGTGCCCATGCCTGGGCACATTCCGAATATCATACGTTACATATTTCTCGATTTTCTCCGGGTTTTTGTGTACGCAACCATGCAGAAACCGTGCGAACCATATGAAAAACCGGTATTCATGGGGGCCCACATGATTACACAGGTAAAGTATGGCGGCATGAAGGGCCTAACAGTGAGCAAAGCCCAAGACATCCTATGGATGTAGTAGACTTATTTTTCTATATTTATTTTATGAACGTTCATTCCCCAAACACGACCCACGATCCCAAAGGCATCCAACTCATACTCTTGACATGTATTCCTTGTAGATGTCTTCTAGCCTCGCTCGTAGGAAAATGAGAGCAGGAAAAGCCCGTGAACGCATGGCTACCCAAATCGCTCAGCAAATGGCGACCGTAATACCAAACATCGTAGTTCAAGTTCAACAAGCCCTTACCGCAAATTCCGTTAACCCAACCCAACAAGAAGATCAAAACACTATCAATCCTTCAGTCACTAAATGCACCTACAAACATTTCAAATCCTGCGATCCTCCAAAATACGAAGGTACTAAAGGTGTCACCGCTCTCCTCCACTGGTTCGAAGAAATGGAGAACACTTTTCTAAATTGCGATTGCCCCGATGATCGCAAAGTGCGTTATGCTACCGGTCGTTTACTTGGAACAGCACTCACATGGTGGAATACAGAGAAGACCAAACGAGGTGTTGAAGAAACTATGACCTTGACTTGGGAAGAGCTGAAGGGAATCATGACAAGACGGTTTTGCCCAAGAAGTGAAATCAAGAAATTGGAAGATGAGTTCCATGCTTTGAAACAAAAGGAAGGCGACCACACCACATACAACAAGAGATTCCTTGAATTAAATCAAATGGTTCCCAATTTGTTTACTCCCCTCTATCGTTTGATCGAGCACTACATTCGTGGTCTTCCATCAAAGATTCAAGACCCTGTAATAAGTACCTCGCCTGCAACTTTGGAAGCAGCAATGGAGCTAGCAACCGCGCTCACCGAGAACCGAATCCGGAACAAAGATTTCAAAGAGGAGAAGAAGAAGGATAAAGCATCAACCGAAACCTCAAACCACACCCGAACCGAATCCTTTACACCACCTACTTCTAAGAGAAAACGTGATGGGCAAATCTTCGCCGTCACCCAACGCAACCAACCAGCTTCACAAGTTGTACCTCCTCAAACTATCCCAATCACTCAAGTAGCACCCAACTCAACTTACCCAAACAAGAAAACTTACATTGGACCTCACCCTCAATGCAACACCTGTTTCTATCACCATCCACCTACCTTACCCTGTCGACTATGTGCGAATTGTGGACGCTACGGTCATTTGAGCAACGTTTGCCGCACCTCTCAAAACCAAACCTCAACCCCTACTCAACCCATGATCCAAACATATCAACAACCTCAATACCCCATGTACCCATATGTTCGAGCTTGTTTCAATTGTGGCGACCCTACCCATTTTAGAAACACATGCCCTCGTTTGGTTAACATCATAAACGCCCAAGCTCAAGCAAACCCAGTTAACCAAGCAAACCCAGCTCCACCGCCAGCAAGAGGAAGAGTTTATAACATCAACGCCAATCCTGTTGAAGATGTTAACGGTCCAAACCAACCACTTAACTAGCCTTCTCTCATCAAGAATCCAGATTCAACTCCAATCACTTAGTTTTTATGTTTTTCTTTATGTTATCTCAATTTTCACGTATCTCAATTGGAATTTTATCCAAGAATTTTAATGCAAATTACTAGTTCAGTTTGTTTTATACTCATTGATTTAATATTCATCATACTTCACGACATATCTCAGTTTCATCATTTAAAGAAGTTGAGTTGTGCCTCACTTCTACTTAGACTAACCTCTCCATCATATTAAACGAGAGAGGTTTTGTCAAACACGGATACTATCAGAATTAAGACTCAAGCGCTGGTTGTTGTGTTATTTATGTTGTAGAGTCGCATAGAACTAATCATAACTTGCGGATAAAGTCAATGAGAATTTGACAAGAATATGGTGGATACGCCGCTGGTACTTCCTATATATAAATATTCCTGTCAAATGATCGGAGGCATTATCAGGCGGTTATGAGAGGTTCCATGCATAGGTTGTTTGTGTGATTAAGTTATTCATTTTCAGTACATGCACTAAGCTCGGCTCCGTTTGATTGAGCCTTGAGCACATAGACAATTTCATTTTTCAGTACATTCAATACGATCGGCTCCGTTTGATTGAGCCTTGATCGCACAGATATATATCATTTCAGTATTTTTATGTTTGTCGTATTGGTTGTAGAGTTATAGGACTAATCATAATTCACTGATAAAACCAATGAAAATTTGACAAGAATATGGTGGATACGCCGCTGGTACTTCCTATATATAAGTATTCTTGCCAAAGGATCAGGGGCGTTATCAGGCGGTTATGAGAAGTTCCTTGTAGGATTTAGTATTGCCTTGGTTGAAATTTGTGTTGCATACATATATCATCTCACTATTTAAAGAAATTGGAATGTGATCCATTTCTACATAGATTAACCTTTCCATCATAACAAACGAGAGAGGAACTGTCACCATTCAAACATATATACTATCATAATGTGGATTCAATTATTTGTTGTTGTGTTTACTTGTGTAGATTATAGTATTGGAAGTTCTGCCTTAGGATATAAACATACTTTTCCAAACATATCTAAACTCTTATACACGATATCATTTTAGCAAATCATTCCTGCTTAACAATACTTATACAGTAGGCAACAAAAAGCGATTCCTGTATTAGGATACTTAACCTTTACAAGGAACGTTACCGCCTCAAACAAAAACCTAAACCCTTATTTTCTTCTAAAAGATGTAACTGGCAAACTCAACACCATCATTCTTTTAGTCAATTATATCCCTAATTAAATTTCGGGACGAAATTTCTAAAAAGCAGGGGATACTGTAACATCCGTCAAAAACGGATTTACCAAACCCGCTCCGTTTATCAACCGAACAGTCAGTCAAATTTTTCGTTGCGAATTAAATGCCCAAAATAATTTTAAACGATCCGTAATCAATTCTTATGCGGGGATATATATTTAGTTTTTGAAAAACTGATAAAAATAACAAAATAAAAATGTTTTAATCATGCCGGGTTTCGAACTCGGGTCTGTACCGGTTCAAACCAAACACTTATCCCTTAACCGAACAACCGCTCCGCCACTTTGACTTTCTGATGAATAAAGGAATCAATTAATTCATATATTAAAGTTCGGTAATCAAAATTCAGTAATTTGCGCCCAAAATAGCAGTCGTCGGAAATCCCGACGACTTCGCCGTTTAATTAAGTTTCCGCTCAAAGTAACCGTAGAATTAACTCTCACAACGGTTATAACCGACGTCTGAACCCGCGACATCAGCCATAACCGCCGGAGAACGGTTGACTTCGAATTAAGACCGAATTCAGACCCCATTCATCTCTTTACTACCCTATAAATACACCCACAACTCGCCAGAAACCTTTCACACTCAAATCGCACCTTTTCTCGGCGAAAACTCACTCGCCGGAAATATCTTATACTTCGCCGGAAAACCGTATCAGTAATCTCTGAGCTTTACTGAACCCCCTAAACCTTTACCGAAGTCACCCACACCCTTTGTAAGCTTTCGGAGGACTCTCTGCTGCAAGATACTGTCGTCGGAAAAAGATTGCTGTCGCCGGAGTTCTGCCGGAAAACAGAGTAAAACCAGCCGGTACTTCTCACGCCTAATTCCTTCCCTTTTTACTTTTATCTCGACTGTAATTGATCATAAAACACTAAAGAAACTTGAATCAACATTCGAATCCGTCAGTCGTCACTTCCGGTGAAAACCAGTGAAGAAGACGACGTTACGGTAATGGTTTAGTATAATTAAAATCAAGTTATTTAACGGGTTAGACACACAGTCCAGCGGTGGACTGTGTGCACTTTTAAAGCTAAGGTCAAGAGTTCGAGTATTGTCCCTCACACGCCGCCTTGATAAAAATCCCTTTTTTCGCAAAACTGAACCGGAGTGTTTTGGGTATATGTTAAGTATATTGATAACTGAGTTTATAATCAAGTGCGACACACAGTCCAGCGGTGGAGTGTGTGTCCGCTAACCCACAGGTCCCGGGTTCGAGACCTGTGGAGCGCACCGGTTTTGTGATTTAATTCATTTTTAAAATAAAGTGATTTCTGTTTAAATCTAATTAATGTATATAGGTAATTAAAATCGGATATATGACGGGTTAGACACGTAGCTCAGTTGGTAGAGCTGCGTGCACGCGTACGGGAGGTCTCGGGTTCGAGCCTCACCCGGCGCACAACAATATGCCTTCGAACCGGTCAACGCTAGTCAAAGTCAACGGTCAAAAGTCAACTGTAGCATAAATAAAATATTTTTTTATTTATTTTTATTTAATTATTTTAATTAAAAATCAATTAAAAATACTTAAAAATAACATTTTTAAGGTTAGAAAATAGCCACAAACTCACAAAATACACCCAACAATCCTACTAAATTAGATTGATAGAACCCGTTTACTTACCAAACCATAATGCGATTTATCTAGGTTAATTTCACTCGTGGTTAACACCTTTTCGCGTACATTCAACCTCATCAACCGAACGCACCCAATGTGAGTGAATTCTTACAAACTCCCCTTTTTATTCATGTTTTGGGGTGTATCATGTGTCGCTTAAACTAATTCTCTTATGCAAATTCGTGCTATACCATTTTATGAACTAAATTAGAATGTAACTATTATTGGTTGTGATGTATTACATATTGTCAAAGTTGTATGCAAATTATTTAGGCCCATCAGTTCCTCGTGGGAGACGAGAACAACGCGTGCCTTAAAACTCATTCATTAGGCCCATCAGTTCCTCGTGGGAGACGAGAACAACGCGTGCCTTAAAACTCATTCATTAGGCCCATCAGTTCCTCGTGGGAGACGAGAACAACGCGTGCCTCAAAACTCATACATTAGGCCCATCAGTTCGTAAGAACAACGCGTGCCTCAAAACTCATACATTAGGCCCATCAGTTCGTAAGAACAACGCGTGCCTCAAAACTCATTCATTAGGCCCATCAGTTCCTCGTGGGAGACGAGTCGAACAACGCGTGCCTCAAAACAATTATTTGGTGTTTGTGTGTTCAATATTCAATATTATATGTTGTGTGAATAAATTTACATCTACATTTACTCATATGTGGTATGCACATTATTTATAATCAATTGGATAAACTTGTTCAAATGTTTTTCCATAGGATTCACTCGCCAACATTATGTTGATCCAAAAACCTTTTTACACATGATACAGGTGAACAGGTTGAAGCAAGGAAAACATAGGATATGCCTTAGAAGAGAACCAAGAAGCTTAGATTGATAGTTAGAACATGTTGTATCATTTATTGTAAATTTCCATTAAATTGTATTAATGAATATGAAACATATAATAAATGTCATGAGCTTTGATGATAACCCAATTATGCCCCGATCACCTTTTCCGCTGCGGGTCGGGGTGTGACAGATTGGTATCAGAGCCATGACTATAGGGATATAGGATAGGTTATTAGACCCTTAGAACCTATACTATAGTCTGCCTAAATTTTAATTGATTAGGTGGTTACATACAAACTTGTGATATTTATTTGTTTCATATTTCAGTCAAACATACATGCTTATATACATATTCGTTATACATATATCAATGTTCATATATTCAATTCATTTTCATACTCTCATTATTCAAGGATTTTGTTGCAATTTTTCAAATCCCATCAAAGTAAGTTCTGCGACGGGCATGTAGTAACCGGAAGGGTACAAGTACCGGTAGTCGGGACGTCCTGTCTAGGTTGGCATTCGTATAAATCCAAAATAACGGACCAGTTTGCCTACCTGGGGACTAACGATGAGAGTACGACGGACCTATTAGGCCAAAGCATGCCACACCAAACGTCGTTCGAACTAACCTCACTTTGAGATGTCACCGTGCCCATGCCTGGGCACATTCCGAATATCATACGTTACATATTTCTCGATTTTCTCCGGGTTTTTGTGTACGCAACCATGCAGAAACCGTGCGAACCATATGAAAAACCGGTATTCATGGGGGCCCACATGATTACACAGGTAAAGTATGGCGGCATGAAGGGCCTAACAGTGAGCAAAGCCCAAGACATCCTATGGATGTAGTAGACTTATTTTTCTATATTTATTTTATGAACGTTCATTCCCCAAACACGACCCACGATCCCAAAGGCATCCAACTCATACTCTTGACATGTATTCCTTGTAGATGTCTTCTAGCCTCGCTCGTAGGAAAATGAGAGCAGGAAAAGCCCGTGAACGCATGGCTACCCAAATCGCTCAGCAAATGGCGACCGTAATACCAAACATCGTAGTTCAAGTTCAACAAGCCCTTACCGCAAATTCCGTTAACCCAACCCAACAAGAAGATCAAAACACTATCAATCCTTCAGTCACTAAATGCACCTACAAACATTTCAAATCCTGCGATCCTCCAAAATACGAAGGTACTAAAGGTGTCACCGCTCTCCTCCACTGGTTCGAAGAAATGGAGAACACTTTTCTAAATTGCGATTGCCCCGATGATCGCAAAGTGCGTTATGCTACCGGTCGTTTACTTGGAACAGCACTCACATGGTGGAATACAGAGAAGACCAAACGAGGTGTTGAAGAAACTATGACCTTGACTTGGGAAGAGCTGAAGGGAATCATGACAAGACGGTTTTGCCCAAGAAGTGAAATCAAGAAATTGGAAGATGAGTTCCATGCTTTGAAACAAAAGGAAGGCGACCACACCACATACAACAAGAGATTCCTTGAATTAAATCAAATGGTTCCCAATTTGTTTACTCCCCTCTATCGTTTGATCGAGCACTACATTCGTGGTCTTCCATCAAAGATTCAAGACCCTGTAATAAGTACCTCGCCTGCAACTTTGGAAGCAGCAATGGAGCTAGCAACCGCGCTCACCGAGAACCGAATCCGGAACAAAGATTTCAAAGAGGAGAAGAAGAAGGATAAAGCATCAACCGAAACCTCAAACCACACCCGAACCGAATCCTTTACACCACCTACTTCTAAGAGAAAACGTGATGGGCAAATCTTCGCCGTCACCCAACGCAACCAACCAGCTTCACAAGTTGTACCTCCTCAAACTATCCCAATCACTCAAGTAGCACCCAACTCAACTTACCCAAACAAGAAAACTTACATTGGACCTCACCCTCAATGCAACACCTGTTTCTATCACCATCCACCTACCTTACCCTGTCGACTATGTGCGAATTGTGGACGCTACGGTCATTTGAGCAACGTTTGCCGCACCTCTCAAAACCAAACCTCAACCCCTACTCAACCCATGATCCAAACATATCAACAACCTCAATACCCCATGTACCCATATGTTCGAGCTTGTTTCAATTGTGGCGACCCTACCCATTTTAGAAACACATGCCCTCGTTTGGTTAACATCATAAACGCCCAAGCTCAAGCAAACCCAGTTAACCAAGCAAACCCAGCTCCACCGCCAGCAAGAGGAAGAGTTTATAACATCAACGCCAATCCTGTTGAAGATGTTAACGGTCCAAACCAACCACTTAACTAGCCTTCTCTCATCAAGAATCCAGATTCAACTCCAATCACTTAGTTTTTATGTTTTTCTTTATGTTATCTCAATTTTCACGTATCTCAATTGGAATTTTATCCAAGAATTTTAATGCAAATTACTAGTTCAGTTTGTTTTATACTCATTGATTTAATATTCATCATACTTCACGACATATCTCAGTTTCATCATTTAAAGAAGTTGAGTTGTGCCTCACTTCTACTTAGACTAACCTCTCCATCATATTAAACGAGAGAGGTTTTGTCAAACACGGATACTATCAGAATTAAGACTCAAGCGCTGGTTGTTGTGTTATTTATGTTGTAGAGTCGCATAGAACTAATCATAACTTGCGGATAAAGTCAATGAGAATTTGACAAGAATATGGTGGATACGCCGCTGGTACTTCCTATATATAAATATTCCTGTCAAATGATCGGAGGCATTATCAGGCGGTTATGAGAGGTTCCATGCATAGGTTGTTTGTGTGATTAAGTTATTCATTTTCAGTACATGCACTAAGCTCGGCTCCGTTTGATTGAGCCTTGAGCACATAGACAATTTCATTTTTCAGTACATTCAATACGATCGGCTCCGTTTGATTGAGCCTTGATCGCACAGATATATATCATTTCAGTATTTTTATGTTTGTCGTATTGGTTGTAGAGTTATAGGACTAATCATAATTCACTGATAAAACCAATGAAAATTTGACAAGAATATGGTGGATACGCCGCTGGTACTTCCTATATATAAGTATTCTTGCCAAAGGATCAGGGGCGTTATCAGGCGGTTATGAGAAGTTCCTTGTAGGATTTAGTATTGCCTTGGTTGAAATTTGTGTTGCATACATATATCATCTCACTATTTAAAGAAATTGGAATGTGATCCATTTCTACATAGATTAACCTTTCCATCATAACAAACGAGAGAGGAACTGTCACCATTCAAACATATATACTATCATAATGTGGATTCAATTATTTGTTGTTGTGTTTACTTGTGTAGATTATAGTATTGGAAGTTCTGCCTTAGGATATAAACATACTTTTCCAAACATATCTAAACTCTTATACACGATATCATTTTAGCAAATCATTCCTGCTTAACAATACTTATACAGTAGGCAACAAAAAGCGATTCCTGTATTAGGATACTTAACCTTTACAAGGAACGTTACCGCCTCAAACAAAAACCTAAACCCTTATTTTCTTCTAAAAGATGTAACTGGCAAACTCAACACCATCATTCTTTTAGTCAATTATATCCCTAATTAAATTTCGGGACGAAATTTCTAAAAAGCAGGGGATACTGTAACATCCGTCAAAAACGGATTTACCAAACCCGCTCCGTTTATCAACCGAACAGTCAGTCAAATTTTTCGTTGCGAATTAAATGCCCAAAATAATTTTAAACGATCCGTAATCAATTCTTATGCGGGGATATATATTTAGTTTTTGAAAAACTGATAAAAATAACAAAATAAAAATGTTTTAATCATGCCGGGTTTCGAACTCGGGTCTGTACCGGTTCAAACCAAACACTTATCCCTTAACCGAACAACCGCTCCGCCACTTTGACTTTCTGATGAATAAAGGAATCAATTAATTCATATATTAAAGTTCGGTAATCAAAATTCAGTAATTTGCGCCCAAAATAGCAGTCGTCGGAAATCCCGACGACTTCGCCGTTTAATTAAGTTTCCGCTCAAAGTAACCGTAGAATTAACTCTCACAACGGTTATAACCGACGTCTGAACCCGCGACATCAGCCATAACCGCCGGAGAACGGTTGACTTCGAATTAAGACCGAATTCAGACCCCATTCATCTCTTTACTACCCTATAAATACACCCACAACTCGCCAGAAACCTTTCACACTCAAATCGCACCTTTTCTCGGCGAAAACTCACTCGCCGGAAATATCTTATACTTCGCCGGAAAACCGTATCAGTAATCTCTGAGCTTTACTGAACCCCCTAAACCTTTACCGAAGTCACCCACACCCTTTGTAAGCTTTCGGAGGACTCTCTGCTGCAAGATACTGTCGTCGGAAAAAGATTGCTGTCGCCGGAGTTCTGCCGGAAAACAGAGTAAAACCAGCCGGTACTTCTCACGCCTAATTCCTTCCCTTTTTACTTTTATCTCGACTGTAATTGATCATAAAACACTAAAGAAACTTGAATCAACATTCGAATCCGTCAGTCGTCACTTCCGGTGAAAACCAGTGAAGAAGACGACGTTACGGTAATGGTTTAGTATAATTAAAATCAAGTTATTTAACGGGTTAGACACACAGTCCAGCGGTGGACTGTGTGCACTTTTAAAGCTAAGGTCAAGAGTTCGAGTATTGTCCCTCACACGCCGCCTTGATAAAAATCCCTTTTTTCGCAAAACTGAACCGGAGTGTTTTGGGTATATGTTAAGTATATTGATAACTGAGTTTATAATCAAGTGCGACACACAGTCCAGCGGTGGAGTGTGTGTCCGCTAACCCACAGGTCCCGGGTTCGAGACCTGTGGAGCGCACCGGTTTTGTGATTTAATTCATTTTTAAAATAAAGTGATTTCTGTTTAAATCTAATTAATGTATATAGGTAATTAAAATCGGATATATGACGGGTTAGACACGTAGCTCAGTTGGTAGAGCTGCGTGCACGCGTACGGGAGGTCTCGGGTTCGAGCCTCACCCGGCGCACAACAATATGCCTTCGAACCGGTCAACGCTAGTCAAAGTCAACGGTCAAAAGTCAACTGTAGCATAAATAAAATATTTTTTTATTTATTTTTATTTAATTATTTTAATTAAAAATCAATTAAAAATACTTAAAAATAACATTTTTAAGGTTAGAAAATAGCCACAAACTCACAAAAATACACCCAACAATCCTACTAAATTAGATTGATAGAACCCGTTTACTTACCAAACCATAATGCGATTTATCTAGGTTAATTTCACTCGTGGTTAACACCTTTTCGCGTACATTCAACCTCATCAACCGAACGCACCCAATGTAAGTGAATTCTTACAAACTCCCCTTTTTATTCATGTTTTGGGGTGTATCATGTGTCGCTTAAACTAATTCTCTTATGCAAATTCGTGCTATACCATTTTATGAACTAAATTAGAATGTAACTATTATTGGTTGTGATGTATTACATATTGTCAAAGTTGTATGCAAATTATTTAGGCTCATCAGTTCCTCGTGGGAGACGAGAACAACGCGTGCCTTAAAACTCATTCATTAGGCCCATCAGTTCCTCGTGGGAGACGAGAACAACGCGTGCCTTAAAACTCATTCATTAGGCCCATCAGTTCCTCGTGGGAGACGAGAACAACGCGTGCCTCAAAACTCATACATTAGGCCCATCAGTTCGTAAGAACAACGCGTGCCTCAAAACTCATACATTAGGCCCATCAGTTCGTAAGAACAACGCGTGCCTCAAAACTCATTCATTAGGCCCATCAGTTCCTCGTGGGAGACGAGTCGAACAACGCGTGCCTCAAAACAATTATTTGGTGTTTGTGTGTTCAATATTCAATATTATATGTTGTGTGAATAAATTTACATCTACATTTACTCATATGTGGTATGCACATTATTTATAATCAATTGGATAAACTTGTTCAAATGTTTTTCCATAGGATTCACTCGCCAACATTATGTTGATCCAAAAACCTTTTTACACATGATACAGGTGAACAGGTTGAAGCAAGGAAAACATAGGATATGCCTTAGAAGAGAACCAAGAAGCTTAGATTGATAGTTAGAACATGTTGTATCATTTATTGTAAATTTCCATTAAATTGTATTAATGAATATGAAACATATAATAAATGTCATGAGCTTTGATGATAACCCAATTATGCCCCGATCACCTTTTCCGCTGCGGGTCGGGGTGTGACATAAAAGGCTCTCGCAGATAGAGAGAAGTGGTGTATATATATATATATATATATATATATATAGTAGCTGGGATTTTAGAGGAGGTTAAATTGTACGTTTGGGTTTCTATGGGTTTGAAGCCGGTCTAAATCGTCAACTCTAACATGGGAATCAGAGGTGGCCTTGGGGTGATGTGGATGACCACCAACTAGGACCCGATATTTCAAATGACACATTATAAAAAAAATTATATATTTATATGTAAAAAAACAAAAAAGAATTAATAGAATATACCCATATAAACAACAATATATGCCCATTTACATAACTATTTTTATTTTTATGATTTAATAGGCCCCCTAGGGTTTGTTGATGTAGGGTTTTCAATAAACACTTTATCGGCCGATGTGATGGTAAACAAATTAGCAAATGAGGTTCATTATCTAGTTTCTTTTCACTCTCCATTTGTGATAATCGTATTCTATTTAAACATTACAGTCCTAAATTATAATCTTAATCTCTTGAAAGTAAATTGCTGGATTAGTATAGTTGTTAACTATAAGTCCATAATACTATTGCCACTCCACACTTTGGTATATGTGGACATCGACAGGTGAGTTGTAACTTCTAATATTAGATTTTATATTGATCATTTGTCATGTATATCAGTTTATAACACTTCAGATTAGACACACTACTTCAACTTGAAATTGTTTGTAATTGGTGTCTACTATTTAGAGGTCACCAAAGTGTCTCTTTTGCCATTGGAAAGTTTGTTTAATATATATGTACAATTCATTTTACACATGTTTAGATCACTGTGGCTTATATATAATATCCATCAAGGCTTGTACCTTTCATGACTAATCGAGTTTGTCAGGTGTAGTAAGTTTTTATGTTAGAGGAAAAATTGGCAGTCTACCTCGATTTAGACAAACAAATTATACAGGTTAAAAAGTGAGGCAGACAATTTCAAATGAAATGCACATGTGTATCATTTTATACAAATGTGCATAAGTTATTTGATTCTATTTGAATTATTTTTTTAATGCACGCTTCAAAAAAACTAGTGTATGTATAGTTTCCATTTCTAAACATATGTGCATATGCATGTAAAGTTAATGATGTTTTGTGTTTCCATTTATTCCTCCCGAGTGCGTATTATGGTCCTTGTAGCTTTAGCTCGGCATCTTCCACGTTGAGGTCAATGTGACAACATGCATCCGAAGCACTTGTATAATCATTGCACTCAGATGTCTTGGTCACTATCGAAACCCGTGTTTCATGAATCATTTTGGAAGCCACCACTTCACCGTTGATTGTAGATGTTGTATTTGCCTCTAAACTTCGACACCTTTCTGTTTTAATCCCTCCACTTTAATTTTTGTTGATGGTATGTACAATAGGGTTCTTAGTGCAATGCATTGTTACAATAATTAGTAATGTGGTTCTAAAAGTACTCAAAAGTTTTTTTGAGGTACCAGTTTCATTATCCTCCAATATTTTAATCAAGCTCCAAGCACGTGACAAAGCCGCTTCCTCAGTCGTACTCCAAGGTTGAGTGGTAAGTCAGACCGTTTGGGATGGTTCTAGTTGGGTTTCGGGAATGGATTTAAGTTGGGTCTTGGGTACGGATTCGAGTTGTGATTCAGGTTGGCTTTATTAAGGATTTTGCATATGATGGTATTTTGGCATTGGAAACAAAGGTGAAGATTGGTTCCACCGGAAAAACGACAATTGCTTAAAAAACAAATTATCAAATTGCGAATAATATGATGGTGGTGATTGAATAAAGGGAACATTTTTTAGTGTTTATGCTTCTCATTGGTTTTAAAAGTGATTATTGTTGTTTCAATGCTAGAACTGGAACATTAATTTTTTTTAGTATCTAAACCAGGTGTGTATATTTATATATTGAAAAGTAGGGAAGAGTTTAAGCAATTGATAGTTGACGAAGACTATAAACTTACAAAGAAAACAAGAAATGTCTTTATATTGTATAAAGAAGGTTTTAAAAATTTGTGAGTTGTAATCGTACTTTCAGTTCTTATTGTTGTACTTCAATAATGTAAATTTTCATTATTGATTTAGAATTTCCCTAAATAAATAGTTCTTAGGTAAATTTAAATTTAAAGCTTCTAACTTGATACTTTTCATTATCTACGCATATTTGAGGGCGATGGGGATGGTGGTGGCGGCACATGGGCCGGTGACCGCGGCCAGAGCGCAGACGCTTGGTGTTGGGGTTGATGTGATAACGTTGGATAGTAAGTTTGGAATCATTGAAGGTGGTGTTGATACTGATGCTCAGTTATGAAAAATGAAGGAGATTTTGTTAATGGAAATTAGTTCATGTGCTTCTCCATTTGCAATATAATAATAAAATATGATATATACATGAAAAGGTTTTATTTTTATATTTTAATTAGTACTTTTAGTTTATATGTTTTGATAAGTTACAAATTAGTCTATCTGGTTTTCCTTCCTTTTGTTTTTATAAGTAAAGGGTATTTTTGTCATTTTATGGAAATCTAATAGAAAAGCTAACATATGTTAGTTTTAATACTCTAGATTGTTACAAAACTAAAAATTGATACCTTAAAGTGTGACTTTAAGCTATTAATACATGACAATGTTATTTCATGTAAACCACATGGACTAATCATATAATTTACTCTAAAAGATATTGGTTATGACCAAAAATAATCCGATTATATGATGTAAGCCAGATATTAAGATAAGGATTTTAAAATAAACACTGTTGTTATTTTATAATATAATCTGATTTTAAAAAAACAATTTTGATTAAAAATGTTTTTTTATGGATGACATGACGTTGACACGTAACATTAAAGTAGGATTTCTTAACGCTAAATTAAAATTACCTCCAACCACAATTAATTTCATAAGTTTTCTGTATATCTTTTTGTGTAGAAAAAAGGGTTTTAACTTTAATCTTCTTTTGCATGATCCCTAATTTTAAACGACAAAGTTTTTACGAAAAATCCATTATTCATGACCGGGTCTCAAAAGTGTTCAAATGTCCAAAGAAATTATTAGGCCCAAATCATTTTTGAAAACCACGAACTAGAATTGGGCTTTAATAAAAAAAACGAAAAACACTGATTGGGTTAGCCTCCATGGCCATATGTATGGTAAAATGTGGGCTTTCTCACCATTTCTATAAAAACAAATTTATAGGTTTCAAGACATGCCTCACCATTTTTCTACACAAAACAAATTTAAGTTTTCATACTGCTTTGTATAGAAATAGTATAGTGCTTAAAATATTTTATATCATAAATATTCACTTTTGTAAATTAAATTTGGTTACAATGGTTTTAAAAAGGAGTTAAAATTCTCGTAAGACAAAAATTTATGAACACTAAGATAACTTGATAGTAAAAGTGAACATTTTATTTAACAAGAAATATTATTATAAGGTAAAGAAGTAACAATGCGACATATATTTATTCGTAAGCTTTAAAAGGATGAATGCGTACATCAAGTTGACAATACGTGACAATAAAATGACATATAATGCATTTCGATAGCTTTTAACACATTGGCATGGCAGATTTTGAACCTAAAATCTGGGGACGGACTCTTAAGATCGAATATTTTACACTAAAAAATTGGAAAGTTTCAGTAAATTGAACACTACAAAGCGAAAAAAACAGTTGGGACCCTGGCCCATGAAAAGCTCCGCCAATGTTTTAGTAATGTATTCACCGGCCGAACCGACTGGCCTGAGGGGTTGGGAACCGGACACGTTGCCGCTTAGGTTCGGTGGTTTGGACTGTATTTATAATATTTTTAGCAAAATATTTTTGAATGTCATTTTAATATTTTTTTATCAAAATATTTATAATATTTTTCTGAACTGCTGAATGTACACTTTTTATCTGTCAAGAATTTTAAACCTAACTCTCAGAGAGAGCATTTACCAACTGTACTAAGAAAAAAATTGATACGTGGTTCTAGTCTTCTAGATATACTAGTGAGAAGCCCCATGTGTTGTAGCGGGTACGTCTATCTCGTTGTCTTGTAGTTGTCTTCTAGATATACTAGTACACATTACTAATAATTACACTGGAGATGAAAAATGATATTGGTTAAAGTTTATTGTATGTACTGTTGCATATTATATGACACCTGTTGCATACACTATACTATATAACTATATCGTCATTGATGTTTATTTTTAACGTATGCGTTTATGTTGTATGGATACACCATTAGTGAGACTATTTTGTTTATGCATTTATGGATAAAGTGTATTACATAAAGTTACAATGATGTTTTAGAGTATGCATCAATGATAACACTACTCCATTGCTATTTCATGTTTAGAATTTAGAGTTTGCATCAATGATAACACTACTGCTCCATTGCTATTTCATGTTTACAATAATTATATCTAACTTCAAGAGTTTTAGTGAAACTTAAATACATTTTGATTGTTTATTATATCAATTTATGATTATATACATATAAAAATTCAGTGTAATATTGGACCAAAATATTGAAAGTAAAAACAGGACGGAAAGAAAACTATAAATTAAATTAAATAAATAAATCATGATCTGGTTTAATTTGCTAGGTGGTGCACTTCCGATGCAACGGAAAATACAACAATGTTAATCACGTACCATGTTAATTTTTTTAAATTTAGAAAAACTCATAACAATATCATATTCAAATAAAAAATCATAAAATGATTGTTTTTATTGTGTAATTATTAAAAAATATATTAAAGTATAAAAAATTCACAGCCTTTAAAAATTGTGAGGAAAATTTGATTTAAAATTCAGCAAGAATTTTTAAAATATAATTAATTAAACTCTTCAAACGATGTAAAATTTACATTTTTATCATATTAATATGTATTATGATATAGTGTAGGTAGATATCTAATGTAATTTTTTAAAATATTGAAGTAGGGAAAAAAATAATGGTCTTAGGGAAATTTGATTTAGAAATCTATGTTTTAACTAACAATCAACTTCAACTGTAGATGAATGAGCATGGGAATCTTTGAGCATGAGAAAGTTGTTATTGACATTAACATGTATGTTCATTTTTTTCTTTTACAAAGAGAATGAAAGAAATTACTAAAATACCAACACCAACCAAACCCTCATTGCTCTAATAATATTTCTTGATTCTTTTTTGTTTTCCGGATAAAATGGCAACCATCTTTACCTCCAAAACTCACCACACATCTTCGAGAAGTCACATTTCCATATTCGGTGGGCCTAATTGCATTTTGCAAAGAAAGATGGTTGCCAATTTAACATCAATTCAATTCAATTAAACATTTCACACCACTTGGCTGCCTCAGGTCGCACCCTTCCTGCTTTTCTTACTTCCTGCTTCAGGTGACGATGAAACCGATGGGTTCGGGCTCGGGTTCTCAACCGACGACCATGACTCGTCGGAGCTGAACGACAGATCCATCACAGCATCCGGGCTGCCCGGTACTGACACGAACTTCCGTTTATAGAAACTCCGACCCGAATTTCTACCATCCTGGATATCTTTCCAACACTCCTCCACCACGCCCTGTTTATAAAAAATATATATAATTAAAAAAAATGTAAAGTAAATACTAAATAGCGCATATCTATATTCAGATGAAAAAAGAAAAGTCAACTACTTAAAACTTTTGACTTGTTCATAGTAATAATAATAATAATAAAAAATAGTAAATTACAATTCATGTTTAGCTTAAAACTATTGACCTTATCGATACCAAGAATGCCCAGCAGCTGTGACTGAAACTCAAGTCCGATGCAGGGTTCAATGGTGTTGATTACGTGCACCATTGTTGCTGTTGCTATCACTGATGGAAGATAACACCTAAACCTGTCATCTACATATATGCGCAATAATAACAATAATAATAATAGTGTATTAGTATCAACATCCCACATTACTAAGTATAACGATACAAAATTTGGAAGGTTGATCGATCTATATTACCAGGAAGGAAGCATAGTAGCAAACACTCGCATCTTTTCACAAACTCGGAGGAAAGATAAGTCTTTAACCCCAGTCTTCTCGTGATGTAATCGAGAAACGAGAGTGGAGTGACTGGATTCATCCGCCATTGAAGAGTTGACAGTATCAAAATCTCCATTTTCTGAATGGTTTTCGCTTCAAAAACGTATCTGGTTCCGTCCAACTTGAACACAAAACAAAAAGTTTTAGAGATATGTATACAATTTTTAAACAAAAAGTAGATCAACAACATGTAGAAATATATACGAACAGACGTACTTGAAGATCTAGAAGAAGCGGGACATGTGTTTCTTCAACTTTAGCAGCCAGTGAGATGCAAGAAACAACAGCCAGTTGGGTCATCCATGGCTTCTTTTCAGTCTCCGACTCTTCAAATTTTTCAAAAAATCTATCGAGATAGTTTACAGCGAGAACGGCGGTGAGAGCGGAGAATGAGTAGTGTGAGACCACTTCCAGCATCCACTCCACCGCGTGGCGGCGGTGGTTGCCGGAGAGGACATGATGGTGGTGGGTGTTCAAGTTGTGGTGGGATTCTTTGGAGATTAAAGAGGGTAGTTCTTGGTGTTCCCAAAAGAGGTCTTGTTGGAGTAGTGTGTGCTGAGAATGGTGAATATTATTATTGTTGTTGTCATCATCATCATCAACACAACTGTAGCTGTCTAGTGGTTCATCTTCATCTACATCTTCATCGTCCTCCCATTGGTGTTTCTCTTCACAGTAAAGGGAGTCTAAGAGGGTTGTCATGTTGTACGGGAGTGAAGATTTTAGAGTTTGAAAATCTTCATGTGGATGAAGAAACCTGTGTTTGTAGAGGATGGGTGTTAGGGGAAGGGGAGGAGAAGAGACTAGTGAGCAGTGACCAGAGGTTTGTGCTTTTTATTCACTAGGTAGGTATCTGCATTCTATACACACGATTTTTAATTTACCTTTTTTTTATTTATTTGTATAAACAAATACATTTGTTTTATCCATACAAAGCAAGCGTCTTCTTGCTTGTATACGCTCTAATATTCAGTTTACTATGTCTCTAATATAAAAATAGCAGATGCCTTTTGGCATGGAACTAAAGTTTTGAGAAAATAGTTAATATTTATACATCTTTTTATTTTATTTTTGAGTTAAATGCTTGGTTGGTCTCTGTGGTTTGTAAATATTGCAAACTTGGTTCTAGTGGTTTAATAATTACACAATTGATCCCGGTGGTTGTAACTTTTACACTCGTGTGATCCTTATCACTAACATCCATTAAGTTTTCCAATTAAGTCCATGTTAAATGACCAAAATACCCTTGCTTGTTAACAAAACCCACCAAATTATATAAAGTTTTCACAAGTCTCTCTTCTCTGACAAACAAGCAACACAACCACTGAACACCCACCACCAACATCTCACCTCCGCCACTTCTCACCTCCACTCCCGAACACCCATCGCCACCATCTCACTTCCGCCGCTTCTCACCTCCACCCCCGAACGCCAAAACACCTACCAACACAGAAACCCACCACCACCAACGAACACCTCCACCATCAGGCAGGCCACCACCACACCAGCCTCGTCTCCTCTTCTGCTTCACACTGTCAGAACCACAACGCCACTAGCATCACCCTCCACCGAGGACGTCATCGAAAAAATGATATGCGAGCTCCGACAAGAAACACCACTACCATCAAGATTCAGGATTCACCACCATTCGCCTGCCTTCGTAGAAACCACAAAGTCCGATCTACTGTCAGATATGAATATTCATCGCGTGACGATGATGGGTGAAGTTTGGTGGGTGACCACCACATGGTATGTCCGCTAACGGTCCGGTGACCACCACCACTCATCTGTCCTGTGACCATCACTTTTACTGCCTTTTTCAAGATCGATTTATGGCAAACGATTGTTTACTTCTGCCACTCGATTGACTACTTTGCTATGCGTTTGTCAGCCAATCTTGTCGCTCTATTGCTGATGATCCATCCTTTTTTACAATTAATTTTGTTGGGTGTTGAGAACATTTAGTGTTTAAAGAAGGAAGTAAGTTTGGTGGGTGAAGTTTGCTCTCAGATAGGTGGGTGAAGTTTGATCTGAGATTGAGATGGGTGGTATATTGTTTTAATTAAATTTTTTTTTGTTTTTTAATAAGGGTATTTTGATCATTTAACATAGACTTAACTTGAACACTTAACAAATGTTAGTGAAAAGGACCATACGAGTGCAAAAATTATAACTACCAGGATCAAGTGTGTAATTATTAAACCACTGGGACCAAGTTTGCAATATTTGCAAACCACATGGACCAACCAAGCATTTAACTCTTTATTTTTATTATACATACATATAAATGTATAAAGAGAGATAAAGTAAAAAAGAGTGTGTGAATAAGATGCAGAGATCTTAGAATAGTGAATGTTTTTGGAAAAATGTGTATTTCTCATATGGTGAGAGTTTCAGTCTTTCTATAAGACTATACGTTGTGGAGAGCCTTAAACTTGGGACGTTACGTCAACATGCGTCAGAAACGAGGGGTATGGGAAGGGGCGTGAAAAAGTGACGTTATTCGACATGTGACACCTAGCTTTTGTTATTATTTTATATTAAAATTTAAAAAAAGCTATTAAATTTAAATAAAAAACATTAATATGGAGGCTTTCTCAAAAATTATTTAAATATAGTTCAACGACATATTCACAAAAATAATGGAGTCTTTCTCTCGCCACCCATTCCGACATTTTTATATACTCATCCATAATGTCGGAAGCCGTCCATAAGCCAATTGTCTAAACGTGGCCGTGACTTTTTACAACGTGCTAAATCCTATACAACCACGCACATCTTTTCTTTGTCGAAAAAAACTCATATTTATTTGATAGATCGTTTGATATTCCAAGAAATAATTCACGGCTCATACGAAACGACACCTAAAAATACTATCATCATAAGTCAGGTTGTGTGAAAAATAATCACTTTCTAGTAAATCGTGTGTGGTGACTTTGTCACGTGCTATATATTTCCTCCTCTTTGGTGCTGAGGAGCACCCTTCGTCTTCCATTATAGTTTCAACTACTTTTTGACCCGCTTTAATGAAAAGTGTCGGTTCCTCGTCATCTGACAAGAATAAAATAAAGTTCTCAAGCTCATACAACGATGAAGAAGAACACGGTGAATTTGAGCCTTCCATTTTTTTAAAGTTTATAAATATTGGAAGAGAATATATATTTGGGAAGAGATAAATGGATGTTTGTGTGTGTTTTTTTAAATGGGGTGAGTATGTAGTATATATAGTATTATTAAAAAATAATTAATTAGGTCAGACTACACGTTGAACAGCTAGTTTGGAATCACCAATAACAAGCCAACATGTCGTTAGCCGTTTGCCCTCAACGCTGGCGGAGAACTTGAAGCCCAAATCACAACGTTGTTCAAAACGCTGGCCACGGAATGATTTGTTAGCGTTAACTAGAAACCACGTCGGACGTCCACACAACATGGTCTAAACAAATATGTTGATTTAGAAGTACTTTGAAAGCTTTGACGTCTACTTAATGGTCTATCACTCTATTTGATTAAGAATCATACTTTTTTTTAAATTATCTCTAGTTTTAAAATAATTTGATTAAGAATCATACATTTTTTAAAATTTAGCTCTAGTTTTAAAAAATCATCCTCATTCACCATACCTATTTATATATTTTTTTATTATCTTTTCTCTTTTTTATTATTATTTTTCTTTATTGTATATATATGTGTTAAAAATAACGTTTTACGTTTGAGGAGAGTGTGTGAGATTTTGTTAAAGTTTAGGATATCAATATAAAGATGATGAATAGGATGTACTAGTGTTTTTTTAAATTGTTTTAAGTTTTAAAGATAGGGTGAAAGATGGTAGATTGAATGTTAGTGCTTTAAGAGGATGAATCATTTGGTCGTTCTAAAAATTCTAGTAAATAAATATTAAAGAGCTTGTAGTCTAGTGATACGATGATGTGTATAAAAGGTGTTTCGTTTTAGTAGAGGCCCATGAGTCGATCATGCTCCACTGTGAACAAAGGTATATACTTAAAAGTATGATTAGTTGGTGTATGAGTTAGATGTTAAAAATAAATAAATAAATAGAAAACTTGATATCCTAATTTTCTTGAAATCATAGACTTTTCTTTTGGAGTTAATATACTAAGAGCACTCGCATTGCTTCCCCTAAAAATATGTGAGATGTTACTTATATTTATAAAGGAATGGTTGTTAGTGGTTTTGAGTGGATGAGAGAAAATATATGAGAATGTTATTATTCATGTGTAAATATATGGGAACATTGTTCACTTTTATAAATTTTTTAATATTTTTAAAAGTGGTTATGAGTAGAAAAGAGAGAAAGCTAATAATGAGTGAAATGCTTTAATATGCTAATTGTAGGCAAATGTTTGTTGGGAAGTTCATGATATTATATCTACTATATACCATGTGTTAAATGTAAGGAAATTAAATTGAAATACAAAACGTATTGGTGTACGATGTAATACCTTCTTATACCTCTATTGAAATATAGCTATTAGCATACAAATTTGTTTATCTGGATTTGGATAATAGGAATTCTCACGTATAAATTTTAAATCAAATAAATCCTTAAACATGTATCCTCGATATATGTGGAGAAATCCTCGAAATTGATGGGTAACGGGTAATCGAGTACCCAATGGGTATGCATATAAACTTGTAAACATGTATCCTCGATATATGTGGAGAAATCTTCGAAACTGATGTGTAAGGGGTAATCGAGTACCCAATGGGTATGCATATAAACTTGTATGGGGTATTTTTCATATTTGAATATGGGATCGTGATTATCAATTTTGAGTGATTGCCAACTTTACATGTTAGATATAGTTAAACAATTCTACGATTTGTAACTAGTATGCTTGATTTATAGTTGTTAGCACCGTTGTTTTTATGTAGAGTTGATGATGATTTAATTGCATCATACACATTAATGTAATTTTTGATCGAACATTAGGATCGTAACCTAAGAACTGACAATATATATGTAAAGTTTTTGTAATAGTTCAGAAGTAAGATCCAACATTGTACATCAAACTATTCATGAATTTATACTTATTCATATTTCAAGCCTTGGATCACCTCATATAAATGGTCTCTTTGACCTTGCCAAGTCAAATGGTCTTGAATTATCACATGAACACGATCTGTTTGACCTTTCAAGTGGCCATTCTGTTTAAGCATATTCAAGTCATCTATAATCAATTTAATCACACATTGTAATCAAGTCATCCATAATCACGTAATTAAGTCATCCACAATTAGTTTAAATACTCAACAAGTTATAAGTGTTTGAATTACATAGCTTAATTACTTAGTGATACCATGATCTTGGTAAATATTAGTTACCTTTTAACATCAAGATCATCAAAACTCCCTAATACTTAAACTTAAGTTATCCTATGTAATATAATCTACGTTTTTGGTGGTGACTATTCGATCCCCTGATTCCTGGGTGGATACCGGAGGTTGAGGATTGAGTGACCATAGATCATGACCACCACATGGATCACCACAATTGTGAGGGAAAAGTCCACCCTCACTTCAACTACAAAAAACAATACAATCTTAGTCTATGATAGACAGATAATGAACCACAGTGACCATTAATGCCCTGCATCAAAAGTGACAGTCTAAGTGATGTTTAGTGTGATCACAATCTAAGTGACAATCTAACTAAACAGAGAACACATTTCATTAAGCACTGTATAAAAAAACACACACTTTGTATCAATCTAAGTATCAATGAAATTATATTAACCCCAAACACATTTCAACTGCAGGGTCCAAAATCAATCAAACGGTGTCATTATAAGTATCAATCCAAGTTATCACATTTCATTAAACACGATATCATCGTCAGTGACAACCTTGTATCTTAACTGTGATCACATTCTATTAACCCTTATATCAATGGAATTGTATTAACCACGAACACACTTCAATTGAAGAAGCTAAAATCAATCAAATTGTATCATTCCAAGTACCAATCTAAGTTATCACATTTCATTAAACACAATATCATCATCAATAACAGCCTTGTATCTTAAATGTGATCACATTCTATTAACCCCTGTATCAATCTACGTGACAATCAAACCCTGAATAGTAAATCCTAACGCGGTTCATAAGAAAATCACCTAGAATCAGTATACCAAGCTAATCCTAGACAATCAATCATGACATTTATCCCCAATTATATGAAAATGGGTTGTGAGAGCCATACAATATTCTGGAAGTAGAAACATACATGTACTCGCTCTGATTAGGTTTATTATCATCGTTCTTAACGACATTCATTCTGTTTGTTGGAAAATTTGATTTGATTGAGCTCTGGTCGCCAGAATCGATAACCGGAGAAGAGGGTTTGAAGGTTTCTCGATGGTGTACAAGTAAATGGGTTAAAAAGGGGGGATTGGTTATTGATTGGGTTAAGTAAGAAAGATGTGAAAAGACATCTATACCTTGGATTGTTACTATTAAACGTTGACAGTCAACGACATCAAGGAGGAAGGTCCAACATTGAGTCGTTTGGGAAACGAGAGGGTATAAATTTGAACCACTGAAATAGGGTGTAAATCTGACCCTGCCCGCTACCCATAGGATATAAAATTGCAATTTACTCAATAATATATATATACACACACGATTCAATGTTGATTGTTTGAAATATATAAACCTCATATTCTTACAAGCCGTTAGAAGCTTTGTTTTATAAAAAAACTTATTCTCGTTTCTCAAAGAGTTTTCAAATCATGAGTCGGTAATTTTTTCGTGGACATCATAAGAAGTTTGCCAACTGATTCGGTAAGATTTCAAATTATTATTGAAAGATGACAAAAATACGAGATATATACATATATATATATATATATATATATATTGTAGAGGTGTGGAGAAGTGAGTTTTACTAATTATCCATAAAACATTGTTAAAATGCATAAGCATTCACGTCAAATAATTATACATTTATACCAACTTTACATCAGGATAATCATAACACTAAGCATGCATTGCAAAGTGCAGTGAATTTCGTAAATCCCAAATTCCAGTCTCACTTTGGATGATAACAATGGTAAAATTCTTTTTAATGGGATATGTCATTATGCTTTATGGGTATTTTCAACACAACTTTATACAAAACAATTATAAATAAATAAAAGAAATTCTTTTTTCTGCCTTCCTTTAGCAAAGGCACATATCACATATACGAATTCTTTTGTTATTTATATTTTTGTTTTAACAAAAGAAAGAGAAATATTCGAAAGAGAAAAAGAAAAAGAAAATTAAGAAAAAAAAGCATGAAAAAAGTTGACCACCATACGCATGCTGCAGTAGCTTCATATGCTTTCGAAGCAAGTCTAACCCCTACCCAACTAGTAGAAGAATGAGAAGCACATAAATAATTTAATTTGTAACATTTTTGTTATTGTCGTAGATGATTTTATGTCTTTGTACGGATGACAAAAATATAAAAACCTAACAATTTTATGTCTTCCACATTTTGTTTGTAGAGGTATTTTATAAACTCAATGTAAAAGGATTTCTTCAACTTAAACGTAAGTGAAAAGTAGATGTTTAAACGAGTCAAACTATTAAGTTACTTGAGACTGGTTAACTAAAAACTTAAAATCAAATCAAGTTTAAAGGAGCTAGAGCCTAAGCTTGAACCAAAATCGAAACTTATTTGAATAGACAAACTCAAACACGAGCTTTATATAGGTTCGATCAGACCCATAATCATAAACGAGTCTATTTTATATAATATAATTACTTATATTTAAAATAACAACTATTAAAACCATAATGAAAATAACTAAATAATATACATTATGTAAACATAAAATATAGAATATAGCCCATGGCTTTATAGTTTAGTGACATTTTATGGGTGAGATAAGACTTTGGGACCAATAGATCATGTGTTCGATTCACATTAAAAAAAATTAATATAAAATATAACTGAAAGTGTATATACATACCTATGCAGTTAATGCGGTAAAATATCGGATATCGGTCAAGGACCGATATTTGAGATATAGGTTATCTCGGTGAGATACCAGTGGAATATTGGTAATTTTAGTACAATGCAGAATATATATATATATATATATATATATATATATATATATATATGTATGTGTGTATATAGGATTAGGTTCAAGAGTGAACACTAATGTATTTGCGAACTGAGCGAACGAATCCTTGCCATACACGTGTGTAAATAAATGGTCAGGATTTGATGATGAAATACACTAGTATATTTTATGATTTGATTCTTAGCCGATGAATGTTCCAGAAGAATTCAAGGCATTATTTTAGGAATAGATTGTGATCTCTTATTAATTGTGCATATTTTGTGTATATCGTTTCCTGATTATTCGATTGTATTATCCCTATATAATGGGCATTGTAAATCAATAGAATTCATTCAGATTCACAAATCATATACCACTTTTATGGTATCAGAGCTACGGCTCAAAATTCCTAAACCCTAAAAACCCGAAATCCCTCTCCTCTTCCTCATTCTTTTTTTTTTCCGGCCAAACATGTCCAAACCAGATGCTGCAGCCGAACCCTCAAACCCGAAGCCTCTTGCTCTTCACCCAGCCTACTCGGTTACCAACACAAATACCAAAATCCGTACCCTAGATGGTATGAATGTAACTTATTCTGACTGGGTTAAGCTGTTTAACCTCCATGTGACCGCCTATAAAGTTGCAAACCATATCGATGGCAGCCCACCTCCTGAAAAGACAGCTCTAGAATACGAATCATGGTAGGAAATTGATGCTCTTGTCATGCAGTGGATCTTAAGTACTGTATCGGATAATATCCTCAAATGCATCATTAATAATACTGCTTCGGCACGTGATACTTGGGTCAAGTTGGAGAAGATATACCTTAGCAATAAGAAAGCACGGGCTGCTGCACTCGAGACAAAATTCTGCAATATGACTCTTGGTGCTTGTGCCTCTTTAGATGCTTATTGTCAAGAACTTCAATGTCTTGCCACCCAACTCGCAGATGTTAATGAACCCGTCTCTGAATCTCGGCTGGTGTTACAGCTGGTCCGTGGCCTTCCTCCCGAGTACAACACTACCGCTTTGTTTATCAACAACAAAGATGCTGATTGGGACCTTGCCATATCTCTCCTAAAAGATGAGGCCATTCATATTGAAACACAAAAAGGGGCTACCGTTTCAGTCTTAGTAGCACCGACCACCACTACCCCATCTACTCCACAGCCAGCTCTCACAACCACCGCTTCTGACCACCCACCTGAACACAACAGCAACAACCAGACCCGGGGACGCGGACTCGGCCGCGGCAGAAACGGATTCAGGGGCGGAAATCGGAACAATAACAGGGGTGGTTCATCAGGCTACGGCCGATCTTTCTGGACTGCTGGTAACCCTTCGGCCTACAAGTCTGCATACCCAAATTGGGCCTGGTGGACCGCACCTCCATGCCCCTACCCAACACAAAATAACTGGCGGCCCAATACGTCTCATTCCCAGACTGCACCACAGCACTCCCAGGCCCTCTTTGCTGGTTCGGGCCAGTACTCTTCTCCTCAGTTCGGGCCTAACCAACATGGATACGATGCGTTGTGCCCCTCTGATTTCAGTGCAGCCTTTAATAATATGCAGATGAACCCGAACGCCTCATGGAATAATGACATTATGGATACTGGGGCAGGCTCGCATTCGGCACGCAATCCAGGTAAAACTGTTATTCCCAACTCTTGTCCTGTACGCAGTTCAATTATGGTCGGTAATGGCACTGGTATCCCAATTAAAAGCACAGGCACTGGCTTCCACACACTCCCCAACCGAACCTATATTTTGCCCAATGTCCTTTATAGCCCACACATAATTAGAAATCTTATCTTTGTACGACGTTTTACTCGTGATAATAATGTGTCTATAGAATTTGACCCATTTGGTTTTTCTTTGAAGGATCTCTTCACTAAACGGACACTTTCAAGACACAACAGTACCGAGGACCTCTACCCTTTCACTGCACCTGCATTACCTCCACAAACTTGCTTCATCACCACACCTTCTCTTCCTTGGCACGAGCGTCTCGGCCACCCCGAGAATCAAGTTTTAGATTTATTGCGTCGTCAATTTAATTTTTCATGTAATAAAGACATTTTGTCTCATGTTTGCAACTCTTGTCAACTTTCTAATAGTGAACGTTTACCTTTTTCCGCATCGAATTCTTTTACTTTTGCCCCGTTTGATATTGTGCATTGGGACCTCTGGACCTCACTCGTCACAAGCAATACCGGTTACAAATATTACATGGTGCTTGTTGACAAATTTTCCCACTTTATTTGGGTTTACCCACTTAAATTTAAATCCGAGGCCTTTCCCGCCTTTACTAAATTTCATACACTCATTGCCACACAATTTCAACGAAAAATCAAAACTTTCAATGCGATCTTGGGGGCGAATTTGATAATCATGCTTTCAAAAGCTTTGCCAATCACCATAGCTTGCTATTTCGTTTCTCGTGTCCTCAAACTTCCTCACAGAATGGACGGGCCGAACGTATGATTCGTCGTCTAAATGACATCATACGCGCCCTCCTTATTCATGCACATCTTACCCCTGTGTTTTGGGTCGAATCTCTTCACACCGCCTCATACTTACACAACATTTTACCTACGAAGCGCCTAAACTTCTACACACCCACCTTTGCCCTATACCTTAGGCACCCCGACGATGATCATTTACGCGTCTTAGGGTGTGCTTGCTACCCTAACACCTCCGCCACTTCACCACACAAGCTTCACCCTCATGCAATTCGTTGCATTTTTCTCGGTTATCCTCCGGACTTCCGGGGCTACAGGTGCTTTGACCCAACCACCGGTAAAGTTCACATCTCATGACATGTCACCTTCGACGAATCGATCTTTCCTTACACCATGCCACAAACACCCACCATCTATACTTTTTTAGACGATTCACCTCCCCCCCGTCTTTTCCTTTCTTCCACCAACACCTATTCGACCAACCGCACCTACTCACCCGTCCCCAATCACTCCATTTCCTATCACCTATAGTCGACGCCCGAGACCACCACCTTCAACCGTACCACCTTCCCCACCTCCGGCCCAACACCCTTCGGCCCCACCTGCAACCAATCATCACCCTATGACTACCCGTTCAGAATCCCATTCTTCTACCACTACCATTAACTTTACTCCCACCTCACTCTCACCTATTCCCAAGACCTATGCCAAGGCCTTTGCTGACACTAATTGGTTAAGTGCTATGAAAACCGAATTTTCTGCTCTACAGGATAATGATACATGGGAGTTAGTTCCATGACCCACGGACCGCCCCGTCATACGCTACATGTGGCTTTTTCACCATAAGTTCAGGTCCGACGGGTCTCTGGAACGCTATAAAGCCCGTTTGGTGGTCAATGGGAACTCACAGACAGTGGGCATTGATTGTGAAGACACGTTCAGTCCAGTTGTTAAACCGGCTACTATCAGGACCGTTTTATCCTTGGCGGTCACCAGGTCATGGCCAATACATCAACTTGATGTTAAAAATGCCTTTTTACACAGGCATCTTAATGAGACGGTTTACATGCATCAACCTCCGGGTTTTGTTGACAAACGGTGCCCTCAATTTGTGTGTCGCCTTAAAAAGTTGTTATACGGACTTAAAGAAGCTCAGCGGGCTTGGTATACCCGCTTCGCCACATTCATCAAATCCCAGGGGTTTGTCAGCAGTGCTTGTGATCACTCTTTGTTCGTTTTTCAGCGGGATCCAGCTAATGTTGCTTATTTACTACTTTATGTGGATGACTGGCCGCTTCTAATGACACAATACTTCAAGATATCATCTGTGCGCTTTCTCGCGAGTTCGCAATGACCGATTTAGGATGGCTTCATCACTTTCTTGGCATTAAAGTTGATCAGTTTTCACATGGCCTTTTCCTATCGTAGCAACAGTAAGCCAAAGATATTCTTGCTTGTGCTAACATGTCGGCTTGTAAACCTTGCATCACACCTGTGGATCTCTCATCCAAACTTAGCGCGTCTGATGGACCACCTATTTCAGATCCGAAACTATACGCAGCCTTGCGGGAGCATTACAGTACCTAACAGTTACTCGTCCGGATATCGCATATGCGGTCCAGCAAGTTTGTTTGTTTATGCACGATCCGCGCGAGCCTCATTTTGCCTTCATGAAGCGGATCATACGGTATCTACAGGGTACTCTTGACTACGGGATTCGCATTGTTCGGTCACGGTCTCATGACTTGGTTGCCTAATCCGATGCCGATTGGGGGGGTTGTCCGGATTCTCGACGTTCTACGAGCGGTTATTGCGTTTTTTTGGGGGATAATTTACTGTCGTGCTCCTCCAAGCGGCAACCCACTGTGTCGCGTTCTAGTGCTGAAGCTGAGTATCGCGGGGTTGCAAATGCGGTTGCGAAGCCACTTGGTTACGTAACTTATTACTTGAGCTCCATACTCCTTTGCGCCGGGCCTCTGTCGTGTATTGTGACAATGTTTCAGCTGTGTATCTCTCTGATAATCCAGTGCAGCATCAGCGCACCAAACATGTAGAGATTGATATTCACTTTGTTAGAGAAAAGGTTCGCATCGGTCACGCTCGCGTTCTACATGTTCCGTCTGCCTTGTAATATGCCGATATCTTCACAAAGGGACTCTCCAAGCAGTTATTCCAGTCGTTTCGTTCCAGTTTGAGCGTTGGTCCTTCCACGTTCAAACTGCGGGGGAGTCTTAGCCGATGAATGTTCCAGAAGAATTCAAGGCATTATTTTAGGAATAGATTGTGATATCTTATTAATTGTGCATATTTTGTGTATATCGTTTCCTAAATTATTCGATTGTATTATCCCTATATAATGGGCATTGTAAATCAATAGAATTCATTCAGATTCACAAATCATATACCACTTTTATTGATGATATGTAAATCAATGGCCATGATTTGTTCACTCAGTTCGCAAATATACTAGTGTTCACTCTAGAACCCCACCATATATATATATATATAGCAATTTAACACCAATAACTCAGTGATATATCGGTTAATATCGCTAATAATATCGGTATCAATATTTTAGTAAGAGACCGATGTATCAACGATATTAACTGCACATTCATATGTATATAATTAAATAATTGACTACTAATAAACGAATCAGACTTATTAATTATAAGTCAATCTTCATCTTTAGACATATTTTAAAAGTTGATCTAAATTCATCTTTTTTTTTTACTAATTATACTCTATTTTATGAGAGAAAAAAATTAAGAACTTACACGTAAGTATGTAAAATGTAAGTATGTAAGAAGAGAAGTGTAACTAATAAAATGGAAATTGTATTTAGCAGCTCCCATTTTAAAACTAGACTTGTTTACAACTTGTGATAAATAGCTTGCACTGATTAAAACAAAACTTTTATGTTAACCTTATTTTGAAATTAAAAGAAATATTTATGAAAAAAAAGATTCAAGTAAATATGTAACTGAAGACAAAAGAGAGAGTATGAATTTTGGTGTGTGTATTGTGGTCCATTTATTTTTATATAAACTGTCAAAATGTCTCATCATTTTCACCCTTTTTGATTCTGCTATGCTGCCTCACTGTCCTCCCAACTGTTCAGTTACTCACTGTAAAATATCTTTTGGATGCACTCATTTCCCTTCATATAGTTTACTATTTATTTCAGTTTGTTTATTACTTTTTTACTTTTGCCTAAGTTTCACCTTTTTGAGCTTTGATTTAGAAAATCTTTGCTTTTTCTATAATATTGATTAATTATATCTTCACATTTATAAGAAAAAGACTTACTTGCAATTTTATATAATCATATTATTGTAAATTCTATCCAACAAGTTATCCATGTAGAAATTTGAAGAAAAGAAATAGGATGAAGGAAATTTCTTTAAAGGCTAGTAGACTTGTGGGTAAACAGTGAAATTTCTTTACCTATTTTTATTTTTTATGGGAGATATATAAAGGTGAAAAAATCTTTCTGTAAATTGGTGTAGGGTAAGAGAAAAAGAGATGTTGTACATTAAGCAATGTGGAGTTGTACTATCAAATTAAATGTAATGTTGGTCAGTATGTGAATTGTTTACATGATGTGATTTCTTGCTTTCTTTTTCTTCACCTTGCCATCTACTTTTCTTTTTTACTTTACTGTTTGTTTTTCCCTCCAATACATACAAAATAATCTTCTTTCATTTTCTCATTTTCTAAATTAAATTTCCCAACATAATAATAAATATAAATAAATGTTAGAAAGCAATAAATCTAACATTTGACCATATTATATAGCTGTTGACTGTATTAGTGTGTGGGACCATCATCATATTGGAGGTATGACTCAACTAAAAAATGAAAATGAGATTATGTTACCACTGGTAACCATGTGAAAGGGACCCACTGAAATCAGTATTCATGGCTTTTGTCACGTAATAATCATATCAAAGTCTTTGTTTTTGGTTTTTGCAACCTATTTTCCATCATACAATTTTTTTTAACGACAGATTAACTGGATTTCCAGCTTACTCAAAAGGACTAATATAAGTTGTTTAAACTCTTCACTTCAAGTACGAAACCCTCCAAAAGTGCTCTCCTATATTTACATAATTTGTATTTAGTAGGAATCTGACCTAGGGCCTCCCCAAGAGAAAACTACTTAATGAAAAACCCTCTGACCAACTAATCTATACTATATTGGCTTCCATCATACAAGTATTGTATCATAAGGTACAAATACTGGGAGATTTGGAATAAAAATAATTACCAAAGGGTTGTGATTATTATTGATGATTGGTCGTTTGAAAGTGTAGCTTATAGGTGATGGATACCAGCACCAACACCACTTGATGTTAAACCCTCAATATCCGGTTCCTAATTGGGGGGGGGGGGGGGGGGGGGGGGGGGGTGGGGTACCATCGTTGTACAACATCAAAACAAACCTAGTTTCATGGTACATGCCAAGTATGTATTGACTTATACTAAACATATACTTATTTTCACATCTTTATAGAAGAATTTTAATATTTATTCTTTAATATTTGTAAGAGTTAAAGATTTAATATTTATAGTGTAGACTAAAGATCAAATATAAATATCTTTAACGTACAAAACGTACGGACTGAAGGTTTTTCTAAAAAAACGCGGTCACGTTTTCGTAATTATTTACTCGTAGATTAATTATCAAAACTACCATATAAATGATCTTACAGGATAATTTTGATATTGTAAGGTACTTTTGTAAAATAGTCTTGTGGGGTAATTTTGATCTTGTAGGGTAATTTTATAGAGTATCATACTTACATTACAAATGATCTTGTAGGTATTTTTGATCTTTTAAGGTAATTCTGATCTTATAGGGTAATTTTGAATTTTATGTTGTTTGATAAATTTATAGAGTAATTTGGACACACTTGTAGAGTAGATTTGATAATTACCCTACAAGATCATTTTATAAAATTACTCTACAAGATCATTTGTAAGATAACTTTGATAATTACTCTACAAGTAAATAATTACAAAAATGACACCGTGTTTTTTTTAACTTTTTCATCCCTTTCATATGTTTTGTACGTCAAGGCTCTTTGTATGTCAACTTTAACTCTTATAGTGTAACGGAATAAGATTAATAAGTTTAAAAAGGTTCAAAAATTTAAAAGTTAGATCTCAAATTTGTTCATAAAAGATAAGGTTCAATATTTCAGTTATGGTGGAAGTAAGCTTATAAATCTATACGAATAATCCAAAAGGTCACGGAATATGAGTTTGATACATCAATAGAATTACTTATCGACTTTCGTTTTCATTCCCAAAAACAAAACGGAAAACCGGAAACATAATGGGTTTGTTGCTGGCCAGGCTGCGTTAAAGGCGGAATCAGGCAAGGTCGCTAAACACGAGAAGGCTTGTTTAGAGAATCAACACGTGTTTATCCCATTCGCTTTTGATACATTGGGCCCACCCACTGTGGAATTTCTAAACAGGGTCCAACAGGTTGTGAATAGTAATCTTTCAACCTTTAAGGGCCGTTTCGTCTTTAGTAGGATTGGTTTTGCAATTCAAAAGGGGGTTGCGGCGCAGCTTGTTGCCCATTTACCTGCCACTTGTTTGTAATTTGTTACTTTGTATATAATTGACTAAATAAACAGGTTTACTTTCCGTTATGAACCCAAAGATAAAGATGTATTGCATTCAAAAACAACAGAAAAATCAACATTTCACGAGTGGGTTTATGGTTAAAAGCAGTGTTCGATGCAAACAAACAAATGAACAATTCATAGGAGGCATGCGACCCACGAGTGGGCTTCCCTCCAATCGAATGATTGCACATTGGAGAATTATTGTAATTTGAGGGGGTGGGGTGGGGTGGGTTGGGGTAAAAAAGGTTACAAAGTCAATTTTACAAGTAAATGAGATCAATTTTAAAGTTACAAGAAAATTTTCTCACAAGATCTAAAACGAGTGTTAATATCACACATCCTACCCTTCTATCTCTCTATTATACATAGATATATAGATAGAGCTAGAGTGAAAATGGGTGTAAGAAAAAAATAACCCGTTGAAACACTAAAACAATTAGGCTTTATTTGTATCTAACATGAAAATGAAACTAATCGTACATAAACTAAGGGTGATAATTTCCTGACACGACGCGTAAATAATCATACTTTAGTCATCAGATCTAGTATGTTAATTACGAATCATGTTTAGGATGACCTATTCATATATACAAGTCGTGGTTGAGTAGATCTGTTTAGCCTGCTTAATTAAATAAAGCTGCTAACTCGTGTACGACCTATTTAATACATTTTTAAAACCCACCAATCCGGTCAACACGTTTACAACTTGATCACCACTGTCAATCCATTTGGCATGTTTAGATAACCAAGTTAAATATGACAAGTTCGGGTTACACGATTTTAAGCATGCAGGTTAGGGTAAATGTTTATTATACGATAAAAAATATGGCCATGTTCAAATTGAAGAATTTAACCTGTAACTCGACATCTGTCAATCGGACACAATTGACATCCTAAATTCCAAGTAAAGTTAGTTCAAAACTAATAGTAACAGTTTAAAAGTGCCCAGAATAATGGCATTTGTAACATCCCAACAAACATTCACAAGGTAGGTTCATGGGTGCAAATAAAGCTCTAAATATTCGTCTTTTATGACCATCAACTGCCTCCCAAACAGATGAGTCCATATACTCCTTTTCTATATTTCCAACTAATTCATAGAAAAACCAAAGTCTACTTAAAATCAGACAAACATCAATACAAGTCAACAAAATTAAATCTTTCAACTTCAATCACTTTCCTCATTATATTGTTTTCATTTCAACAACCATTATCTACCACCACTGACAAATGCGTGCACCACTGGGCTAGGGCGGCTGAGCAAAGTCCAAAATCGTGTCTGATCGTTGACGTCCGTTGGTTACTAACCGACACTGAATTTCGGGTAATGAAAAGGTAGTTATAAACTTATAAATTATAATCAACCACTACTGCGCTTGTAATGTTCTTTGATGAATCTTTCTGCATAAGAAGGGTATTTCTGTCTAATGTAAGCTCGAATGCATTTTTGGTAAGAAAAATCGATCCATACACCGTCGGTTCTCACAACAAACAAGCATCTTGAATTTTTGAACTGTGGATGACGATCAACCTTCAAGGTCAAGAAAATCTTTACGGTTAAAAGTAATAAATACATGTAACAAATTTAATAAAAAACAAGTCCAGTCAAGATAGTTGATACGGGATCTACACGACAACTGTTGTGGGCCAATAACAGCTCAAGATTTCTAAAGACAAAAGACTTTAAGTGAATTAGACTTAATGTCAATTTAATCAACAACTTTATTTGGTGTTACTAATAAAGAATGTTATGGGAGATGTATAAACAATTAATAAGTTAGCAAATGACAAGGTATAATGAACTAACCATAGGACGACCAGTTCTTTGCTGCATGTGGACTTAAATCGCTATAAAAGAATGCTCTTTCACAGAGCTACATTATTGTAAATTTTTTAAACCATCAAGCAAATTAAATAACTATACACACACACATATTGTTTACTTGGTTTAAAAGAGCGAAGAGATCAAGACAACGCCTTAGGGCGTTGAGGCGGTACCTCATGCACATCTGGGTCAAAATCAGTCAGAATTGGGGTCTCAGCGGAATGACATGTAAAAACAACCAAAGGAGTGAAGAGATTATAAAACGGTTTAATTTATAAAAAGGCTAATATGTAAAAGAGATGTGACATAAAGCTTATTTGGTTGTACAAAGAGCAACTTCTCGCGTACTTGAAGCTCTTGCCTTGGAGTGTCTCATGCTCTTTTAAACAAAGATTGTATAACTATTCGAAAGCAACTTATTTGCTATCTAGAAGTCAAAAGTGGATTAAATTATGTGACCAGAGGTAGTAATTGGCTAACTGTAACAATTTAATTTGCCCCTCAAAGAAATAAAAAATACAATGAACGAATCAGCATCTATGAATCTGTGATTATAACGAGAAACGATAAGCTGGGGTGATACAAAGTCGGTAAAGCAAATAAACAAAAGATTCAATAAAACTTACCATAATAGAATCTATGCCACACCCGATCTTATCTTCAGAGTGAGGATGAAAAGCAAGAAGCTTTTGTACCACCATTTTCTCATCTGTCGGTGTAAGTTGTTGTCCATCCATATACCTGGCAGCAGAATGGATAATTAATTAGTAAATATGATTAATTAGACTGCTAAATACTGTTATGTGATATTTCATTTAGTTGAGAAATGGAAGTTTGACTGCTAAATGCTGATATTGGGAGCAGTTTGTGCAATACTGTTGAAATACGTATGAAAGGAAGTGATTAAATGAAAGGAACAGTGCATTCATTGTTCATAACATCATTAGATTAGGAGTGTATGTGTTATTCCCATATTTGGGGGATTTGTTGGGTTTTAACCTAATTATCAAGCTAATGGGTATTTAGATAATTTGAAGGTTATACGTGGTAACGGTATGGTCTTTGTTTAGTAGATCACTAGATTATTAGTTACACCAATTAGTCAACGCCATAACTTTTGTAGGTGTAATAGCGATTGGAAAACATATATATATCTAAATGATGTAATTCCAATTGAGGGGGAACCCTCAATATATACAGGAAAGAAACCATAAACCCTATAGAAACCTAACTTGGACCTACACTAATAAACCTAATTATAAAACACTAGATAACTATATCTAACAGTAGGTAACTTATGATATAACCTATTTTTGGTGCATTGTATATTGAGAATGTAGATCGTTTCTAGATAAGAGCCCTTGAAAGAAAATTATAGATTACAATCATTTCCACATGGATATTTCGACAATTATAAATATCACTCTTTTGTAACTCTCTAAAGTCGGATTTAATAAGAGACTCTCTAGCATAATTGTGGATGTAGTTTATTCTTGGAGAGAACCATGTATATATCATCATCATACTCAGTAAATCCCACCAATAGCAAAGCTAAGGTATGGTCTGAGGAGGGTGAGATGTAGACAGCCTTACCTATAACCCTAGGAATAGAGAGGCTGCTTCCAGTGAGACCCCCGGCTCGATAGTAGTTTTGCATCAAGCCTTGGACAGAAGGCACATGACACTCGGCAAAGGCCGATTAATGCATGTACCCCCCTTGTCCTTCGGCTATCAACGCCACCGCATGATGCATGATTAACCATCCCCCGTATCACGAAATTAGTAAATTAATTTTAAAATTAGTGCCCTTTCACTTTTGCCCCCGAGGGCCACACATATATACATTATATGTCAAACTTTTGTAGCATTTAGGTCTATTTTGAATTCTATCGACGTTTATACATATCTTAAATGTGTTATAACATGGACTATGTATTCCTTAATATCAAATTCTATATCATGGCGGACTCTGATAAAGCATAAAAGACAGCCTCATTTTTTAGATATTCGATTATGCACCCTATCGAATAATTTGAGCCGACATAACACAATCAGAAACACGCATAAGGTTTCTTGGTTGGTTAGGTTAGATATACCAACCTCACGACATTGTGTTACCAGATAGACTATGCAGTTTAAGGAGGATTATATGTCTTCAACATAGTGCAATTTACCCCATGCAAAACACTTTAATACTTTATAACATGCTATGAAAGAATTTGTATTAAATGGATCTTGTTCAATTAGATAAAGAACGCATACATATTGTGCAATAGTGTGTCATGGGTTGATTATAGCCCTACCTAATACTCCTTGAATTGGAGCATATATATGAGACATGGTGAGCTTGCAGTGTTTTTGACGAATCATGTGTATAGGTTTATGACACAATTGTAGCAGTTTATGGCGCAATTGTAGCAGCACTGCAGTAGGCAGACATAATTATCTATTTTATATGTTTAAGTTATGTAGTATTGGGTGCATGGGTAGTTTATTCCAGTAGTAAATCGTTCTGTTTTGTACCGCTAGAAAGCAGACATATGTGTTTCTTAAGGTTTATTTAGAAAAATTGTTCCTCTCTTATGTGTTCTTCTGTTTACCTAAGGCCGTTCGATACACGTCAGGTTGCTGCGTACCTTTCTTTAGAAACAAGATAAAGAGGGAACATGAGAATTTAAGATCAATTCATATGCAATTTTGCATATCTATTACTACTATTACAAGAGGAAGTATATAGGAAACAAAGTAACATGGCTGCACGAAATAACTAACCTATCATTATTATGCATGACTTAACCCACCACCACTATACTATTGCACGTAACAGACATGGATGATGAATATTGGTACATGGTAATTATTTGCTAACAAAAGAATATTCTGACTATAATGACAAGAAAAAATACGTGTATTCTTAACATACATATACAACGATTTGGCGAATATATCATGATTTTAAAGATGCTTCTAATGGAATAATGAGAAAAAACCATATAAGTGGATTTTGCTTACGAACTCAAAAGATGCACATTGCAATATGATCTAATGCCATGTGTAGTCATAAAGCCCTTTGTGGGGCGTTATGCGACAAGTGGCGAAACGCGTAAGAGAGGGGCTTTATATAACTTGAGTGTGTAGTGGGGATATATATATACATATATATATATGGGGCTTTATATATTGTGTGTGGTGTGTGTGTGTGTGTGTGTGTGTGTGTGTGGTGTGTTGTAGTAGTTGTATGTATGTATGTTGTATGTATGTATTTGTATGTATGTATATGTGTGTGAGGGGGAAGAAATGGTAACGCCGTGATATATATCGCAGGAGGGAAAAAATTACCCCATAACATCGGCCGTAGTGGTGTGCGGCGGCGCTAGGGCGCTATGCCTCTTTTGCCGTGTGGTGGCACCCCACTACGGAGGGTCTAAGACGACTTAATATCAAGTTTCTCATGGTCCAGCAAGATATCTCACTTAGGGTTAACTTTGATTCTAAAGTAAATGCTACACACATTATGTGGTGTTTAACAGGTATAGTTATCAAAAGCGTGCGCTTTTGGCGCCTAGACGTTTTTTTCTGTGCGATATACAGTAAATACGCGTATGCTTCCAAGGTAATTATACGCAGCCAAAACCCTAATGATATTTAATATTTTTCTTTATTAATTCGTAATATCCTCTTTTTATAGGGCTTTTGCTAACAAAGGAATCTATCACTAACACTAATATCTCGTTTAGTAATATTCAGTTCGTACTAATTTATAAATTCCACTTTTTCTACAGTATTTATAGGGCTTTTTCTGCAGTATTTTTTTGCTTTCAGGTTTTACTCTTTATTACCTTAATGAACTCTTTTTTCCGAATATGAGCATGTTGGTTTTGAGTATTTTGTAATCTGAGACTTTTTAAGTGCGAGTATGAACATTTTGGTTTTGAGTACTTTATTGCTTTAATGAACCTTTTCATTTATTTTATTTAAGTGTGTTTCTTTCTCAGGCCTGAGCTTTTTTTGCACCTATCGCCTAGGCCCTAAGCGGAGCCTAAGGCCTTAGTGCGCTTCGGGCCTTTGATAACTATGTTAACAAGAACATTATATACTTTAAATAGAGCAAAGGGATATCTAAAGTACAAAGATCTAAAACTTAATCTTGTGAAAGTGTTCCGTTGTAACATGGTGTGATGAAAAGGTGTCCCTCCCCATAAGGTTGAGGGTTTGAGTTCCGTGGTGAAAAAAAGGTGTAAAATTCTATGCAATTAATGCGATAAAATATCGGATATCGGTCAAGGACCATATTTGAGATATAGGTTCTCTCGGTGAGATATCGGTAATTTTAATAATGCAAAATTTATATATAGAGCAATTTAATACTAATAATTCAGTGATATATCGGTCAAATATCGGTGATATATCGGTCAATATCGCCGATAACATCGGTTCCGATATTTGACACCGATATTTTACTAGAGGACCGATATGACCGATATAACCAATATATCACCAATATTAACTGCATATGTAAATTAGTAAAATTAGTGGGTGTGTGAGTTAGGTGTTCTAAAAAACATTGAATAAAGAAGCAACACTAAACATGATAAAGAAGCAACATAAACATTGAATAAAGAGCAGCACTAATATCCAAGTGCACATCAAGAGTAAAGGTGCACCTCATTAAGTCTTCACCAAAAAGTCAACTATAGGTTTGGATGTGAAATCTCTAGGCTAAATTTGAAATGCTAACATAGTAAGGTTTCATGTATTGTGATGCCATACTTGTGCACTTTGACAATCCAACCTAGGTTCACCCAAGTTGTATGATGTAGTTGTGACGTAGAGCTGCAAAGGAGTTAAGCCAAGCTCGAGCTCACTTCAGCCATCTTCGCCTAAGATCAAACTATTTGATAGCTCGAAGAGGATTCAATATGCAAGCTCGACTCAAGCTCAATACACATAGTTAAAGTTAAATGACGAGCTTGAGCTTGAATAACTCATAATTGTTTGCAACCCTAATATCTAATAGTACTTATAAGTAACAAGAGTTACATATCACATTGAGCTCAAAAGCCCCACAATAATTTGAGTTAAGGCCCAGCTTAAATAACTCAATAAAAGCACAACTTGTTTGCAGCCATAACTTAACCTACCATGAAAAGTTGAAAACTTGATCAAGCACAACTAAGTAAAGGTTTTGTGACTCCCAAAGGTCACATCAAAAAAAATATTGTGCCTCAATATGGCAATATAAGCCATGATGCATCTTTAGAATAGAGATTCAGAAGAGCCTAAGAAAATAAAAAAGAACGTTCAAGCCAGAACAACATGAGAAACGTGGGTAGCGTCTACAAAAATAACATTTTTAAGTCATGCAAGGATTTTATTAAGGGGTCTCGTTTGTGCACTTCACACCTTACACGAGACATGATGGTAGCTTAACGTGACAACCGGCCTAAAATACGGATCGGGAATTTGTTATTTTGAATCAAAGAGCCTATGGGGAAGAATCTAGAGTTCTCGATTTCTCATGAAACTTTATGAAGTGTTCTTTTGAATGGTATGAAGAACTTCTTAATAATAAGTGGAGACTTCTGTGGAAGTCCCTTGAATAGTGTACACAAGTCCTATGTAGAATAATATAGAGTTGGGACATTCGGCCTCGTTTGGCATAAGACACCTTGAGTGGAACTTGTAAAGCTTTGTTGTATGTGTTATTTAAAGCAATAGATGTGCTCTTGTTCTTATAATCTTGCGTTCCTCTCTAAGTTGCGTGAATTGTAGCATGTATTGAAGTTAACTTGACATAGTTGGACTATTAATTGATGCATCGAAGCTTAAGTCACTCATTGAGAAGATAACAACAAAAAATAGAAACATGGATTCTTATTATAGTCCAAACTCTAAAGAATTAGTGCCATTGCATAATTTTTTTTAACATTTCATATCCACGTTTTGGAAGTAAATATATACAAAGAATAATCTTGAATCGTATTTGTCATAAATCCATAATTCATCTTTGTAACATTAGCTTATGCTTCGACTCCATATCAAAAGGTCCCTTTCTTTTACTTGGACGAAGATGCCAGTCACGCAAAAAAAAAAAGACTCAATTCCCATCCGAAATACCCATTATTTGATCATCAAAAGTAACATAATGTAAACAATTTTAAGGTGGATAAAACTCATAATGGCACACTCTAGCTCTCATAATCTTATCCCTACATTCCTTATAATTGAACAAGTCTCTCTATAATCCAATACAAGACCATCTATCTTATTCAACAATTTAACACAACCAACTTCTACCAGCCATAATTATCCCCAAACTAAATCCCTAACAGATCCCTAATTTATAAAACAAATGAAATATATAGAAAAGAAATGCATTAAATAAGAAATATAAATGAAAACCTGTCGGAGTGAAGGATATCTTTGATCAGAAGAGTGATAGGGTCGATATCCAGAAAGATTTCGGCTTCTTTATCCTTCCATTTGCGATAATCAAGATCATTCTCCCATCTGGGGTCTTTGGGTGGATGTCGTTTTGTGGTTAGCAAGGAGGCTTTGTCGTCGTATGTGGTAGTGGGAGTGGAAGGTGGCTTTCTAATTGGCTTAGGAGACTCTGAGGCAGTTGTTGTGTAGCAGGGTCTCCGTATGAGTAAACAGACGGCGGCCGGAAGGGTTGTGTGGAGGTGGAGGTGGAGGTGGAGGTGGAGGCGGAGATGAGGGATGGCTCTGCCCAGTAGCGGTGGTGCTGCCATAGTCAGGAGCAGCAGCCTATACTCGTTCTGCGGCCACACACATTTTCTGCATTTGTGAATCCTGGAGCTGATGATATCACTTCTTTTATGATATTTGATATTAGTGATAGCTTACTTATCTTTAATAATTATTAATAATAACATATGTGCAAATTTACTGAGAGAAATCAGTGGGTATCGATTGCAACAACGCTCAATGTTGACAAAAGTGAAAGCTCAAAAAATAAAAGTCTAACAGTCGGATCAATCCGTCATAGCCTCGTACTTACTAGCATTCGGTAAAATTTACGATTTCTTGAATACAAACATTGTTCGGATGGAATCGAAACGAAATTTATACTAGAAACCATAAAAATTGAATATAGGTATTGCTAGCGAAGTTGTTGAACAGTATTATTTCAGTTTGTCACGAAAGATAATAAAAAAGCAATTATATTTGATCAGTTCGATTTTAATGTCAATTTTTATCGAAACTTAGATAAAAATAAGCACACATATTCGAAATTTTATAAGCGTGTATATTATTGAAATAAACAAAAGGTAAACAACATCAAATAAAAAAAAAAACTAAACGTGAGGTAACTTTAATAACATATAGGTTTGTGTTTTAATTACTTTTACATTACTATTCACAACTCAATTTCATAAAAATATATATCATGATGTAGATAAAAACACGTTCAACGGCATACTCATAATTTTATAAAATATCTTATCTTAAAAGTTATAAACAACAAGTACTCTCAAAATTAATTAAAAAATATGGACTTAAATCTCAAATACACAGGCATAGACACTTTTCTAATACATCTTAACTATAGTTGTTATTTTTTATTAGGCTTTTGTTATTTGGGCACCCCTTGGTTATTTGGACACCTTATCTATACGAGATGTCATACCCCAATAGATGGCGGAATCATCGGGGTGGACGTAAATAGATTGCTCGAGACTTCATAACACTAAATGTGACAAGTATTTAATAAATAATATTTCATTTCATTGCTAATAGTTCAAGTACATGAATTGAAAAACAAAAATACAATAAATATTGCATGACTAATCTATAAACATGAATTTAAAGTTTGGTGCGTTTCTAGTCCTTCCCATCAAGTTCTATTCGTCGTCATCATCACAGAATTCCTGCAATATGTATTAAAGTATAGTTCAATACAAAAGTATTGGCGAGCATACTGAATACTAGCATAAGTATAAAAGTTTAAACGAATCCACATGGCATAATAGTTAACTTAAATTATTATACAATACTAGCATGCAACTATACGTATCAACCAAAGTTTACCGCTAGCTTAATCTAATCATAGCAATGACTAGACCGTTTTGTTTACTTAACATGACCTCTCGAATACGGGCGGTGCGTTACTCCTAAGCGCTATACATGTTAAGGGAGGCTTGAAACAAGTTAATGACAAAGCATAGCACATGTAATGATTCTAGCATATATGAATTCTAGCATAACGTATTAAGCATGTATGATGGATTGTTTGTTTGTAAGCATGTTTGTAAGTGTATGCGTGCGTTTTTAATAAGGAATAAGTATTGCACCCAACAAGTGTCGAAAAGTAAAAGGGTCATGTATACTCACAATTTTGCAAAGCTTCCCGATTATCCGTGTTTTGGCGAGTTGATGTGAATAGGAGAGTGAAGGTGTGTGAGTACTCGGATTCGGAGTTAAAGTATGCAAAAGTATGTATATGAGAAAATAATTATCTAGTCTTAAACACTCGTTCTTGACACTATAAATCCCGTATGGGTTGATATGATTTCATGGGTCAAGATACCCATTAGAATCGTTAACGAGAGGTTCAACATTTAGATAATATAACATATTACCATGACAAGTAACCATGTTGATCATCATCAAGGATTCGGTTAGGTATATATATTTATCGTATAGTTTATATAATAATTCTAGGCTAAGTCCACCAAGGATATTATAGATTGTCATATAAGTCATGCATGGAGGTAGGATGATAACCATCATTTAACCCCATTGTAAGATTCACCAATACACAAATCATCACAAGGATGATTCGGATGGTCATGAATGAAAATGCAATGTACAATAATTACTATACCAAGTAGCCAAGTAACCTTTAACCCGGGTAAGCCGACACCGACATAGAAAGAGTTAACTACGTGTTGGAGGCTTGACGGGGTTATGTCACTTTCAAGCTAGCAAACTGTCACACCCAGACCCGCAGCGGAAATGGTAGTCGGGGCATGATTGGGTTTCATCAAAGCTCATGACATTTACTATAAAGTTTCATATTTATTATTTCAAATTTAAAGAAACCAATTACAATAAACATACAAGCACAATATGTTCTAAATTCAACATTCATGAACTCTTTATTTTTCTTCTAAGGCAAATTCCTATGTATTCCTTGCTTCAACCTGTTCACCTGTATCATGTGTAAAAATGGTTTTTGGGTCAACAAAAGTTGGCGAGTGAATCTTATAAAAACATTTGAACGAATTAGTTATATTGGTTATTTAGAAAAAATGTGCATAACCAAATTTGAGTATACGCATATGTAAATTTATCCATAAAACACATAATATCAATTAATGCACACACATACATATCAAATGATGAACAATGAGATCAAGGCTCAATCAAACGGAGCCGATCTAATGAGGCACCTGATGCTCAACCCGTCTCCAACGAGGAACTGGTGGGCCTAATGAATGATTTGCACGCAACTTGACAAAATGTAAACACGCAATACAACAAACAACATTGACATCACACGTACGATCATATAATGGTAATAGCACAAGTGTTTGAATAAAAGATATAAATAAATGACACATGATACACCCCAAAACATGAATAAAAAGGGGAATTTGTAAGAATTCACTCACAGCGGGTGTGTTTTCTTGATTGATGAAGAGTGCGCACGATTTGAGGTTTTAACCGACGAAGAGATATAACCTAAATAATAACGAAATAATACGATAAATATATAAAAATTAATATTTTGATTTAATACTTATGTTTAGATTTTTGGGTTTTTTTGTGATATTTATTGGGATTTTTAAACCTACAAAATTTTATTTTTAAGTGTTTTTAATAAACTCTAAGATAAATAAAATTCATACAAAAAAATATGGATTAAAAGAAATTAATATCAAAAAAAATATTCTTGTTAGGCTGACAAGATAAACCTGACCGGTTCGATAGGAAGTATAGGCGACGTGGGTGAGATTCGAATGGAGACCTCTCGTACGTGTGCACGCAGCTCTTCCAACTGAGCTACGTGTCTAACCCGAAAGTATTTCAACTTTTATTATTCTTATACACTTATTATATGATTTCAGAAATTGATTAATTAAAAAGATTTTTTTAATGAACGAACCGGTGAAGTGGAACTGACTCGAACCCGCGACGCTGATTTATTTTGCACCCAGCCCAACCAGTTGGGCTGGGGTGTCTAACCCGTATATCATAGAATTTTAATTATATAAAACCCTTATCTCAGCTTCATCATCTTCACCCTTAAACCCATAACTGAAATTCGACTGATTGCTTGGGTAATCAGTTAACTGACTTAAACGACTAACGTATAATATACATAAACTTTAGGAGTTAAGTGAATTTGAAATAAACGATACCGATGGAGGATTCCGTCGATATCCGACGATTCCGGCAGTGGTGAATTCGAGCAGAACGTTGATCAGAGGTGTTTAACTTGAAAGTTTTGAGTGTATTTAGACGAAGTGATGATTTGATATATATAGTGTCCAGAAACAGTTCAAAATCTTTGGTTTAAAACAAAAATTATGGCCAATGATTTGAAAAACGTTTTGAATTAAAATCGGGTCTTGATTTTGAATAACTGATCATCAGTTACACTCATAAATTGCAACCGAAATCCGTTTTAACTTGATGATTCGCGACAGGTATGGATGTTAACATAGAAACGGAAAAACGGATTTCATGCTTGATTAAAAAAATGGCGGTTTCTGTCTGATTGATGGATTTGCAGGTTGTCGTTCCGTTTAGTATTAATTTAATTGGTTTCAGTTTTATTCACAAAAGTGTGTGCAGTTTAGTGGTGTTTGGTGCGTGTGGACTTGTGAGAGCCCCGAGTTCGATTCCGGTTTCTCCCTTTTGTTCATTTTTTTATTTTATATTGTACTATTATATTATTAGTATTAATATTATTATTATTATTATTATTATTATTATTATTATATTATTATTACTATTTACTAATAACTAACATGAATAACTACGTACGAACATTTAGCAATTTTTGAACTTTAAACAGAGCGGTTTTTGGAACCCGTTTTACAACGGATGTTACAGTATCTACTACTTTTAGAAATTTCGTCCCCAAATTAAAGTGGTAGTAGGTGTAACTTGGAAAATATGTGGGTATTTTTCTCATATCGAGCCTTCGCGTTCCTAAATAACCTCATGTTCTCGTTTTGTACTTGACTAAAAATCTGAATATCTTTTAATAGAAAAAGGGAGTGTGAGGTTTGGATTTTGACGTTTACATAACCAGAGGAGTTTGAAATTTTGAATTCTAATTGAGGCGGTAACGTCCCTAGTAAGGTTTGAATACCCTGCTACAGGAATCGCTTTTGGATGCCTAAAGTATAAAATGCGAAACATGGATAAACAGAGTTGATTGACTAGGTATGATCTCATGCATAAGAGTTTTGAGAGAATTGATACCTTTGGAAAGATAAGGTTATATCATAAAACAAAAACTTCAACTATGTCAATATTAAAACCTACACGGAACTTCTCATAACCGCCTGATAATGCTTTTGATCCTTTGACAAGAATACTTATATATAGGAAGTACCAGCGGCGTATCCACCATATTCTTGTCAAATTTTCATTGGTTTTATCAGTAAGTTATGATTGGTTCTATGATGTGACTCTAGAACATACACAAATACAACAACCCAAAACCTGAATCTAAATTCTGATAGTATACATGTTTGATTGGTGATGGAATTAAGAACTAGACGGTTGGAGTTGAGTCTTGACTCTTGGTGATGGAAGGCTAGTTGGATTGTTCGTTTGGGCTGTTATTATCTTCAACAGGATTGGCGTTGATGTTGTAAGCTCTTCCTCTTGCTGGTGGTAGTGCTGGGTTTTCTTGATTTGCTTGGTTAACTGGGTTTACTTGAGCTTGGGCGTTTATGATGTTAACCAATCGAGGGCACGTGTTCCTAAAATGGGTAGGGTCCCCACAATTAAAGCAAGCTCGAACATGTGGAACCATGGGGTATTGGGGTTGTTGATATGATTGGATCATGTTTTGGGTAGGGGTGAAGCTTGGTTTTGAGGGGTTCGACAAGTTTTGCTCAAATGACCATAACGCCCACAATTAGCACACAGTCGACAAAGTATGGTAGATGGATGGTGATAAAAACAGGTGTTGCATTGACGGTGAGGTCCAATGTAAGGTTTCTTATTTGGGTAAGTAGAGTTGGGTGCTACTTGAGTGATTGGGATAGCTTGGAGGGGTACGGCTTGTGGAGCTGGTTGATTGCCTTGGGTGACAGCAAAATTTTTGCCCATCTTGTTTTCTCTTAGAAGTGGGTTGAGAAGAGGATTCGGCCTGGGTTGAGTTTGAGATTTTGGTTGATGCTTTATCCTTCTTCTTCTTCTCCTCCTTGAAGTCTTCATTCCGTATGTGGTTTTCCGTGAGCTCAGTAGCTAACTCCATTGCTGCTTCCAAAGTTGCAGGTGTGGTACTTATTACAGGGTCTTGAATTTTTTAAGGAAGACCTCGAATGTAGTGCTCGATCAAACGGTATAGGGGAGTGAACAAGTTGGGGACCATCTGATTCAACTCAAGGAATCTTTTGTTGTATGTGGTGTGGTCGCCCTCCTTTTGTTTCAAAGAGTAGAATTCATCTTCTAATTTCTTGATTTCGCTTCTTGGACAGAGTCTTGTCATGATCTCCCTCAACTCTTCCCAAGTCAAAGTCATAGCATCCTCAGCACTTCGCTTGCCCTTCTCTGTATTCCACCATGTAAGTGTTACTCCGAACAAACGACCGGTAGCATATCGCACATTGCGATCATCGGGGCAGTCGCAATTGAGAAAAGTGTTTTCCATCTCCTCAAACTAATGGAGGAGAGCGGTGACACCTTCAGTCCCTTCATATTTTGGAGGATCGCAGGATTTGAAATGCTTGAAGGTGCATTTAGTGGTGTTGAGAGGAGGGTTGGCGACATTTTGTCCTTCTAGATTGGTTGGGGTGATAGGATTGGCGACAAGGGCTTGTTGGACTTGAACTACGATGTTGGGTATTACAGCGGCCATTTGTTGAGCGATTTGGGCAGCCATGCGCTCGCGGAAATTTCCTGATCCCCTACCTCTACGAGAGTGACTAGAAGACATCTACAAGGAATACGTATCGAGAGTATGAGTTTGACGTTTTAGGTGTCATGTGTCGTATTTAGAAATGAACATTCACAAAACAAATGAAGAAAATAAATTTGCTACATCCATAGGATGTCTTGGGCTTTGCTCATGTTTGGGCTCTCATATGTCCCCTTACTTGGCCTTGGTAGTCATGTGGGCCCCCATGACTACTGGGCTCTGGTTGGGTTCATATTGGTGTTGGCCTGTTACATTCATGCTACCCGAATGAAAATCGTAAATACATGATTGCAAGGTATAAAGTCGGAGGGTGTCTAGGTGTAGACACAGTGACAACTCAAAGTGGGGTTAGTTCATGCAACGTTTGGTGTGGCATGCTTTGGCCTAATAGGTCCTTCGTACTCTCATCGTTGGTCCCCAGGTAGGCAAACTAGTCCGTTATATTGGATTTATACGATTGCCAACCTAGACAGGACGTTTCGACTACCGGTACTCGTACCCTTCCAGTTACTACATGCCCGCCGTAGAACTTACTTTGAGGAGATTGAAAAACGAAAATACCTCAAAATCTTGAATAAAGAAAATATGAGGATGATTTGAATATGTGAACATTGAAATATGCGTGATGAATGTATATGTAAGCATGTTATGTTTGTCAATAAGTATAACTCATTAAGTATCACACAAAATGATAGTGGAAGTGTTTGCATGCATTTGTGTGTGTAAAAAATACGAAACAAATAAACAACATGAGTTTGCATGTAACCACATAAAAAAATTAAAATCTAATCAACTATAGTATAGGCTCTAAGGGTATAATAACATATCCTATATCCCTATAGTCAAAAGCTCTGATACCAATCTGTCACACCCAGACCCGCAACGGAAATGGTAGTCGGGCATGATTGGGTTTCATCAAAGCTCATGACATTTACTATAAAGTTTCATATTTATTATTTCAAATTTAAAGAAACCAATTGTAACATCCGTCGAAAAACGGGTTTTCCAAACCCGCTTCGTTTATTAATCGAATAATCAATTTCAAATTTTTGTTGCTCATTTAATGCTTATTTTAATTTTAAACAATGCATAACTAATAAACATTTTAAAATATGGAAATTAAAATTGTTAGAAAATAAAAATAAAGCAATTAAAAATAAAAAGTGGCTGCCGGGTTTCGAACCCGGGTCAGCCGGAAAACCTTAACATCAAACACTTAACCACTCCGCCACTTGATGTCTTTGTGTAATCTAGGAAACAAATAAAACATAAGTTCATCTGTGAAGTCATCTGTTTTGCGCCAAACTGAAACCGGTAATCGACTTTCAACTTTCCAGACGTTTGAGTGTTGATATTACTGGTTATAACCGATGAAAACATTACGACGCACGATCTCAATCAATTCAGCCTTTATTGAACTTGAATTCATATGATTTTCGGGTTTAATAACCGAAATCATTTACTTCCTGATTTACACCGGCAATATCATCATCTCGCGACTCAAAAACACTCACAGAACCTCCAATTTCACTTTCGCTCTATTTTCTGTTCGTCGGAAACGCTTTCTGAACTTGCCGGACTTTCGCCGGAAAACCGTGTCTTTCATCAAAACGGTAAATTTCTCAATTCTTTCATCTTCTATCTGGTGTTAGACTGTTACTAACTTAAACCCTTCAATCAGAATCGGTCCCAGACGACGATACCGGATAATCTGCAATCGCCGGAAAACTTCTGAAAATTTCTGAATCGCGCTGTGAATCGGTATAATCATCTAAACTCTCTGATAACTCTTGTTTAGTCATTCAATTTCACAATTGGTTAATCAAAACTATTAATTGGCCCGTTCAGACGGTGTTCATAAAACAGAGCCGACGATTTCGCCGGAGTTCTGAGAAAGATCATCTTTCCGGTACGTTCACTTCCAAAACCTTCTTTATCCATTTCATTTTAATCAGTCATATGTCAGTTAATTGAATTGAACAAGATCAGTAGAATAATCGTTGTCTGTGTTGTTTAACGGAGAAGATGAAGTCTAGTTTGTGTATAAATTTAATATAAATCGGATTATATCTCGGGTTAGACACAGGCCAGCGGTGGACTGTGTGCATTTGAAACATAGAGTCCCGGGTTCGAGTCTGTCCTTGTTCCGATTCGTCACAATATTCAGCCTTTTTATAAAACCCAAATACGGAGACTTCCAGTTAGTATATAAGAGAAATAAAAACAAGTGTTTTAACCAGGTTAGACACACAGTCCAGCGGTGGACTGTGTGCAACGTTAAACAACAGGTCCCAGGTTCGAGACATGGTATACACACCGGTTCGATGATTAAAATCCTTTTTAAAAATAAATGAATTTTGAATAAATTAAAAAGTATATAAATATAATTAAAAACAGAAATATTTCGGGTTAGACACGTAGCTCAGTTGGTAGAGCTGCGTGCACGCGTACGGGAGGTCACACGTTCGAACCTCACTCAGCGCAAACGAATACACGACCGAACCGGTCAACAGTCATGGTCAACGGTCAACGGTCTAAGTCAAAAAAAGTCAACAATTTTTTTTTATATTTTTATTTATTTATTTAATTTAAAATCAGTTAAAAATACTTAAAAATAATATTTTTAAAGTTAGAAAATGATCTTAAACTCACAAAAATATATCTAAAAAAATCCTATTAAAATTGTTAATAAAATCCACTTATTTACCGTACCTTTTCGTTATTATTTAGGTTAGTTATTCCTCGTCGATCAATCCTCTAAACTCGTGCGCATTCAACATCACCAACCGAATGCACCCAATGTGAGTGAATCTCTACAAATTTCCCGTTTTAATCACGTTTTTGGGGTGTATCATGTGTCATATCATTTATTTCATTTAAAACAATTGTGCATCCATCATATCAATGATCAAATGTGTATTCATTATGTATCAACTGTTTGCGTGGTTAATGTTTAGATTAAATTATCATTTTCAGTACATACATTATCATAGGCCGCCGCTCCCCATTACCTATGAGCGTGAGCCGTTCCCCATTACCTATGAGCGTGAACGAGGCGTTGCCAACATACGATCGGCTCCGTTTGATTGAGCCTTGATCGCACATACATTTCATCATAGGCCGTCTGTTCCCCATTACCTATGAGCGGAACCGTTCCCCATTACCTATGAGCGTGAACGTGACGTTGCCAACATTTATATTATCATTCATGTCATATATTCATGCAAGGTGGTTTGTTATTGTATGTTATTGTTATTGTTATTGTATGTTATTGTTATTGTTATTGTTATTGTTATTGTATGTTTATTTACGTTTGCTCACATATGATTATTGCACAATTTTCCATAATAAATATAACAAGAAATCAATAATAAATGTTTTCTAACAAGGTTCACTCGCCAACTTTTGTTGACCCAAAAACCCCCATTTTTACACATGATACAGGTGATCCAGTTGCAGCAAGAAACATATAGGATGGCTTAGAAGAATAAATCGGTTTAGACTTTGGATTGTTTGTTTAGTTACTTTTCTTTGTAATTGTATGAACTTGTTTGGAATTTTGATGTAATTTTGAATTTAATAAATATGAAACATATTAGTAAACATCATGAGCTTTGGTGATAACCCAATTATGCCCCGACTCTTATTCCGCTGCGGGTCGGGGTGTGATAGATTGGTATCAGAGCCATGACTATAGGGATATAAGATAGGTTATTAGACCCTTAGAGCCTATACTATAGTTGATTAGAATTTTTAAAATTATTTGTGTGTTACATGCAAAATTCATGATGTTTATATGCTTTATGTTTATTGTTACATTCAATGTTATGAAAGCATGTTCATAAGTACATATTATTATACAATGCCTATCATAAATCATATTCTCATAACATATCATATCCATGAGAGCACACACCACACAATTTCCATGACTTTTGCAACGATTTTTGTATTTTCAAATCACATCAAAGTGAGTTATCATGATGGGCATGTAGTAACTGGAAGGGTACAAGTACCGGTAGTCGGAACGTCCTGTCTAGGCTTGGCATTCGTATAAATCCAAAATAAAGAACCAGTTTGCCTACCTGGGGACTAACGATGAGAGTACGAAGGACCTATTAGGCCAAAGTATGCTACCAAACGTCGTGTGAGCTAACCCCACTTTGAGTTGTCATTGTGTCTACACCTGGACACCCTCCGACCATACATCTCGCAAACATATTTCATGGTTTTCATTCGGGTGATGCAAGTGTTAAACCTCCAACACCAATGTGAATCCTACCAAGCCAATAGTCATGGGGGCCCACATGACTATACAGGTGATGGTATGGGGGACATTGGAGGCCCAAACATGAGCAAACCCAAAACATCCTATGGATGTAGTTGCATTATTGATGTTTATGTTACTTTTATTTTTAAGACACATGACACCTAAAAAGACTCCTTAAAATCACAATCTCCTTATGTATGTTCCTGTAGATGTCGGCTAGGCAGCAACGTGGGGGTAGAAGGTCAGGAAGGTCAAACGAACGCTTGGCCACCCAAATCGCAAAACAAATGGCCGCGGTGCTTCCTGACATCGTAGTCCAAGTCCAACAAGCTCTCGCCGCAAATCCCATCAATCCTCCCCAGCAAGAAGACCAAAATGTTAACAACCCTCCCTCCAAAAAGTGCTCATACAAACATTTCAAGTCTTGCGATCCCCCGAAATTTGAAGGGACCGAAGGTGTCACTGCCCTCCTCCACTGGTTTGAGGAAATGGAAAACACTTTCCTCAACTGCGATTGTCCCGAGGATCGCAAGGTACGTTACGCAACCGGGAGACTATTTGGAGTAGCTCTTACCTGGTGGGATACTGAAAAGGGTAAGAGAGGAATCGAAGATGCAATGGCCTTAACGTGGGAGGAGTTAAGGGAAATCATGACGAGACGCTTCTGTCCAAGAAGCGAGATCAAAAAGTTAGAGGATGAATTTCATTCGTTGAAGCAGAAGGAGGGAGATCATACTTCCTACAACAAACGGTTTTTAGAATTGAACCAAATGGTCCCTAACTTGTTCACCCCAGTTTACCGCTTAGTCGAACACTATACTCGAGGCCTCCCCTCGAAAATTCAAGACTCAGTTCTCAGCACTTCGCCTGCAACACTCGAAGCTGCTATGGAACTAGCTACCGAGCTTGCCGAGAATCGTATTCGCAACGGCAAATTTAAGGATGAGAAAAAGAAAGCCCCCGTTGAGGGCCAAACTTCAAACCATTCCACCTCCTCCTCAAAGTTTGCTAATAAGAGGAAACGAAACACCAGAAACTTTGCTGTCACACAAACAAATTTCCCTATCCCTGCTGCACCCATCAATAATAAATGTTTTCTAACAAGGTTCACTCGCCAACTTTTGTTGACCCAAAAACCCCCATTTTTACACATGATACAGGTGATCCAGTTGCAGCAAGAAACATATAGGATGGCTTAGAAGAATAAATCGGTTTAGACTTTGGATTGTTTGTTTAGTTACTTTTCTTTGTAATTGTATGAACTTGTTTGGAATATTGAGGATGTATTTTGAATTTAATAAATATGAAACATATTAGTAAACATCATGAGCTTTGGTGATAACCCAATTATGCCCCGACTCTTATTCCGCTGCGGATCGGGGTGTGACACCAATTACAATAAACATACAAGCACAATATGTTCTAAATTCAACATTCATGAACTCTTTATTTTTCTTCTAAGGCAAATTCCTATGTATTCTTTGCTTCAACCTGTTCACCTGTATCATGTGTAAAAATGGTTTTTGGGTCAACAAAAGTTGGCGAGTGAATCTTATAAAAACATTTGAACGAATTAGTTATATTGGTTATTTAGAAAAAATGTGCATAACCAAATATGAGTATACGCATATGTAAATTTATCCATAAAACACATAATATCAATTAATGCACACACATACATATCAAATGATGAACAATGAGATCAAGGCTCAATCCAACGGAGCCGACCTAATGAGGCACCTGATGCTCAACCCGTCTCCAACGAGGAACTGATGGGCCTAATGAATGATTTGCACGCAACTTGACAAAATGTAAACACGCAATACAACAAACAACATTTACATCACACGTACGATCATATAATGGTAATAGCACAAGTGTTTGAATAAAAGATATAAATAAATGACACATGATACACCCCAAAACATGAATAAAAAGGGGAATTTGTAAGAATTCACTCACAGCGGGTGCGTTTTCTTGATTGATGAAGAGTGCGCACGATTTGAGGTTTTAACCGACGAAGAGATCTAACCTAAATAATATCGAAATAATACGATAAATATATAAAAATTAATATTTTGATTTAATACTTATGTTTAGATTTTTGGGTTATTTTTTTTGTGATATTTATTGGGATTTTTAAACCTACAAAATTTTATTTTTAAGTGTTTTTAATAAACTCTAAGATAAAGAAAATTTATATAAAAAAAATATGGATTAAAAGAAATTAATATCAAAAAAAATATTCTTGTTAGGCTGACAAGATAAACCTGGCCGGTTCGATAGGAAGTATAGGCGACGTGGGTGAGATTCGAAATGGAGACCTTTCGTACGTGTGCACGCAGCTCTTCCAACTGAGCTACGTGTCTAACCCGAAAGTATTTCAACTTTTATTATTCTTATACACTTATTATATGATTTCAGAAATTGATTAATTAAAAAGATTTTTTTTAATGAACGAACGGTGAAGTGGAACTGACTCGAACCCGCGACGCTGATTTGTTTTGCACCCAGCCCAACCAGTTGGGCTGGGTGTCTAACCCGTATATCATAGAATTTCAATTATATAAAACCCTTATCTCAGCTTCATCATCTTCACCCTTAAACCCATAACTGAAATTTGTCTGATTGCTTGGGTAATTAGTTAACTGACTTAACGACTAACTTATAATATACATAAAAACTTTAGGAGTTAAGTGAATGTGATATAAACGATACCGATGGAGGATTCCGGCGATATCCGACGATTCCGACGGTGGTGAATTCGAGCAGAACGTTGATCAGAGGTGTTTAACTTGAAAGTTTTGAGTGTATTTGGACGAAGTGATGATTTGATATATATAGTGTCCAGAAACAGTTCAAAATCTTTGGTTTAAAAAAAAAGTATGGCCAATGATTTGAAAAACGTTTTGAATTAAAATCGGGTCTTGATTTTGAATAACTGATCATCAGTTACACTCATAAATTGCAACCGAAATCCGTTTTAACTTGATGATTCGCGACAGGTATGGATGTTAACATAGAAACGGAAAAACGGATTTCATGCTTGATTAAAAAAAATGGCGGTTTCTGTCTGATTGATGGATTTGATGTTGTCGTTCCGTTTTGTATTAATTTAATTGGTTTCAGTTTTATTCACAAAAGTGTGTGCAGTTTAGTGGTGTTTGGTGCGTGTGGACTTGTGAGAGCCCCGAGTTCGATTCCGGTTTCTCCCTTTTGTTCATTTTTTTATTATTGTTACTATTACTATTATTATTATTATTATTATTATTATTATTATTATTATTATTATTATTATTATGCTATTTACTAATAACTAACATGAATAACTACGTAACGAAACATTTAGCAATTTTTGAACTTTAAACAGAGCGGTTTTTGGAACCCGTTTTACAACGGATGTTACACAAACCACTTGGGATAGCAATTGTAAAACATCAAGTGAGGTGGTGGAATGAAGGTAAGATAGTCAAGGCTTTCAAGTATTCACATATGTACCAAAACACAAGTCTTGCCATCAACTTCATGGCAAGCTCGGATGATTTCATCACTTGTGGGTTGCATAAACCCTTGCAAAAACAGAAAGTTTAGAGGTGTTTACACCTCTTAAACTCATAAGAATCTATTCCTAAGAAGTCTCACAACCTTAGATAGGTTTAAGAACAAGTAGTCACAAGATTCAAACACGTTTTAATCAAGAAAATCAAGATACAAAAGTATAATTGAAAGCAGAATTTTAATCCTAATTTGGACCTCAAATGTGGTGAGATTTCACCTTAGTTTGCCAAAGCAAGCTTGTGAAAACCTTCTTCGAGTTATCCAAGTAGAAATAAAGAAGAAAACACAAGAAAATAAGAAGAAAAATGAGCTAAAACTCACTTAGAATGGTTGCAACTTTATGCCAAGTCTTGGAATTCAGAGAGTAACCAAGAAGATTTGAAAGTGATTTGAGAGTGATTTGAGTGTTGGAGTGTGTTTAGGAGTGTATGGAGGCACCCATTTATAATGGAGGAATTAGGGTTTAGGTAATTAATGAAGTTGGTGGTGGTTGGGCGTTGAAAAAAAGGAAATGGAGCCAAAATTCACGTATTTTAAAAGATTCTGCCAGACCTGGTCATTTTGCACGGCTGTGCAGATCATGTGCATGGTTGTGCGGATCGCGGATGGCGGGGTGGTGCACATCAAGTGCATGGTCATGCGGATCGCAGTGTGCATGGCCGCGCGCCTCAGTTGCATGGCCGTGCACCACCTGAAGAATTTACCAAACTTTCTAGAATTTGCAGTTTGACCCTTAGAGTTTGATAATTCCATTATTTTGTGCTAGAAACTCATAATTTAGCATGTTTTTAGGTATTCCAAGTGTATCAAAGCAACGTATGAGTATAAAGCATGTATAATTGATAATTTCAAGTATTTCAAGTGTCGGTTTTTGCGTATAACACGTATTCAAGATTGTAACGTATAACCCAAGTATGTAACATGTATAAGTATAAATTTAAATTCCATTATGATTAACGCCTCAAATTGTGATAACGGAGATGGGGTACGATTGTAAGGTTTCTAAAAATAGAATGCGAATACGAACTTTCTAAAAATAGGAATACGGAAATACGAGGTGTTACAGTCTCCCCTACTTTAGGAAATTTTATCCCGAAATTATTCAAGAGGAAGTCTTTTGGAAAATGGCATATTGAAACGTTTGGCTAAAATCAAAATTTGAAGTTTAAAGTCTACATGAGGTTTATGTATAAGAGAGTTGAAATGTATGGAAATTGCGTGAGATAAAAAGCTAGGTTTGTAAAAGTAATTCATTTGACTAAGGCGTTTTGAGGTTTCAAACTAAGTGAGTGCAAGAATAAGTAAGACGTGTATGTGTGTGTAGTGCAAAGCGAGTTTGAACAACTCAATTGGGATAAATGTTTTAAATGGATGTGACCTAAAAAGTTTTTGTGTAAGTATGGATATAGTTTGACAAAATGTGTGGCCCGCACCGTAGGTTGTAGGAAAAATTTTCATTGGTTCAAATGTGTATTACTAAAATCACACGTAGAAAAAAATGTTTATAGGTAAGAAGCTAAGATGGCAGGTAGTTATGGTTTCAAAAAAATCTATCACCCTTCGTTACTTCCACCGCTACCAGCACCACACATCGTTGCTGCCAGCGCAGGCACCCAGTCTGCCACCTCCGTCGTCGCCGCCACCTTCCGCTACCGATCACGACGCCACCCACACCACCATCCACTTCCGTCACGCACCGGGATTTTATTCCTCCTTTTTTTCCTGCCTACGAAATAAAACAAAGTAATGATTCATTTCATTCCCCATGGTAACTAAACAAGATCGTAAGATTGTAATGATTCATTTCATTCCTTTGTCATTCCATTGACTCATCCAAACAGACTCTAGATACTAGATACTACCTATACTAGAATAACAATTATTTTCATTTTTTTTAAATAATTTTCTTTTACTTAAAATTTGCTAAAATGATAAATAATATATAAAAATACTTTGTAAAAAACTAGACCAATACGACACATATAGATTTATAGCCACGTATAGACAATACGCCACATATAGTGTTATACGACACGTGTAGACCTATACGTGGCATATAGATGAAACATCCATACTTATATATATATATATATATATATGTATATATATTATATTAATATATATATATCATAGGGATCAAGAGTGAACAACTCCATCAGAGTGTACTGTGCAAACTGATCCAGACCGTTGATTTGATTCATCTTTAAACTTTTAATAGTGGCATGATTGTAATTAAGAATATATGTTTTTAACTTAAAAATTAAAGAAAAGGGTAGATTAGTAAATAAACACATGCCAAATCTTTTTGAATTAAGGAAACCAAACGGTTTCCCTAACATTCGCGCATTGTGATTCCCCACGATCTCCGCAAATTCTCGACTCGTTTGTTTTTAAAGAAATCTGAAACCATAATATCTTCCTTTCATCCGTATCATTCCCCACTAAACAGTGGCTTTTCTGGTTTGAACTATACGAAGAAGGAAACATAGTATTAGGGTAAAGGTCTCTAAGAATTTGTGGTTAAACCGAGCGCCGAGTCGAGGTATTTTGTAGTTATTGAAGTAATTGCAGTTAACACATGTGTAGTGTACTTAGTAATCTATAAGGATAAAAATCTGCACAGGTGTACTACATAAAAAGAAAGGTTTAGAATAACAGTATATACATGTGTACTGTTAATATGAATATATAATGAAATCTGAATATAAATAATATTTTGTTGAAAACAGGCGATTTGTATTTGAGACCGTGACGGGGGTTGGTCTATACCATTTCCAGATGAAGGATTTGCAGCCAAGTCAATGGATTAATAACGGGGTCATTAACTGTTTTGCGTCAATGCTCAACCAAGAAGAGAATCAACGAACTTCCGGGGAAAATATTTTTGAGGGAGATGATAAAGTAAAAAGGACAAAGCCGCGTTTGTTTTGCCATACAGATTGTTTTGTAAGTTGATCACCGTTAATATAAAAAAATGTGTATATTTTTATTGAATTTAGAATTTATAGGTTCAGTGTTATTAACTGATGGATGGTTTTTTCTTTTTTTTTGTACAGACGGAGGATGCGTTACATAATGTAAGGTATGGAGATGTGCAACGTGTTGAAAATTAAGAAGTTCTTTACTACACGTGGTAGAAAAAGACCATATTTGTTGACTTTATCCACATCTATAGTATTTCCGACCACATCTAGGTGGTGCATATGTGTGTACTATAGTATTTCCGACCACATCTAGGTGGTGCATATGTGTACTACAGTATTAACGTAATTGTCCAGTTTTGTACTAATACATAAAAAACAGGAAAGTGACCACGACAAAGATAAAGGTATTAAAAAAACTTTAATCCTAGTCAACTGGTGTTTTGTATTTCAATATATGCTATGAATGTGGGTACTACTGAATTAACAGGTTTTAACCAGATGTGCACAAGTGCATATTACTTAAACATTGCAAAGACTGCCTGCTGTATGTAATTTGTGGTTAACGTGTATAATATATGTAATTGTGGAGACAGAAATGATGTTAATTTGGCAACGTTTAACCAGTATCCATGTCAAAGTCTTACAAAAAACGTTGTAAAAAAATCTAATAAGGTTGCAAAAAACAGAAAACATAATGCCATGGTTATGTTGTTCTACAAAGTCATATATCTCATACTCAGGTGAATTTTTTACACGGACAAATTTAACACATGCCTTGCAGTCTGTAACTTTAACATTCGATCGTCTTGGTGGTGAACTTGAAGTTACTTGTTCAGCCGTAACATCTTTACGTTTAGGTTTGTTGGCTCTAGAACATAAAACATATCGCCTATTAGTAACAATTGTGTCACTTTTTTTTTCCTTCTGCGAAGTACCAAGACGGGTTCCAAATCCGGCCAGTTGTGCATACTCTTCATACATCGCTATAGCTTCTTCAAATGTACTAAATCTAGCATTAATAAACGGTTTGAAACCGGAGGGACATTGGTGTCCAATACCTAGTTCCATTAGGAGTTTCATATACGTTGCTCACAACGGATTCTGCAGAATTTTATTAAAAAAGGTAAGAAACCGAATGAAAAAATAAAGAACATTTTCATTTATACGTACTGTATATTGTACACTATAATTCTTTTAAAACAATAATAAAATTGAATCCAAGAATTACATAACAAACTGCTAATATTTAAAAGTATATACACATGTGTTATACTATACATTTATGCACAAGTGTACTAATCTGGAAGAAACTTCATAATTAAACATGTGTGAAAAAAAAGATGTCAAACAAGCAAACTAGGTACACATGGAATGTAATACGCAATTATACACAAGTGTACTAAATTGAATCTCTCATATACATCAAAATTACAACTAGCAGGTACAAAATCAAAAATAGCACAGTCATTGTGTATTCTACTAAGTATGCACATGTGTACTTATCTGTAACAATCATGGCAGTTACATCGTACCTTCAATTAAAAAATGTACAAAAAAATGCAACACGTGGTTTATTCAAATGTGTACGGAACCAACAAAACATCGATGACAACATAACTACAAACCTGGTCGATCCATTTTGAATACAAATACAAGTTGATCAAAAGTTGTAACGAAATACAAAATAATACTCTTAAAAAACATAAACAACCAAACCTGGTCGATCCATAGTGGTAACAAAAACATTGTCGTTACCCTTGACGTTGTCTTCACCGCTGATCGTAGCATCTTCTGGTTGTTCCATTTTAATCAGACAATACGATGGAAGGTAAATCAAATTCTGAAATATATGTAAATCAAATTCTTGGAAAAATATGTGAATATAATTCTGGGAATGATTTCGAATTCTTTGTTTAGAGATTAATACAATGAAACCGAAATGAAGTTAGTTTTACGAACAGTTGTTGTTTACTGAAAGATAGGAATTGAATCAGTTAAAAAAAGATATTCTGCATTGAAAATCACAAGTATTAAGGAAATGTTGTAACTGAAAATTTAATTTTAAAAATAAAGATTTAAACTAAATTAAAACAAAATTACAATCCTATCCTTTTCATTTAATAAAGAGATCAATGGTCCAGATTAGTTCACACAGTTCACTATGATGATTCTGTTCACAAATGATCCTAATCCTATATATATATATATATATATAATAATACATTTAGAGAATAACCAAGTATAAGTTACATCCACACTTTTGTTTAAAAGTTATATGTATATACAAACCATATTAAACATTTACTAATATATATATACATAAATAACAATTAGAAATAAGGAAGTTAAGTTCGATCAGAACGGTTTTGTTTATAAATTATATGTGATATCATAACCATCTTAAACATTTCTAAACAGTAGTCAATACATAAGATGAACAAATGAAAATGGAAGCTTGGAGTTCGGAGGTGTTCGGTTCTTCGCCATGGCTTGATAATCTTCCGTGATATTTGGATAACAATTCTCTTTCAGCTAAGATTTTAGAAAAAATGTGAGTGTCATATTTAATGAGTAAATACATCATAACTAATTTCACAATTAATAAAATCAAATTTTTTTAAGATTTCGGGATCGCGACGGCTAGATGTGGCGTCGGCGACGCCACCTGCTGCAACCGTTAGCTGCTGTGATGTTTAATTGCCAGTTCAACCCGTTTCAAGTTCCGTACATCAAATCATGACTTGGGATTTGCATAAATCCGTCCGTAAAATATTATTTCTTGTTTTCATTACTATAGTACCTTTGTTATGAAAGTTCACGCTACATGGTTTTAATTTCGTAAATCTCCTAGTTTTGACCTGTTTGCACATTTGAGCAAACGGACTTAATATACTTTATAAATCCTTACAAAATTATTAATTATATAAATATACCCCATTTTCGAGATAACTACTTATGATTTGCGCATCCGTTACTCGGTTTTACGCATATTTTCCAATTTTACCCTTTAACCGCATTTAAAACAAAATAAGCATTCTCGCATCCATTCCGGTATGCATTAAAACTACACTTTGATCCGTTTGGTTGCCTTAGCAAGTCCACCGCTTTATTCAACCAAACCTTTGTTTATCTTGTCATTTTGACCCGTTTGGTTGCTTTAACAAAATCCATCGCTTTATTCAACCAAACCTTTATCTATTTTATCATTTTGACCCGTTTGGTTGCTTTAGCGAAATCCATCGCTTTAATCAACCAAACCTTTATCTATTTTACCGTTTTAACCCGTTTGGTTGCTTTAATAATATCCATCACTTCAATCAAACCTTTATCTATTTTATCATTTTGACCCGTTTGGTTGCTTTAACGAAATCCATCGCTTTTATTCAACCAAACCTTTATTTACCATTCGTTTTGACCCGTTTGGTTGTCTTAGAGAAGTCCATCGCTTTTATTCAACAAACCTTTATTTACCATTCGTTTTGACCTATTTGATTGTCTTAGCGAAGTCCATCTCTTTTATTCAACATATAGCACTACAAGAATCAAAATTAAAATCTTACGAAGCAATAACCCACGTACCTTAAAGCTTTCCCTTCAAACGTGGTCCGCACAGGCTTGACTTCCCGACACTTCACTTGTGTTGCCCAAAGTTTACAAGCCAACTGTCATTAGAACTCCTCGGCTCATAACTAAGGCATGTAAATTTGCCAAATATACTATTTCATATTTTTATCAATATTTCTTGTTCATTGGATAAAGTTGGCAATTCACTTAGGTGTTTCATCAAGCACCTTATGTGCGTATATTATAGCTAGCCATTTTAGTTCTATTAAACCTCGGCTAGTCGAGAATCTCAACCTAATAAGTTTCGATTACCCTTCGTAATTCCTATTAACTTGCAAATTTAAATCAACTAATGTCACTACCTTCATTATTTACACAAACACTTGGGTTTTTTCATACTAAAGTCAAAACCCACTTACTCATACAAACATACTAATCTCAACATCTAATTCTGATAATTTCATCGACTAATTTCAGTTGGTATTATGATCCTATACTTAGATTATACCTCCCTTAGGTCACAATATCAATCAATTGTTTAAGAACTTTAATCATCCAAGTTTTACACAAAGATTCAAGTATCACCAAAAATCAAAACTACAACTTACCTTGTGTTATACAAGTATAGGTGATCAATGTTCTTGACACATGCATACAAGAGTCTCAATCCCCCCTCCAATTTGATCAATTTAGTGGGTGAAGATTTGGGTGTTCTTTCTCTTCTTCTCTGGTTGCACACGCATAACATGCACATAAATATGTGCTGTGTTTTTGTTTTGACTTTTATTATAACAAGTTTTACCTACTTGGCAAATTTAGTCCCTCACGGAAATTCCATAATCTATTAGAGAGTTCAATGTATCCTATAACAAAAAAGAGAAGATTTATAGACTATTAGAATTTTGGACCATTATGATATTGGAGGTATGACTCAACTAAAGAGTGAAAATGTTTATTCTATCATTGGTAACCATGTGAAAGAGTCCTACCAAGATAAGAAGCATAATGCAAAATCCATGTTAATGCCTTTTGTCACATAATAATCATGTCAACGTCTTTATCGTATGTTTTGTCTACTACCTATTATCCACACTCATACAAGTCTTGTAGTTTAAGGTACAGAATATTGAAAGATTTGGAATAAAGAATTACCAATGTTAAAATGATTGTCAATGATGATTAAATGTAGGTTAGCGGGAGCACCATCAATCCATCATTGTACAGTATCAATTCAAAACAAACCAAGTTTTCATGGTACATGCCAACCAGAGGATCAAAAGTTGCATGCAACGGACGATACATTTTTTTGAACCAAGGAAGTCTAATCTAAACGAGAAAATTTCGATTATCAGGATCATTTAGCTCTCCCATTTGGGTCATTGGGTTGATGCTATTTTTCTCTTAACAAGGAGGCTTTGTCATCGTATGTAGTAGTAGTGGAAGGTGCCACATTAATCGACAAAGGAGACTCGGTGGCCATCGGGGTCTCCGTGTGAGTAAACAGGTGGCATCCAGAAGCGTTGTGTGGAAGTTGTTGCGTAGCAGCGTGACTGCTAGCTACTATGACATTTAAATGCAAATATCCTCTCTACACTTCATCATAAAACAAAAATATATATCAACTAGTTATTTTTCGGTGGATTATGACTCTATCTCATATCATATATCATATTATATTATATATAATTATATTATATATTATATATATATATTATATATATATATATATATATATATATATATATTATATATTATATTTATTAAGCATGTCATGTGTACAAATATATAAGGTCGCGTCTATGCTTTCTCTTACATACCAAACATAAATCTCATAGGTCCAAGCTAAATTTCATGTCTTGTGCAAAGCACCATTCCCATGTGCACTTTTCGCATGTGGCCTAATGTGGGTTATAACAAACGTACGTATGTTCGACTGATAGTGTGTTCTTTTTTCATCTTGAAAGGTTTTGACATTCAAGGCATGAAGCCTACACGACGAGTATTATCAATTTACAGATTGTCTAGACATATACAAAGAGAGATTGTTATGTATTGATGAGAGTGATCCAAATATACCGAGTCTTTAAAACCATAACATCCATCAATGTTTTATGGTTCAAAACGTACCCACCTCTAAAGCCATAAATCAACACCTAGTAAAATAGTTATTCGAGTCGTTGTTTTCTTTTCTTTTCTTTTTGATAAAAATGCAACACATTCATTCAGATGTGCTGCCAAAGTTGCACTATTGTGTTAAAATGGTCGCTAAACGAATGAGGCGATGCCAACTTCAAAACACTATCAACTTGACATAATAACACATGTATACATGGTCGTTCACAACATATTATAGTGTGACCCTGCCGTTCACAACATATCAACTTGTATGTTCCCCGTAAGAATAATTTAAAACTCAAACCCTCAATTTTTTTATTTTTAAACAAACTTCCCAATTTAAAAAGTAATCCTGTTTATAAACAGCATGACAATATGTTCCGTCACATGTTGACATCTCCTGAACACCAACAGTCATGGTCACGCTAGTCACGCTCTCGTTCCAGTGTGTGCGCCTTCACCACCTTATCATACTCATCCACAATCAAAACCACTTGCACACTTTTTAAACATTTCTCCTCAAATCCCAACCGTCCATCACAGCTTTAACAACTCTCTTTCCTATACAACCCCCACCCCAATTTAAAATCCGTGTTTAAATCACATTTTCAATTCCACAACCCATCGCCGGTTGCAGTGGCTACCGTCGCCAGCGCCGGAGACAGTTACTGTATCATCTCCGCCGTGGATGGGCCAATCACAGTCAATTAACGGCAGAGTTATCAACCGCCGTCGAGATAACGCCGTCGATCACCTACGCAGATCGATGCCGGACGAAGATCCAAAGGAATTACGTTCATTTCTAACGGAAAAAGACATTGAAGACGAAGAATGTGTTACGGTTACCGGAGATATCTCGATTCTTCCAGACGCGTGTCTCGCGTGCATCTTCCAGTTTCTCAGTTCCGGCGAACGGAAGCAATGCTCATTCGTGTGCCGCCGGTGGCTGGAGATCGAAGGACAGAGTCGTCACCGTCTCACTCTCAACGCACAATCGGAACTCGTTTCCGTCGTGACGTCACTCTTCTCTCGATTCGATTCGGTAACAAAACTCTCTCTGAAATGCGACCGTAGATCTGTAAGCATCGGCGACGACGGACTTGTTCTAATCTCTCAGCGTTGCCGGAATCTCACGCGCCTGAAGCTCCGATCGTGCCGCAATTGACGGAATTTGGTATGGAAACTTTTGCGAAGAATTGTAATAATTTGAAGAGGTTCTCGTGTGGATCGTGTGCTTTTGGTGCTAAAGGAATCAACGCTGTGATTAATAACTGCTCGTTGTTAGAAGAATTATCGGTTAAGCGGTTACGTGGCGTTGGTAATGGTGGTGTAGTGGAGCCTATTGGACCAGGTTTAGCTGCATTGTCTCTTAAGTTTATTTGTTTAAAGGATCTGTATAATGCACAGTGTTTCGGACCGTTGATAATTGGATCGAAAAATTTAAGAACATTGAAGTTGTTTAGGTGTTCTGGAGATTGGGATAAGTTACTTGATTTGGTTTCTGATCATGTGGATGGATTGGTTGAGGTTCATTTGGAAAGGCTGCAGATGAGTGATGCTGGGCTTGTAGCAGTTTCACATTGTCAAAATTTGGAAATACTGCATATTTTGAAAACACCCGATTGTTCGAATTTAGGTTTAGTTTCTGTTGCTGAGAATTGTAAGCTTTTGAGGAAGCTTCATATTGACGGTTGGAAAACGAATAGGATAAACGATGAAGGGTTGATTGGCGTGTCGAAGTATTGCGTTAATCTTCAAGAGTTGGTGCTTATTGGTGTTGATTGTACTCGTGTTAGTTTAGAGCTGTTAGCTACAAATTGCCAGAAGCTAGAGCGATTGGCATTATGCGGGAGTGAAACGGTTGGGGATGCTGAGATTTCCTGCATTGCTGAGAAATGCACAGCTTTGAAGAAACTTTGCATTAAGAGTTGCCCTGTATCTGATCTCGGAATGGAAGCGCTTGCGGGTGGGTGCCCGAATTTGGTGAAAGTTAAGGTGAAGAAGTGTCGTGGAGTGACGGGTGATGGTGTCGGTTGGTTGAGGGCTAGTAGGGAGTCGTTGGCTGTGAATTTGGACACAACAGAAGTTGAGAGTCAGGATGCAGCTAGTGATGGTGTTCAAGATGAAAACCCTCCTGCAGCTAACCCAAATTGAAGTAGCTAGCAATGCTGCTTCCAGTAGTAGTAGTAGATCAACATCATTCAAGGCTAGATACGGCCTTATCGCTGGCAGAAATTTAGTGTCCTGCGCATTCAGGAAGTGGTCAAGCTTCAGCGGTGGTTCCCCGTGTCATTGAGCAGGAATTGGTCCAGAGTAGGGAAATTTGCTGGTTTGTTATACAGTCCTGTTTTTAACTTCATGATTAGATGCTTCTATCTTGTGTATTCTGTATTCTGCCTGGTTTGCTTGCTAAATTTGGTCTGCATTGATGGCATTTTTCTTATGGAATTTGATCTTTGTTGTTAACTTGTTATAATATATGATAAGCGGATCTGTTTAATCTCAATTAATCACCCAAATTTGAACAGGATGTCTTGAAAGTATGATGATAGTGTGCATTCAGTATACTAATATTGTTGTACTTGATAACTAAAGTGCGTCAATGAATAATTGGAAAATACTTGTGCCAACCACTCACCTCTTGTTGTTGCTATACCATTAATTGACTGGATTTTTATAATTATTTTGCAAACTAAAGTTAGCTGTAGATGATTCACATGATCGTATAGATTAAAGTCACATGAGGGAGGAGGGCCTTAGCTTTTTGTTCGGTAACAATCTCTTTTCCTATTTAAAAGATTTCATGATGGAAACAAATAAACACAAATTTATACATGCTTTGTAACTAATTCATACCAATCAATTGAAATAACATATTCACAAATATAAAGGTAAATCTAATACTGTTATCCTCAATAGAAAGCATTTTATTCAGTTCAGTGATAAAAAGTACCAGAAACAAGATTTTTAGTATGGTGGTGGTGGCGGGTACACTGCAATAGATGGAGGTGGTGGATACGCTCCGGGTGTTTGTTGTGTAGGATAACCTTGTGGTGCTGGATATGTTGTCTGTGGCGGATAAGTGGCAGCTGACGGTGGATATGTTGCCTGCGGCTGATATGTGGCGGCTGATGGCGGATATGTTGTCTGCGGTGGATATGTGGATGGCGGATATGTTGGCTGCGGTGGATATGTGGTGGTTGATGGTGGATATGTTGCAGTGCTTGTGCTAGGAGGGTAAGTTATGTTACCAGAAGTTGGAGGGTATGTGTTTAATCCGGAAAAGGGCTTGATCCAGTAGGAGGATATGTTGAATTTGGAGGGTAAGATGGTAAAACTGAATTAGGAGGGTATGATGGGAAAGGGGAAGATGTGCTTAAAGCAGTTGGAGCTGTAGGATAGATAGACGATGCGTTTGTGTAGGTTGATGCAGGGTAGGGGGCAGCAGCGTAAGGGGCTGCAGGTTGTGGCATGGCGGAGTAAGAGGCGGCTGCTGGTGGGGCTGAAGGATTGTATGACTGGACCGTGGAAAGTGCGGCGGCTGGGGTAGCGTACGGTCCCGCAGGTGGAGCATATCTAGTATCCATGGTGGTAGAGGAGGAGATGGGTGCACCGACCATGGCAGGAGCTGATTTGTGTGAGGTTTTGGAAGAATTTCGAGTTATAAAGAAGGGTTTTCATAATCAGATTAGATGAAATGGTAGTTGACTTTATTTAGATGAGAGATCTTCTTCAGATTGATAGTTAGGAACTAGTCATGTTACCATGTATATTATTAATCAAATCAAGTTGGATCCAGAGTCGAATTTTATTCCATCGTTGACTTGTTCTTCTCTTATAAATGGCAAAAACAATTATTAAAAATATAAAATCACGAACACAACAAGCGAAATCCTAAGTTTCTTTTAGATTTAATCTTAAATATATTAATTTTATAACGATAATTATAAATTCTTAATTATTACTTTTCCTATATTTTCTACCGTGTTCATGCTTTGACTTGTTCAAACATTTGTCAAATTTGCGTGTTGCATGCGTGTAATGCTCAATGTGAATTATGTGATCCTTCAAGACAAGAAAGTTCTTGGTAAGGGGTAAATTACAAAGAAGTCCCCAGGGTATACTATAATTAACATGTTTTTTTAATCCTTTAGAGTTCTCTACGATGCACTTAGTCCTGATTGAGTTTAAATTGTTGGAAACAACTGGATAAAAAACGCAGTAACACAACGATTTTGTGACAACTTCTCACGACTCTTTATATATTATTAAAGAACAAAGCAAAACATCCAAGTAATTGCATAATCTAACCCGTTTATTTATATTAAACAAATTACTTGCTAAACAAGCTATCCTAAACCAATACACGTATTTAACTTATTAATAAAATAACTAGATAAACATATTATTTCAAACTAATAATTATCTCTATACAATTATCTATTATTTATTCTTTTCTTCTCTTTATCGGCTCACAATTTTTATCTTTCATTTCGCTTTATCTTATCACATCCTGAACCACCATTTGGATTAACTCTTTGACACATGGTAGTAAGTGTGCTTGTTTGTTGAAATCCAAGAAGATAAGAATTAGAGTTCCATTCTTTACTCTTTGTCCTGGCGTGTGGGGTTGGCAAGGGTCAGGATAGCAGAGTTGACGTCAGTGGCGAAGGGGAACACCGCCCCCCTCCATTCGGTTTCAGTGACTTGGGGGATTTCTCCCCCATCTCTATCTCTCTTGTTTCTCCCTCTCTTTTGATTTATGGAAGGGAATGAAAGGGACCAGTGGAATGGAAGGGGATGATGGGTGAACGTGTTTGATGGGCAACCATACCCACCATCCTTACCTGTTTGGATTGTAGGATTCGTTAGGCTTATAATGACAAGTAATGAATGAAACACCATATGAAACATGATACTTTGATCGGGATACTCTCCAGTCATGTAATGTTGGAAGTTTCATATACCTTCGTTGTCATCTCAGTCGTATGCATCTGCAAGCTTTGAATGGAAGTTTGTCGATACTTTGCCCCACCCCCAATCGTCTTCTCGAAAGGATAGGATTCCAACATGCTAATTAAGTAATGAAGAAGATCTTCTAGTTATTTTGATGACAGAGTCACTTTCCTTCAACTACAAGAGAAAATTATTGATGAATATTCTGCCACTGTCATTGTGAAACCAAGCATTTTTTTATGTACCAAGTGCCAAGAGATCTAGGAATATATCTTTAAAGGCCGTGATCCCGAACCATTTTCTCTCCAAAAGAGAGTTTTGTTACCATGCCCAACCTCCTTTTGAGCTTTTAATATATGTGACATGTTTGGATAGGTCTTGATCGATTTTGCCGATGTTTAGCCAAGTGCTGATTACCATATTTTTTTGCCATATGGATTGCTTTACAATGAATTCACAATCTTATGTAGAGATGGGCATAAAAACCGGTTCCGAACCCGAACCGGTAGAACCGAACTGGAACCAGGTCCAGTTCCTACCCGACATTAAGTAGAACCGGTTCCGGGTTCAAAATACCCGTTGGTTCCAACCCGGTTCCACAATTTTACCATTTGAATCGGGTCGTACCCGGTTCCCACCCGTACCCGGTTCACTAGTACCGGTTCCACTAGTACCCGGTTCCACCAGTACCCGGTAATGCAGTTTCAGTAGGAACCGATTATAGCCGTTATAATGTTACCGTTGGAACCGGTTCCTGACCATTGGAACCGATTCTATATATAGTGTTTAGAAATCTATTGTTTAGCACACAATTTCTCATATCTATTCTTCTTGTTACATTTCTTTCTTGTTCTTTTTCACATACTAATCAACAAATTGCCTCAAAGAGTTCCAAAAAACGCAAATTCCCAATCCGTTAACAATGTTCCTCAAGATCAATTGGTTCCATATGTGGTTGGAACATTGTCTCATAATCGCAATAAGGAAGTTTGAAGCAATTGGGAGTTGGTCGAGATGAGTGACGGCTCGCAAAAAGCTCAATGTAAACATTGTGGATCGTTATTAGCCAAGGAATCAAACTCAACGTTAACGAAGCATATTAATAAGTATTGCAAAGCTTTAAAGGAAATGACATCCGGTCAAGTTCCACCATCCAAAGATGGTACCATTTTTCGTTATGAGCAAAAATTAACTCACGATCGGATGGCGAAGTTGGTGATACAAAAAGCGTTGTCGTTTGGACACTTCGACGACCCCGATCTTACTAATCTTATTCGGGAGACGCTACAACCTCGCTATAAACATGTAAGTCGTCGCACTTTAAAACATCATTGTTTAAGTTTATGGGAAAATGCAAAAAAAGATTTAATTGTTTTTTTTAAGAATTTTTAAAAACTAGTGTAAACCTAGCTAGTGATGTGTGGTCGGCTCCACATGGTTTACCGGAATCGTACATACGTGTCACCGCTCATTGGGTTGATCCCGATACATGGCAAATGATGAAGCGTACGATTGCGTTTGACGAGTTTCCTTCTCCTCATACGGGAGAAAATATTTATAAAATTATAAATGACACAATAATTAAATATGGTTTAGAAGATAAAATTTTTTCAATATCCTTTGATAACGCTTCAAACAACACAACGGCGATTGAAAAATTAAAGTTGAAGTACAAACCAATAGTTGATGGTGTTTTTTTCCACACACGATGTGTTGCACATATTATTAACTTAGTAGTGCAAACCGGTTTAAAAGATCAATTTGTATCGGATTTTATTATAGCATTTAGAGCTATGCTCCAAGATGTTTTCAAAAGTGGAAAAGAAAGATATCAAGAATATAAAAAACTTTGTAAAGATGTCAACCAAAAAAATTATTGGACCGAATTGGGATATACCGACTCGTTGGAATTCAACTTGTCATATGTTTGAAATGGCTATAAAGTAAATGGGCACTTTAAAATCTTTTCATAAAACTTTAAGTGATGAGTATCTAGTCGTCCCCTTTCCCGACACGGCTTGGGAAAATATTCATAACCTAAGTACTTTTTTACAAGTTTTTAAAACTACAACGACTTTGATTTCCGGTGTTTATTATCCTACTAGTTCTAAAGTTGTGGACCAATTGTATTTGATAAAAACTAATTTTAAAAAGTTTGAAAATTGTAGTGACATTTTAAGGAATATGACGAGACCAATGATTCAAAAATTTTAAAAATATTTTTTAGAATTACCACCCGTTTTTCTATGTGCCGCCGCTTTAAATCAAACTTTAAACGTACCGGGTGTGGAAGCTTTAATTGATGAAATTTATGACAAGTTGGATACGCATGAGGAGGATCCAACTTTAAAAGCAAAAACAAAAAAAATATTCAATGAGTGTATGGCCAAACTTTATGATCATTATTTTAAAAAATATGGTGAAAAAAATCATACAAATTTGTTTGAGTCTCGGTCCACGGCCTCTAACGATGAAACAAGCGGAGATCCACTTATAACCATGTTGAATTTCGTTAGAGAAGAGATGGCTAGACAACGAAGGAGTAGTGAACCAACAAGTGAACTTGGGAGATATAAAAAAATCAGTATTCGCTTACTGTGACCACCGAGGAGTATAGGAAATTTGATGTTTTGGCATGGTGGAAATCGAAAGAATCCGAATACCCGATTCTTGCCACCATGGCTCGTGATATACTAACGGTCCAAGCTTCCACGGTAGCTTCGGAAAGTGTGTTTTCTCTTAGTGGCAGGGTTTTGTCAATTAGAAGAACAAGACTAACTTCGGAATCGCTAGAGATGGCAATATGCTTAAAGGACCATTTGGATGTCGTTGATCGTGTTCAACATAAAACTAGTCTAGAAGATGAAGTTGAGTTAGAGCATAAAATTGTTGACGAAGAGGAGGACGAAGAAGTGGAGACTAACGATTCGGACGACGATTGTACCGAGGTACCCGCACCTAAGAGAAACTCATCGGAAAGTGTTGCACCTGCCGCTAGTAAACGATTAAAGAAATAAAATCTTACTGGAACCGGTTCTGAGTAATTTTTTATTTTTTTTGTAACCGGTTAATTTTTTTTATATATTGTAACCGATTAATTTTTTTTTTAATTTTAACCGATTATTGTTACTATTTTTATTTATCAATGTAACTAATAATAAAAATCAAACATAACAAACAAAATAGAAAGAAACATTACACAAACTTTATTAAAAACACCAAACCAAACGGGTTACATCAAACATTTGAAGAACCGGTGCCGGAACCTTCTCCCGTCTCATTTTTCTTTGCCTTCGTCAATGGGCAATGCCGCTCAGTGTGTTTCTTAAGGGTTGAGTTGGCGGCGGCCTTCATAAATTTTCCACAATCTTTGCATCTAGCCATCTCGTGGCTCTCGGACATTAAACAGAGATCAAAATTCTTCCATATAGCAGGGTTTCTTTTCGTCTCTAAGACCGTAACAACTTCATCGTTGCATACCATAGGTATTTGCAAGAACTTAGAAGTTGATTGATTTTGTAAGTTGATGATGGTGAGTGTAAAGTTTATAAATGGTAAGTAGGAAGAGGTTTATATACAAAAAAAACCGATTTTTTTAAATAAGGAACCGGTTTCCAACGGTAACATTTATGTGGAATCGGTTCTGAATAGTAAAATGGCAGGTTTGACTGTCAGGAACCGGTTCTGAATAGTAAAATGGCAGGTTTGACTGTCAGGAACCGATTCCCAATAGTAAATGGTAGGTTTGTCTGTCAGGAACCGGTTCCCAATACTGTCAGAAACCGGTTCCGCACCATACCCGGTTCCACACCATACCCGGTTCCATAATACCCGTACCCGGTTCTACACGGTTCCATATTTTTGGGTGTGAACCCGGGTAGGAACTGGACCCGGTTCCACACCATACCCGGTTCCAATGACATCCAAGTAGAACCGGGTCCGGGTTGGAACCGGTTCCGGGTAATAATAAAACCCGATTATGCCCATCTCTAATCTTATGGCCTCAATAGAAAGGCCCAGTTTCAGGTCAGCCCAAATAGAAAGGCCCAGTTTATGACCTCAAAGCCCAAATCCATCTATAAGACTATAACCACCCAAAGGAAAGGAACATGGGCATGGCAGCCTGACACATCTCATCAACATAGTTGGAAACTTGGAATCAAATTTCAAACCAAATGCATGTAGTATACAACTCCAATAACAAGATTTATGATTGCAACTAGAATAGCAAATTGTTCAAATAGCAGGAATCCAAATGGTGATGCAGGAAATATTTCAACAATATTTACAAATATCGAATCCGATGAACGAAAGTATCATCAGATTTCGTGTAAACCATCAACTCAAGCACTGCTCCTCTTCAACTTTGTTGGTGTTGCAAGAATCCTCTTGCTCGCATTGATTTCCAATGGGCTGTTCTTACTCTGTTACAATCCATCACACATTAATCAATCGACATATCTTAAAAGTTTCAAAAAACATTATCAAGATTGATAAAGACACGAACTTACCTTTGAGCAGGTACCACGTCGGACATTGCAAATAGGATAATCGTGTGGGCAACAACTGTAGTGATCGTCGCAGCAAGACGCACCCTCTAACGGACAGCAACCCCAAGCGAAACAGTAGCCATAGTACTCATAAATGCAGCAGCAGGTTGTGCTTTCAGGGCAAGTGCTGTACTCATCACATACCACTTCGGGTGGAGCCGGAGAAGGTGGAGTTGGACCAGGGTTTGGTGGGTTATCACCGGTCTTGATGGGGTATGATGCCTCCATTGCAATACCACATAATCCTGTTTTATCCTTAATGTTTCTTTCCATCTTCAAGTAACCAGATTCTCCCCATTCCGCCCCCCATGAGTTCTTCACAATCCAATAATCCTTACCATTTTCAGTCCCGTACCCGACAGCTAGCACACCGTGATCTAAAGATGTGCCACATGAACCAGTAAAGATACCCTGCATACACAGAGTCGAATATTACTAAGATTCCTAATTCGTTTATGCGTTTTGTGATTATCTAAAAGACTAAATCATGTATATATTGTATTACCGAAGTGTAAAACTGGAAAGCCCTGCCACCAGCTTCAATAGCAACCGCTATAGGTTGGTTCACAACAGCCTTTTTAAGCGATGATTCATCATTAACCGGAACATCTTCATAACCATCAATGGTAACAACCTTTGCGTTTTTCTGCACAAAGCAAATACACATCAGAAACAAACCATATAAAGCAAACCGACAAATTTCAAAGACGAACACAGTCCAAACCTTGTTAGCGTCACATCTACCGTCTCTACCAGTGTAAGGGTAGTCTTGTTCGGTATCAATCCCGCCATTCTTTATAATAAATTCAAAAGCGTAATCCATAAGACCACCATTACATCCTTCATTGTAGGATGTATCACAATCAACAAGCTCTTGTTCAGAAACTGAGATCAGATCACCCGTAACAATTTTGTTGACCCCTTCCACCGATCCAGTGGCAGAAAATGCCCAACAACTTCCTGAAATTCATAATATAACTTTTCCTATCAATTTAGAATTTCAAACTGTAATTGAATATTAGAAGAATATACTAGCTAGGTTTAATGTTTCAGCAAGTTTTATTTTTTGTAATAATCTGTTACGCTAATTGTATCCCTATATACACTTGATGATTAATCATATATATATATATATATAATGTGAAAGAAAAAGAAAAAAATTACATAATGGTAAAACATTAAATAGTTTATAATTTCTCTCATTAATTAGTTATTTCTCATTAATAAAGCAAAAAACATTTTATCCTACACATTTCAAAATTTATCCTACACATACTAAAATTTATTCTACATATATCGAAAATTGTCATACATATAAATTATTTTATCTTGAAAGAGTATATGAAAAAAAATGAGTTATAAGTTTAATTAATTAGCTAATTAATGACAATTATAGATTTACCTATATGTTTTTTTCATAACATTAAATACACACATTAAAATGAAGAATTTCTATTGGTTTAAAAGTTATTCTTACAAAAATTTTCTTCTCATTTGAACTCTCCACTAATATATATATATATATATATATGAGCCATTGGATTATATCATCAGAGATTTTTAAATTGCATCATTTGTAAATTGCATTTATTAAACAATATAATCCATATTCCTAAAATCTTGTTAGTTTCCGTATATACAAGATACACAGTTGTTAGTGTATACACATGTGTACAGTCTCGATAGTATCAGTTTTTACAAGATATACATATGTTAGTTTATACACATGTGTACAATCTCGCTAACTATCAATTTATACAAGATACACCGTGTTAGTTTACACACATGTGTACGGTCTTGCTAACTATCAATTTATACAAGATACACAGTTGTTAGTTTATACAGATGTGAACAGACTTTTGATACATCTGTGTATTTTGTAGTCCACGACCTAGTTCCGTTAGAAGTTTCCTATACGTTATTAGCAACTGATTCAACACGAGTTTAAAATAATGGAGAAGTAATTAAAAATGTGTGTGTGTGTGAGAGAGAGAGAATTAATAGATGAGATAATTAAGAGATTTTAATTAAGAGAGAGAGAGCTAATGTCAATCTTACCATTTTAATCTAAAAAATGATCAAAGGCTAAGATTAGCCTTTAATCATTTTATCTTAGCCTTTGATCATTTTTTTAGATTAAAAGGGTAAGATTGATATTAGTCCAGTACTTTTAATTAAAATCTCTTATTTTATTTTACTCTTCTCTCATTTTTAATTACTTCTCTACTATTTTAATTATAAGAGATTAAAGTGCTAATGTTTATTTTTAAATAAACTCTTATGTTCTTTTTAAAATAAAATATTAAACCCAATTAAATTTTTTTTTTACATATGTGTATACAGTTCAGTATATACAAGACTTATACACTTGTGTATAATTACATCTTGTTCCCACAGGTGGTATAAATCAAATTTATACACATGTTTATTATTCAAGTACATTTGTATAAACTAACAGCTGTGTATCTTGTATAGGTTGATAGTTAGCGAGACTGTACACATGTGTATAAACTAACATCTGTGTATCTTGTATAAACTAATACTATCGAGACTGTACACATGTGTATAACTAACAACTGTGTATCTTGTATATACGGAAACTAGCAAGATTTTAAGGATTTTGATTATATTGTTTAATAAATATAATTTACAAAAGACGCAAATACCATTCTGTCAATTAATTTAAAGAGAAATTACAACATTATAGTTACAATCTTGTATTTTTAAAAAATTTCTAGATGATATAATCAAATGGCTCAGATTAGTTCACATGATTCACTTTCTTTTCACTATAGAACCTACCCCCTCTCTCTCCATTATATATATTATATATATGTGTGTTATATATATATGAATATATAGATCTTATAAAAAAGTAGATTTACTAAATAATTTAGGGTTATCATCATCAATCTAAACAAAAGACACGTACTCATATCAATATGCTACTTAACTATGCTAATCATGATGTACTTTTTTTTATAACGAAAAATAGAATTAAAAAAAAAGCAGCAAAGGTCCTATGAAACACAACAGCTTACCACAACTTCCTTGATCTTTGACTTCTGTCACAGCACCAGATTCTCTCCAATCTACTGAGTCCGGCAACGAATCACCTAACCGAAAAGCATAGCGATCGCTCTTAACCGAGTTCAACTTCTTGGTACCATTAGCCGTCTTGACACCGGTATAAGTTGCACCGTACTCTTCGTTAGTCAGATCGGCAAACTTGTTAAGTCCAAGCTTATAGGAGTGGTCTCCAGAATTATGTTCGTCGATGAAACGGAGGTTATCTTTAAAGATCTGAAACCTCTTGTCTTTTTCTCCAATAGCGTTGTACCTTTTGCCATGTTTGACGAGCCATGACTCGTAGAGAGCGTTGACTTCTTCGTCAGTGCGCCAGTTGGTGGTGATGGACATGTCGACGGCGGAGGAGATGGTGAAGAGGGTGAAGAGGAGGAGTGTGGGCATGGAAGCAAGCTTCATGTTGCAGGTGAGGATTGAGGAGAGAGGATGTAATTGAAAGGTGGGGTGGTGGAGGCATTATTGGTTTATAAAGGGAAAAGTAGATTGGTTTTGGGATATTTCAGATTTAAAATTGTTCTCTATGTGTGATATTTGTATTCACAAATGGAAGTATATATAATAATAATAATAATAAAAATAATAATAATAATATAATATATATTTGATGATGTGTTGAACACTATCTCATAACATACGGAACTCTATGGTATTTTCTGATTTTTTTTTTATAATTATGGGTTGGCAAATTGGATTTAGATAAATGGAATCGGCTGGTTCTGGCCAATAATAATCTCAACTGACTTTATTCATTTTTTTCATTATGTTTGTACAATAGTTCATCGTTAAAAATAACTTAACGGGTTAAGTTTTGTTCCGAATTACAAACCAATGTTTTAGCGCTTTTGATCAGAACAAGGTTACGAGTTGATTAATCTAAAACTTACCTCGAAACGATGATCCAAATGGCTTAATTTTTTGTTAATTGGAAGTTTAAACACCCGAATTGAAGCACCGTTTTTTCGTTTGGAGCACTATTTCAATGTAAGCTTTACATCAATCGACTCGTATCCTCGTTCTGATCAAAAGCCTGAAAACATCGGTTTTAATTTGAAAAAAAAAATAAAAACTTAACACCGTTATATTTTTTTAACAATGGACCATTTACAAACAAAATAAAAAAGTTGGGACCATTGTCGGAAATAAACTCATTTGAGATTATTATTGGCCCAAAAACAGTCGGTTCAGATTATTTAAATTCAATTTGTCTTATGAAGTTGATATTTTTATAAGATACTTGATAGTTGAAACTTTATTGTTGTCATCACGAATAACTTATAGAAGAGAAAATACCCGTTGGATTGTTGATCATCGGCATGAACTTTTAATGAATAATCTTGTGATTGATTTTTGGACATGAATTGTCAATCACCACTGGAATTACTCCATACAGAAAAGAATTTATTAGATTTGTCATTGGAGAAGGCATCTCTCTGTAATTACTCTTTATGTTATAATAAATATTTGTTTTTTAAGAATAAGTTACGGTAAAAGCAAGCAATAGTAATTGTCCGTTAATGTGTTACCACATCATACATCATTGGGTGCTTATATTGGCGAAATGCCTCACTATCAAATTGTGGTTGGCCCAACAAAAGGGTTAACTGTCGTCTTACTTTCATTCTTATTTTAAGATTGTTAATAATGTTTTTGTCATGTTTTCATTATCTGTCACGGAGACATAATCATAATTTAGTCCTCACTTTAGCCGAGCCCACTAGGTTGATCTTTATACCGTGCGTCATAGAGTGGATTCTAATTAATACCTGTTCAGTTTTCTATATTTTTTTAGTAAAACAATTTTTTCTTAGAACTTTTGATTTGAACACATATATATTATACAGACAAACTAACTAAAATATTAATTATTATATTCGTTATGTATAAAAAAATTTGTTTGGGGTACAAATATGATATATTTTTTGAACACTAACTTCAATACCGTATATGTAACCACTAAAATGGACAATCTATTGATTATTGTATTAGACTATTAGTTTATATTCGTATTTACATGCTTTTAAGTCCAAGAAACAAATCTAAGACACCAAACTTCGCTACAATTATAATTTTTACCTCACAAACAAGGTTACATTTTATACAAGTATATCAATGTACAAAAGATTATCATCGAACTTCAAATGTAAAAAAGTAAACATACAAATATAGAAAAAGAATAATAACACATGACACCATAGTGTAAACAAGCTCGTGCTTTTTTTCTTGTAATCATTTACATTGCTTAAAACCAAAAGGACATTATAAGAGAGAGAAATTAAGATTTTTGAAGTTCCTATATAGTTAATTTGAAAATATGAAATATAAAATAAGGAGACATAGTTTTGTTTTACTCTCCATTTTGTCACAGAACATGATGATCCGAGATCAAGAGCCATATCTAATTAATCAAAAACAAATTGAAAGTTATTCACCAAATGTTTAAACTCATATCTAGATCTAAACAACAAGAAAACTCTCACAAAACATATTAACAACTAGATAAATCTGTTTACAATAATCTAACAGAGGAAGTGATTCAAGCACGGAATCAAAACCCTAGATTACAAGAACTATATGTGTATTTAAGAGAAAAATCTGATCAACTAAACTAAAACTCATCTTTCACTTCTTTATATAAAGTTGCAACAAGTCGCGTGGGCCAAAACAACCCAGATTAGATGTGTGGGTTGCCTTGGGCCCAGACGTTAACCCATGTACAACAACTAGAACCAGCCCATCAACATATCAATGAAAAACATACATGCAAACCCAAAAACAAAAAAAAATAACACAAACATTAAATTGAAAATTTAATTAAATTAAGATCAAGTATTATATTTGACCCCCTCCCCCACCACAAAAAAAAATCAATATGGAAATACATCAAAATGTTAAGTCGCTTTATTAAAGATATTTGTTAATTGATGTTGTAACGTTCCATATTTCATACTTTCTATTTTTAGCAAGCTTATATTCTTTTTTTATTTCAATCCTTGTAATCTTGATACCTTGATCAAAATGGAAATACATGTTTATTTATGCTTACATGATATACAAACAATCTCGAATACGCGCATTTCCATACAAACCAAGAGACAAACTACGTTTAAACCATGTTCGGATTATAATCACACTTATTAACACACTTACAACATACTTCCATACTAGGGGTGCTAAACGGGTCGTGTTCGCGGGTTGGGGGGTTCAACCCACCCGAACCCGAAAATTTTACACGAACCCGAACCCGACCTGAACCCGAAAATCGTATCATACATATGAACCCGAACACGACCCGAAGTTTTGGGTTGACCCGAACATGACCCGTTTGACCGAATTTTTTAATTTTTTTTTCTAAAACTAATACATTAAAATTAAAAATTACTTAAAAAACACAAATGTATATAATAATATCATATTTAAATTATAAAAGCTATGTTAATTTCTCCTTTTAAGTTATAATCATGGCATAAAATACACGCCCCATTAAATTTATGAGATAAAATATATTGTAAAAAAATATAATATAGTATAAATGTGTTTAAACGGGTCAACCCGCCAACCCGACCAGGTTGACCCGAACCTGACCCGTAAACCTAAACGGGTTCGCGTGTTCAACCCGAAACTGACCCGAACCCGTTTAGACGAAACCTAAACCCGCGAATTTCGTGTTAGGTTCATGTCGGGTTTCCGGGTCGTGTCAGAAATTCACACCCCTATTCCATACACCTTAGAACCCTAAAACCATGTTTAGCATTATAATTATAACATAAAGTAACAAAGTACATAAGTTAAGGGATTAAAAATAAAAAAATAAAAGAATTCTTTATGAAAGGTCTTATGGACCGCAAGACATAAGGTCTTACAGTCCGCAAGGCATATCTGATAGGCAGAATTGTGCAAAACTCGCGGATTGAACCTCATTTCCACCTCCTTTCTTCTCCAATCAACTTCCAACCTTCTTTTAACCCAAACCTAATCCCCAACTATAAATATATGTCTTCTACAACTCCTCCATCCTTTACACACCTCAAAACAACTCTCAAATCCTCTCAATCTTCTCAAAATCTCCAAGTTGGACAGATTGTACCAAGTCTCAAAACAGTGAGTTTTGAGCACATTCTTCTTCATTTTCTTACATCAAATTACTTGGATGACCTCCAAGGATTTTCCCAAAGGTTCACCAAGGTGTAACAAGGTGATACATCACTTGCATGAAGCTCTAAAGTCATATTTGAATTAGGTTTTATAAAAACTTTTACAAAAATGTTTCATTATTTGTTCTTCTTGTGGGAATCTTGTACCAACCTTGTTCCCAATCACCCTCATGGTTGTGAGGCTTGTCTGTGGTTGATTTCCAGAAGGTTAGAGATCCAAAAACCTCATTTAGTTATTGCCCTAAAGGTTCCTAATTGACCTACAAGTTTTGAAACCATCCAAGCTCCACAACGTTCAATGTTGTGAGGCTTGTGTTTTGGTAAAGTGTGAACCATGGAGCCTTGGCTTTCCAATTATGATTCCACTTCCTCACTTAGTTAATAATCCATTCTCTTAACCTAAGTCGTCAAATAAACTTTCTAATAACAAAAGTGTCCAAACTATACCAAGTCTCCAAACATTCTCTAAACAGAGTAATAGCACCTTCACCATCATCCATAATTCACAATATCAAAAAAAAAACCACAATAGAAAGATACACAAGAACACGTGACAAACTTGAGTTAGTGACAAGACTCCTAGTTGATCAGTAGATAGGTACCATGACAAGTATAATGTGGGAGTCACAACCCTAGATCTAAGCACAATCAAGCCCCACAACAACTTGAAACAACTAATAAAATCACATCGGAAAGTAACACCTAAAACAACACATATAGAACAACAAGATGCAATGCAACACACATAACAGGGTATATCTTTCCCTGGTTAATCAACACCGTTCCCCCTAACCCATCAAGATGTATAAACAAGGTATAAAAGAACTAGAATAAAAGAAGAAATATCTCACCTAATAGTGCCCAAGTTAGGGTAATTCTTTTCAACCTTCAAGATCTGTAACCTTCACTTGGGGCTACAACACAATAAACAAATATAGAAGAGTAGTCCTCAACCAATATCCAAAAGAAGCAACCAAACCCTAAGTTAAGGTTTCGAACAGTTTGAACAAGAATATTCGCACTCCAATATGAATCAGATGACTTCTATTTTAGATAGATCAACAAATAACCGATTGTTGCAACGAAACCTAGACTTTCGATAAAATGACCACCACGGAAACCATAAATCTCTAACAGAAAACCACCAACAATCCCAAGAGCTCAACACTGCTATGTAACCATGTCACAAAACATGATAATTCGAGTTCAAGAACCAGATATAATCTACGAAAAACAACTTGGAAATTATTCACCAAATGTTTAAACTCATATCTAGATCCAAACAACAGGAAAACTCTCAGAAATCTCACATAAAAAGATTAACAACTAGATTATCTGTAAAACAATAATCTAACTGAAGAAGTGATTCTAGTGTAGATCAAAACCATAGACTACAAGAACTATATGCAGATTTGAGAGAAAACCAAGAGAAAATATCTAATTAATTGAACTAAAACCCTTATCTCTCTTCTCTATATACAACTGCAACAAGTAAACTCTTGGCGTCCTTCAAAACTTGAACTGATGTGTGGGGCCCAAAAGGCCAGACGTGAACCTAGATTGAATGTGTGGGGCTACCTTGGACCCAGACATTAACCTTTGTACAAAAACTTGAACCGGCCCATCAATATATCAACACAACCCATACATGCAAAACCAAAAACATAAATAAAGACACAAATTACTACAAACACAAACATACAAGTTTGGAAATTGAATTAAGATCAAGTATTATTTTTTGCACATTTCATATTAAAGTAAGAGCAAATGGAATTGAAATATGTTAAATAAAATCTCAACATAATAAACCATAGAACATGAAAACGACTTATCAAATAATTTAGCGTATGTTGTTAATTCTTATAACTGGATTGGCGAACCTTTTACGACTCTTGCGTTTGCGGGAGTGTGTCACTGTGTTACATTTTGTTGAAAAAGTTTTTTTATAAGTGAAGCACACAATGTAATAAGAGTGCTAGTGTCTTTGTAAGTTGTACTGGACACGACACTCCTTTCATTGTAAGATTCACGATCGCGAAACACTATGAACAAGTCTAATATACCTTATAAGTTGTACTATAATGAGGTTCTGGTTAGATATGTGAAAGATAAGATATCTACAACACAAGAGGCATGTTCAATTTGGAATGAGAAGTTAAAGCATCCTTACAAAAAAAAAAAACACCCACCGTGTAATGTACTAATGTGGTTGAAGCATGGGATAGAATTGATTGGCTTATAAATGTCTTAAACTATATTCTCGATGCATTCAATATCTATATATCATGAAAATCAAGTAAGATTGGCACACCAAGGACACAAATTAGACAACTTATCTTCGTTATATTATGTCATCTTTACAAACTTGGTAAAGTGAAATATATTGTGGTAGATCTGAAATCAACAAGTCAAATAGATCAAGTTGTGGAATAGAACTAACAAATGAGAAAATGAATTCATACAGAGGAAAATTAATCCAGCTTATCATAGATCACAATTTTTCGGTCAAGGGGATATGTGGAGGAAGTTGATGGGTTTCCTAACTCATTTTCTATAACAATCAGTTGCGTATGAGGTTAAAAATACGACTTTTAATAATAGTTTATGAAAATCACCTACGTAAGAAAAGTGAGGTCTTTTCAAATAGGATTTTGAGGGGTGTACTTCCAAAGAGATATTGTATACACATACTTCTGTTCATGACAACAACGAATACAACTATAAGGAATTTGACTATGTTAGGAACTAGGAAGAGTCCTATATGTACAGTGGCGTATCCAGGAACTTTTTCCAAGAGATTCACTTTTTAAGTGCTCCAATATCATATGTCGAGACATAAAAAAAAATACGGGTCAATTCGACAGTTTGGGTCGGACCAAGTTCATTACATAATAAAAATACGATACAATAATGAAAAAAACATTGTCATGAAAAATTTAAAAACACGTAACATCTTCATTCAAATACCTGCGATGAATCATGGATTTCCGATATGCTGGAAGCCCAACGTAGGGGCGAAAACGTCGTTTTGACTATGGGGTGTCATAAGGAAGAACTGGAAGATGACTTTAGTGCCATAAACCAATTCTATCATGGACTCGCATTCTCTGATCCTAAAAAGCAAACTTATCTTGGATGTGGCACCAAGTCAAAACATGGGGCACCAAACAGTCAACCTAATGGGGGGGGGGGGGGGGGGGGGGGGGGGGCAGAATAGAGAGAAACATTAGTTTGCAAGTTCTCCAGCAACATTTTCACGAAAGTCTTAAAGATGTTGCCGAGAGTATCCGCGATTAGACACCAAACACTACAAATTTTATAGTTAAATCTACTTGTTGACATAATTACCTCAACATTTCTTGAAAATAACCATGGTTCTGTGATAGTTTCCTCAGTGTGCCTGACAACCTTAAAACGGATATGCAAGCAGCATGGAATTATGAGATGGTCGTCTAGAAAGATCAAGAAAGTAAGCCATTCGCTAAAGAAACTACAACTCGTTATTGATTCAGTGCAAGGTGCTGATGGTTTGATTCAACTCGGGTCATTCTACACAAAACAAAATTACTGAACTAAATATCATATCTGACAAAAAAGTACAAATTAAGCAATTAACTGAATAAAAAAAGCACAATTTTTAAATATTAAACAAACATGAAAAAAATTCAGCTATCAATTCTTTCAATCTAAACCCTAGGTTTCACAACCAATTTGAGATAGAGTCGGATATTCATCAATCGAACAATTCAATGCAGAATTGGGGTAGGTAATTACCAAACTATAACATATTAATAGCAAAAAAAATCTCTAATCGATAGACACATACAAGCTGAATTGCAGTATGTAATTACCAGTTGATTCGCGTGATTGAAAGGAAGAACGGTGTGCAGTGACTCCGGCGAGGCGACGGGTGGTAGGCTGGTGGCTGGAGACGAGTGGTGGTAGTTGGGTGGTAGTGGTAGCGTGTACAGTCTGTGAGGGTTCTTCACTTCTTCAACGTGTGCGTGTTTGGGTTTGGGTGTAATCAGGAAAGTCGCAGACAAGTAAACCCTAATGGGTGATTAGTTTTTAGTTATTATAAAAAAATAACGCCAAAAATCAGACTTAAACAGACTCGAACACCTGACCTCATATCTAATAAACACCTAAATTTACCAGTGCACCATATTCAATTTTGTTTATAAGGTTCCCTTACAAAATTTTATAGGGTTCCTCCAGAATTTTTTATATAAGTTAACACTATAAAGTACAAACCGAACGGGTTCCCGAGAGCCCCCAAGCTGAGTCTAGATCCGCTCCTGTATATGTAGATTGTAGTTTATTATCATCCACAAAAAATACATATGAGTTCAAGGACACCACACTCAGTTACTACGCATATTTAAAAGGAAAACTTTAAAGGATGACATCTATTTATTCCATATAAATTTTTATTGTTAACATTTCATCAAGTTTAATTTGATTTTTGTACTGATGTGAGGTTTTATTGAAAAGGTTAGTGAAAAATATGATGTTTCACTAAGACACATATATACATAGGTATCTGATATATAATACAAATTTTAGTTCATAATATTGTGTTCATCTCGATTAAAAGCCTTACAATGAATTAATACTTTTAAAGTTTTGAGCCAATATATTCACTGTCAAACTAAGAAATTAATATTGATGGAATAAGGTTTTGATTTATTCCATACATGAGGAATATCAAACTCACAAAAAATAAATAAGGGTCTCAGAAGAGTCTATAAGTTCTTTGATATATTTTACTCTTGCACCTACACATAAACACTGGGTATAGATTTTTGGGGCCAAATGGGCAGGTTTAGCATAGCTGGTCAGAGACGTCATGATAAGATACAATAACCTGAAAAGCTATACATAAACATGACACAATAACCTAACATGTCATTTTTTTCAAACATGAACACAAGCCTGTTTAGAAACAAATCAACACGAAACGACTGGTTAATAAACTTGTTTAGGGACAAAATAAATAACACATTTTAAAGACCTGTTTAGTCAAACTAAAATTGCCAAAAGTTCAAAAAAGTCTTAACTAAGACACAATCCTTAACATATTAACCCATAGCAAACTTAAAACAAAATTCAATAAAAGTCGAATCATAATATCCATTACATATATAAACAGGTCATTAATACGTTAACAAGTCTTTAACCTGTTTAGACATGAAATATGTTAAGCCCAAATACAAAACCTATTATAACGTATTGTTTTATGTCGTGTTAATAGGCCCGTGTATGAAATGTTAGCCCTATGAATGGGCATAGAAGTCGTGTACACAAATGCGACTCGGGAAATCTAGGCTTTTGCATGTCTAATTCTGTTTGATAAAAAAATCAATTTTATCATATTGTTTGCACATTAATTTCTCTAGGCTAATTTCTTTTAACATAATTTGCTATATAATCTCGAGAGCTGTCTCTAAAACATATTTGATTCAATAAAATGTTACATCTACGATTTATTAAATCATAATGATACGATCATGATTTTCAAATCATATCAACTCTATACAAATACAATATAACAAACCAAATTGATATAAACCATAAAATGGGAATCCCATATTAATTTATAAACAATTGTCACTCTTATTCCACCAAAAATGTTAATACTAACAAGAATATTTGTAGGTTACTTTCACTAATTTTATGCAAGTATATTTGTAGGTTTTTAAAAAAAACGCATATTTATTATTATTATTTTTTTTTCCAATAAAGTGTTTGTGAACCTCTTTATAAATAACGATTTTTAAGAGGTGAGTATGACAAGTTTTAGATTTTTTGAGTGGGGATACGATAAGTAAGAAGAAGAGTACACTTAACCTAATCCTTAACTAACTATTGAAAACCATCTACCAATCTCAAGGTGATTTTATTATACATTTATTTTAGCTAAAATGACTTTCTAATATATATATATATATATATATATAATTTATATAGGGTGTATACTTCCTATTTGAAAATATGATTTGTCTCTAGAAAAAACAAAGATAAAGACAGGCTGAATTAGCTTATATGAGAAAGTCTGGTTGTTAAAACGTGCAGCAACAAAACATTCAAAAATGTAAACAGATATTTTGAAGCAATAATGATTAGAAAGTGAGCAGCGTGTAATCATCATCATCTTCCCATAATCCAATTGCTCCAACCTCTGGATTCTTCTTTTCTCCCAACAATCTCATCTACTTATTCAAACCTAATATGTATTTTGGGTGTTAGGAATAAGATTGAGGGTGTAGAAATAAAATAAGCCTTTAGCAAAGATTAATCAATATAAATTTGCACCGGCGATATAACCGTGTGAAGAAAATTTTAGACGTCAATATTAGATTTTACACGTTTTATTTTTATAAAATTCATTTATATTTTTTAGTGACAATGATAGTGACGGATAATATTTTGATTAGCACATTTAAGGGTTCAAGGTAACTTTCATATTCTTCCGCTTCTAATTCTACATCTGTTAAGCTTACTTTGTCATTATCCGTCATTATCGTAAAAAATAGATATGATGTGTTCTTATTGGTATGAAACCTTAGTTAATAAGGAATCCTGAAACTCCTATTAAACAAGTTTATTTTTTTTTTAAATTAACACATGTGACGTGATATATATGTTTTTATTTTTGCAACAAAAAATATAAAGAAGGTAAGCATTTGAAAAAAAATCACTAGAACTTGGTCAAAAAACAACTGAAATTAAAAATGTCTTTTTACACTTATCATTATTATTCGAATACAATTTTAGAAATTTAATTTACACATTTAAATTTACGTGAATTCGAAAATAAAGAAAGTTTATACATGTGTAAGTTTGCTATTTACGCATGTGTAAATTTGTTATATTACATATGTGTAAAAAATCTAATAAGAGTGATTTTGAGATGGAAATGAATTATTTGATGTTGTAATTTCTTTTTTTGATGTTGTATTTTAATTAAAATTATTATTGTATTAAAAAAATGGTTTTGATTGGTTTTCTCATTCGTTCTCACGGTTCTCGCAATATTTAGCATTCTCAAGATAAACCTCCCTTATATATATATAGAAGAAGGTTCATTTGAGAAGAAATTTAATGTGAGAAGAAAAAGAAGAAAGAGTATAATGGTAAAACATTAAATAGTTTATAACTTCTCTTATTAATTATGTTATTTCTCATTAATAAAGTAAAAACATTTTATCCTACACTTTTTAAAATTTATCCTACATATGTCTTACACTTACCGGAATTTACCCTACACACATGTAAATTACCCTACACATTTCAAAATTTATCCTACACATATTAAAATTTATCCTACACATGTCGAAAATTGTCCTACACCATAAATTATTTTATGAGTTAAATGCTTGGTTGGTCCCTGTGGTTTGCAAATCTTGCAGTCTTGGTCCCAGTGGTTCACTTATTACACACTTGGTCCCAGTAGTTTCAAATTTTGCACTCGGGTGGTCCTTACCACTAACCTTTGTTAGATTTCTCAGTTAAGTATATGCAAAATTACCATATTACCCTCGTCTTCTTCATCCTTTCTCTGCTACCACCTGCAACTACTCTGCTACCACCACCCTCACCCTCGCCGCCTTTCACCGCCATACCACTCAGCCATACCCTCCGGCGTCTCTTCCACTCCTCCCTCCGTCACTCTCCTCAACAACGCCTCCACTTCTCGCTTCCTCACTCTCAGATGCTCTGCTCAGTCTCCAAACACCATACCAAATATGTTCAGTGAGTAGCAGTATGGTATGGTACGCTACAGTACCGGTATTCGTTCCGAAATTTCTGATGCCTAATATGTACCTGTAGAGGATGAAGGGGCCGCTGGCATCCGTGGCGCCTCATGAGTGCGTGAAAACGGAGATTAAACCCTAGAAGATGTGGATTTTGAGCTGAAGAATGATAATATAACTGTAATCGATCGCGATCTTAGAAGAAGATGAGTAGTAATAAACTCTAATTGACTTCAACGGTCGAATTGTGCTTAGAAGAAATTAACAGAAGATTAACAGAAGATTAAAATCACCTGATGCGGTTGGAGACTGAGCAGAGCATCTGAGAGTGAGGAAGCGAGAGGTGGAGGCGTTGTTGAGGAGAGTGACGGAGGGAGGAGTGGAAGAGACGCCGGAGGGTATGGCGGTGAAAGGCGGCGAGGGTGAGGGGTGGTGTAGCAGAGTAGTTACAGGTGGTAGCAGAGAAAGGATGAAGAAGACGAGGGTAATATAGTAATTTTGCATATACTTAACTGAGAAATCTAACAAAGGTTAGTGGTAAGGACCACCCGAGTGCAAAATTTGAAACTACTGGGACCAAGTGTGTAATAAGTGAACCACTGGGACCAAGACTGCAAGATTTGCAAACCACAGGGACCAACCAAGCATTTAACTCTTATTTTATTTTGAAAGAGTATATGAAAAAAATGAGTTACAAATTTAATTAATTAGCTAACTAATGACAATTATAGATTTACCTATATGCCATTTTTCATAATATAAATACACACATTAAATGAAGTAAATGGAGAATTTCTATTGGTTTAAAAGTTATAATTTTTATTCTTACAAAATTTTTCTTCTCATTTGAACTCTCCACTATATATATAACAATTATTTATTTTAGTATTTAGGGTAAACTGACCAAAATACCCTCATGGGGAGTTCACATGGTTAGATTTAACTAAAAAATTAACTGAGTTAGGAATAAAGGACGTAAGGTGCAAAGGTTTGCAAACATCGAGTTCGTTCTTTTGTAGAAAGCAAATGATAGAGTTTGCAACCTGGTGTTAACATAAAGGACGATTTTCGTAATTTATTGACGACATCACTTTAGGCCAATGCTATCATCTCTAATGCTAATGCCAAATCTAAAAGAAAAATTCAGGGGTATCTCTAAAAAAATTAGACCTAGAAGTATCCTAATATTTGCTCAAGGATACCCCATACACAAAACGAAGAAGATTTTCTTTTTTCACTAACTTTGCACTTCGCCAAGAAAGTTGAGTGACTCAGACACGCCCCTTAACATATTTTATATCCGCCCGTGTCCAACGGAGATACTAGGTTGTATGAAGAATTGCATCTTTCCGGATACACGTACCAAAAAGCATTGTTGTAAAAATCGTGACTAGTCGGCGATTAATCGCTACTTCGCCGATCACTGACTAATTTTTCGTTAATCGGTAGTCGGACCTAATTGGTCTTAGTCGACCGGCTAAAAATCAGCGATTCCGTTCAGATTTCGGCCAAAACCTGTAAATTCCAGTCAGTTTCCAATCAAACCATGAAGATTTCGGTGATTAATCCGGTATATTTAAAAAATGTGTTGAGAAGGGCTTAAAACTTGTTTAATTGAAATATTTTCCTATACAAATGTGTATTTATATATATAAACTTAAAAATTATATAAAAATCTAATTCAATTAATCTCGATTAATTGATGTTATTACCCTGCCGACCACGTCTAACAATATTTACAATCTTGAAAACATTTGGGCACAATTACAAGTAACATAATCTACATAGATGAAAACAACGAAGGAACCTTCCTTCCTATTAAAATATAAAATTTAAAAGAAGTGGAAATTGGCATCTTCCAACAAATAACAAATGGACCACGAGTAAGCGTCTGACAAATAAAATATCTCACCAACATAGAATCAAATTATTCATTTTATGTGATAAACTATGATGATACTATTTTGTATAGCGAGGAATCTAATTAAATGATACTTACTTTTTATAGTTAAGGTCAAGATAATTAATATATGACTGAATAACTAAAGTATGATATCTAATAAAATTCCGTCTCGTTTACTTTTGCTTTCGCTAGCACTTTCGTGAATGAGTTTTTTTTTTTTTTACAATGTATATTGCATATAATTACAAATTATATTATATGATAAAATTAGATAACTTTACATCTTTTATAATTACACATTTGAATTCTTCTATAGCTATATGCTAAAAAAGTTGAATATAAAATCACTTTGTGACAACGAATGAGGCAATTTTAACTTCTAAATTTACAAATTGTTAAAAAAGCAATTAATAAAATAATATAAATTTGCTAGCCCGACAGGAGGGGCACTATCTGTTCAGACGTAATTACTGTAACAATTATTATTCAGAGATATTTCTTAGCATAAAGCAACGCTTTTAAAAAAGTAGAAATAAAATAAAGAATGTACTTTTAAGTACTATTTATATCTTTGCCGATACCATGTTGTTTAAAAGAAAAATATATCAATAAACATATTATGAAATTCATCTTTCGAGAAAAAAAATCAATAATCATATTAGTTTATTTATATATAATAAAACTATTATTTGCTTATGCGCTTTAAATATATTTATTATTACCTTTATACCTTATTGTGACGTGTGATATACATGTTCTAAAAAAATATAAAATGATTATTTTAAGGAGTTATGTAAATTTATTGTATAAATTAAATCACCGTTTTAAGAGTAAGTTACATGATAAGTCTATGTGGTTCGTAAAATGATAATAAAGTTGGATATTAAGAGTTTAAAATAATAATTTAGGATATTAATTTTTGATTTAGTAACTACCTAGGATATTAAGACTCATATCAATTAAAAAAATAAAAACTAACTAAGAACTACGGTTAATTTCGTTATTTCATATACCAGTACCAAACTTTGTTAATTTTAAGAAATCATATGGACTTTTTTGCGTAAATAACTCTAACCATTTAAAAAACAATGTTTCATTTTCTTTTATTACTTAACTGCAACTACAATTTTCTTAATTATTTAACTAAATAACTTTTGAAATGATAAGTTCGGCTTGATTTCACGCATTGAAATGTAGATAAATAAATACGCCGTGAGTTCGGCTCGTTTTTTATAACAAAACGTAGATAAAAATACGTTATGACGTAGATAAAATATTTCAGAATATTCCACACAACGAAATGTAGATAAAAAATACGTCGTGAGTTGGCTCAATTTCACATAGTGAAACTTAGATAAATAATATGTCGTAGGTAGATAAAAGCTTTTATTATATGTAACTTTTCACATAACGAAACAACAATAGAAAAATACGACGTGAGTTCAGCTCGATTTCACCTACAAATCGTGGATAAAAATATGTCATGACGTATATAAAATCTTTTAGAATACATAACTTTTCACACAAAAAAAAACTAAATAAGAAATTTGGTGAGTTCGGCTTTGTTACACAATGAAACGCAAATATTAAAATCGTCGTGACGTAAGATTAAAGTTAAGGAGTTTAGGGGTTATGTAAGATGTGGTTGGGTGTTGTCAAAAGGGGTATAGATTTACCTACACTTTAGGTGGTCTTGGAGGGTGATTGTCTTACTATATGTATATGCATATGAGTATGTTTCTCTATGATGCTATATTTACCTTCACTCTGTCGTTTTTGCTTTCACCATTGCTATTGTCTAGGGTAGTTTTCTGGTACTCTTTTAATGCTTGTTGTTATAGAGTTGGGGATCTCTCTGGAAGCAGTCTCTCTATCCTCAACGATAGCGATAAGGTTTGCCTACATCCCACCTTCCCCAGACCCTGCCATTAGCTTTGTTAATTGCCGGATTTACTGGGTATGGTTGTTGTTGTTGTAATCTTCACACCAAAAGATAGATAAAAATTATACGTCGTGAGTTCGGCTCGATTTCACACAAATAAACGTAGACAAAAAAAAATATGTGGTGATGTAGATAAATTCGTTTAGAATATATATGGTGACCCAAAAACACAACCTATATAGTCGAACGGAAATATAGGCTCGGGATATCAAAATTAGATAGTATGAAGAATGATGAATACGTTATGATGATTCAAACATAACCGCATCCCTAAACAATAAGAAAACGAAAACAAAATAATCCACGAAGGGTATATGAAAACCTAAATTGAAGTCCAAATCCAAATTTAACTCGAAGGCCCATTGAGAAACTTAAATTGATGAAACCCAAATCTAGAAACATAAATCGAAGTCCTAGTCACAAACATCATACAAATGCAAAACCTTCTTGATTACATGTGTTGAAACATAGAAATTGAACGATCTAGAAACCTTCTTGAACTGCGATGAAGATGATGGGGCAATAAAGATAGAACAGGGGTGGGGCGGAGAAATATTAAACGGGCAACATTCTCTTTTAATTTTTACATTTTTATTCCATTTATAAGTTTACCAACCAAAACATAATACAAATTTCGCAATTCCAATTACATTCAACATTTTAATTCCTTAAAATTCTAGGAACCAAACGACCCTAAGCAATTTTAATATAACTGAGCTTGTTTTAAATTGCTACCTCAATGCAATTTCAGTTTCGATGTGAATAATAATTTGAAGTCGTTCTAAATATTTACATAATTTCCTAACGTGTAACAAATTGTCATCTTTTAATTATTCACATATAGTCATATATTGAAAGAAAAAAGATACAACGTTTTATGTGTTAATCTAAAAGATAGACCTAGACACCTAATAATAAGATTTAGATACATGATTAATGTAAATATAAAGGATAAGGAGATACAACATGTTAATTTTCCTTTTAATATTCATATCGAGTAAAATTACAACACCCAAAATAAAATGAAAAGTAAAACGGGATTAAATTATATGTATACTGTTATTGTTGTGATATAAAAAGACATCGGGCGAAAAAGAAAATTGTTTTCGTATATTTGCTGTTGTCGAGGGGTATCACAGAAACCAAACGAGTGATTAGGTCCCACAACTATCCCAATAAAATAGATTACGCAACTACAAAATAATGACTTAAATTGTTAGCTTGATACAATTAAGTTTTAATAATATGTAGTTGCTCTAAATATTTACATGTAACTATATATTTGAGAACACATATAATAATTTTTTAACATAAAACATGCAAATTTAAAAAAAATTATATAAAACATTCATGTCCCTTCCATCAAATTCATATTCAGAAAGACGTCTTTATATTATAAAAAGTTCATATATATATAATAGAGATAAAATGTTACTATTCATATGTAAATTTGAGATGACACTATTCACCCTTATAATTTTTTAATATATTTTAAAAGTGATTGTGAATAGAGAAAAGATAAAAGATAATAATAGAGGTATAGAAAGATATTATTTAATTAAAAAGAGATAACAAATGTAGTTGTTTTTAGTGTAATTATAGGGTAGATTTGATGAAAAGTAGGATGTGTAAACTAGCAGGGCCAAGCCCGACTAGGCTCGAGCTCGGCTCGTTATGTTTTTTATGAAGCTCGAGCTCGACTCAGTTCGAGCCTACTTATTTAAGCTCTATCTCGAGCTCGGCTTGCGAGTAAATCTTAAAGCTCGAGCTATTTTGAGAACAACCTCAAACTAGCTAAAAGCTCGGCTCGAGCTCGCTTCATTATTGCTTAAACGAAGCTCGAGCTCGACTCGCCAATGTTATTATTATATTATATATAAAAAATAAATGAGTGTTAGGGCTCATTTAGTCTCACACGCCTAAACGAGCTTTGTATTTCAGACTTGAGCTCAGGCTCGATAATTAAACGAGCTCTATTTTAGGTTCAAACTCGAGCTCAGGCTCGTTAAAGCTCGACTCATTCAAGCTTTTATTCAAACGGATCACAAGTAATTCTTAAGCCTACGGACTTTATTTACACCCTGCTGAAAAGAATGTGAATGCTATTAGACACCTCAAATGATTAGAAACCAAAAGAACCCGAAGTTCAATTTTACAAATTTTACACGGGTTGTTGATGGGCTCAAATAGTCATATACGATGGGCTTCATGAAACATGTAGAAACAAAGTTCGGTCCAGTTATGTCCCATTGGACTATTTCGGTTACTCGTCAACTTTAAAATTATACAGCATGGATATTGCTAGCTATTCATAGTTCGTAGTTTGTATCAAGTCTCTTTCAATAAGAATGATAATATGATATATTTAGCCCAACAAGATACAGCCTCATTTCCATGTTATCTCTATTTTTTTTTTTTTTTTCGCATTACACACATATGGCGACAATAGGTCGGTGATACATGCACTCTATATGTATTTATTTTTTTGTTTAAATCAGTGATACTTATATTTGATTTAAACTAGTTTTTTCTCTCGTGCTTTATAGCGGAAGTGTGGTCCTTTTCTCCCCAAAAACTCGACTGGAGTTTGGTCAATATAGTTTTGCTTATCAAAAATTATACAAGCGAACACTCATACCTTTTCCATTATAGCAAAATATCAGCAATGATGTTGTTTGTTGATAAGTAGATGGGTTCGTAACGATACCGCAACGATAACATCACTCGCTATAACATATGATACCAAAAATAACTCAATTTTGAATACAACCTTGTTTTCCAAAAAATCCACACAAGAACGTGTACAATAATAATAATAATAATAATAATAATAATAATTCTCCCTATTAATTAAAGAAAAGATAAGCATTGCATCACAATGCTGAGGTGGCAACCATTTAAGCCGTCTAACAATGCCTTTCTTATATCATTTTTGCATCATTAATGTTATATTTCAATTATTTTATATCTTCAATTAATATTTAATATTAATATCAATCTTTGGTAATTTACCACTTCCAATAATTCAAAATCTAAAGATCACAAAAGTCTTCAAAACCTAAAAAGTATCGGTCTTTGTTCAGAATCCCATACTTCAAAATTCAAAACATCAACTCTCTCTCACTCACACCTCTTGCGATGAACAATAAACTCAGATCAAGATCTGTAGTTGTTGATAAGGTTCCTGCAACCCGAGTTCATGAAATTCGAACAACTATAATAAGTTATTGTCAATAACCTGTAACATCCTGAATTTTCTAGTCCTATATCATTTAACAAGTATATAGTGACACTTGCTCATCATAAGACGTTGCACGATTTTAGACACAATGGATTTGAATTAGTGGATTTAGAGGGGCCCGGTGCTAACAATATTATGTGTACTTGCAAGACTTTGTGATAAAAGTGCATGATATCGTAATTTGAGGGACAATTACGTAAATATGATAACTTCAAGACTTTTTTGCAACCTAATTAAGGGATCTTGGTGTCAATCTTCGGTTTTTATCTCACTTTTAAAACCCTAGAAGCCGTCATCACCATGATAATACCCCCGTTTGTTCATTCGAACGCATGACCTCACAATGACCCACTTTTCCGATAGCCTCCAAGAGTTCTAGGTCTCTACACGGTTACGTTCTCAGGTTATTTCAGTCCGGTGGTGATTTGAAGTTGGACGGTGAAACCAACGTTTGATGACGCACGTAACGGTTCTACATACTCAACTTGCATGCTAGCTTTGAGGTTTGTGTTGTGCCATTTGAATACTAGCGTGATAACTGTTGTTGTACGAGAATTCTATCAAAGGTAAGTGCGAATCCCAGTTGCCACCAAAATCGATTACGCATGAACGAAGCATATCCTCAAGAGTTTGGATAGTACGCCTGGTTTGACCGTCGGATTGAGGATGGAAAGCGATACTGAGATTAAGATGAGTACCAAGAGCTTTTTGAAAGGTTTTCTAGAGACGCGAGGTGAAACAACCATCGCGGTCAGAAATGATGTCAATGGGGATACCATGACGACAAATGACTTCATCCGTGTAGATACGAGCCAATTTCTCGACTTTGTAGTCTTCATGTATTGGGAGGAAGTGAGCTGACTTGGTCAAACGATCAGTTGTTGTTTGATCTGTTTCTTGATTTTTATTGGATAAGGTCTAACATATGCTATGTTACAAGAAAGATTCTACTTGTGAGCAGACCTTACAAACAATTTGCAATAGGTTAACATATTTCAAATTCAGTTGAAGTTCTGGTGTGTGTGTGTATGTTCTGATGCATTATAATTGATTAATGATGAGGTGTTATACAGATTTGTTATTAGTTAACGGTTCATATATGTTTTGATAAATTATTATTTTGTAATTATTGTGTTGATCTATGTATATGTTGAACACGTATGTTAAAAGATAATTTGAAGCATATCATAACCAGTTTCATCTTATTCCTTGTGTAGGATCATTTGGTGAAGGTTGTATTTTAAGAAATGAAGATGAAAGATTTATGAAACGTTATATCACAACAATGAAGGATCTTGCATAAGATATGTTTCAAGATTTACAATCATGGAATATTGAATAATGTGTACTCGATTGTTATTTATTTGTTATTTAAAAGATGTTCCATTTTATTTGTTATTTATCTGTTTTTATTGCCTGAGATCATATTTAGAATAGGTTATTATTTGTATTATAGCTGGAAAATTGCACACGGGTTTTACTACTAGTAATAAAAAATAATAATAATAATAATAATTAAACAAAAATTAAATAGTTACATGTTGCTAGTCTATCGGGCCACATGGTATACTCATAGTATATATAATGGTATATCATTGCACCATCTTTTCCTTAACATGATGAACATGTGCATGATTATGTTACAAATTTTGTGTGGTTTGATATTTGTATTTTTCCCATGCTTTACAAAAGCTTTGGTTGTAGTTTGTAAAAACCAGGAGAAAAGTTTAAGGCTGAAATGAACATATTACATGTATGCAGGGTGTCAGTGGGAGTTGATGCATAGAGTTTTGTTTGTTTCTCGGCGGTAATTCACTAATTTACCATGCGCGAATGTAAATATCATTCATTCTAAGGGCCTTAAATGAAACCAAAAGAAAAAAAACAAGAGGTGAAGATATCTAATTGGGTAAATTAATATCGAAGAAGATGTGGCATTCATTTTATATAAAAAATAATAGGGCACTTACATTAAAAGATGTTTAATGCAAAAATAATTTTATATAAACAATCATAAAAACCTTATAGACATTTATTTCCAAAAGAAAAAAAACAAGAGGTGAAGATATCTAATTGGGTAAATTAATATCGAAGAAGATGTGGCATTCATTTTATATAAAAAATAATAGGGCAGTTACATTAAAAGATGTTTAATGCAAAAATAATTTTATATAAACAATCATAAAAACCTTATAGACATTTATTTTTAATATAAATAAATAAATTAAACTGATTAGAAAATGCTCTCTACTGTTCACAACGTTGGTTTATAAAAATGTATAAAGAGGTGAAGATATTATTGGGTAATTAAAATCGAAGAGATGTGGCATTCATTTTATATAAAAATAATGGGCAGTTAATTAAAGATGTTTAATGCAAAAATAATTTTATATAAACATCATAAAAACCTTATAGACATTTATTTTATATAATAAATAAATTAACTGATTAGAAAATGCTCTTACTGTTCACAACGTTGGTTTATAATAAATGTATAATAAATTATTAGAAAATGAAATTACAGGACACCTTTATTCATGAAGATGGTAAATGTATATATATAATGTATATATATATATAATAATGGGGAACTAATGTTCATGAATAATAATAATAATAATAATAATAATTAATATATAATATAAAATAAAATAATAATATATTAATAATAATATAATAATAATAATAATAATAATAATAATAATATAATAATTGTTTATATGTCAATTTATGTTTTTTTTAAGAAATAGAAAGCAAAAGGTTTATGTTCTAGTATATCAAAATGCGTATCAAATATATTCTCTTGAGTAGTAAGGGTTTTAGTTTCAAGATAAGTACGAAAGAAATTTAGAGGTTGTGTGAGTTAATTGTTGTAAAAAGAGAGATAGAAGCGAACATACTTAAGAAACATATGAATATTAATTATACTCGAATTAGAGCATAGCGTTTAGGTTTGCGGCGGGATGTGATCTTGTCTATTAAATTAAATCAATCGAGTACATCTTATATGAAATGATCCTTTTTCATATGGACTTTTATCTACTCTCTAAAGTTCTCCACACTACTCGTCAATCTCCATACCATTTTTTCTCCTTATCCTTCCTCTATTCTTCTATACATTGGAGCGCCTACATCGGTTGCGGAAGTGACTCGTTTGGACCGATGTGGACACAAGCGCACAATGGAGTAACAGACTTCACGGATTTGGAGTTCGTTTGTTGGTGTGGTCCGAAAGGGATGTCTAGAATTCCGGACTTGAAGCGGACAAGTAAGTTAAAAAAACAAAAAAAAATTCAAAAAAAAAAAAAAAACAACCGCGAGTCAAATTCCAAACCTGTATGCGTAGTTAATTTTGTCAAGATATTTGAAATTAAAGAAAAAAAATGTTACTTTATAACAAAAAAATACAAATTTTAAGTACATTCTGACACAACGATACTCACTAAGACTTCCTGGTGTGGTCATCACGCCATGAAGCGTGATCCGAAATGGTCAAAAAATGACGGCTTGAAGGTGGCCCGATGTGTGTGGAAGATGGATGTGGGATGAGCTGAACAACACTAGCCTCACAGCGTGAACCCTTTCACGATGAAATCCTGTTTTTAAGGTTATAAATAATATAATTAATTAAGTAGCTAAACTGAATTTCAGCAATAACTTGTACTCGTAAACTTATTTTAAAAATCTAATTACAGAGTGCTGTATATCATTGATTTACAAACATTCCGATATTAATTTAGTTGGAAACCAGGTGGGCTTAAAAATAAAGTGTAACACCCTGTAAAATCGTGTCCAATAATATAGTGACACGTGTTGTATTTTATATAATTGCCTGTTAAAGACCAATAAGGACTAAAGGCGTCAACACGCTAAAGATTGAGCCTCTGAGTGACGAACCGGTGTCAACATGCATAAATAATAGCCTCTGAGTGACTAATACGTCAACATGCTTAAAACTTGGCCTCTGAGTGACTAATACGTCAACATACCTAGCCTCTGAGTGACATCGGAATCAACATGCTTGTGATAAGCCTCTGAGTGATCCTTTGTGAAGTCCTAACTCTCATACGTACCGTTTGTTGGACGAGAGAGTTCAATTCTATAAATATGTGAAAGTTGGATATTGGAGGGATTAAAAGTGTCAACATGTTAATTTATACCTCTGAGTGACCTTTTAACGGACCGAGAGCTCAATATTGCCCGGGCATAATCCCGGGTATGCCAAGTATTGGCTACGGAGGGCTAAAAGTACCAAAATAGTATTTAAAATCGTTTTTATAAGCTTTATATAGTTTAGGGCCAAAGTGTCAAATTTTAAAGCTGAAATAGGGGCGGTCACGGGCCACGAGAGACCCGGCCTGTGTCTCTCGCGCCCCGTGAGAACAGACCTGCAGCAGAAAGTTTGTTTTGGAGCCCAAGCAAAGCTCCAAAACCCTTAAATCAAAACCATGGCATTCCTAATCAGCTATGCCACGTTTTGGGACACTTGTAAGCTTCTTCTTACACCCTTAGACACCTGGCTTCACCTCCTTTGAGCACTCCAACTATAAATAGGTGCTTAAGTTCACCATTTCAACTTGCATCTTTCTTATTCACTCTTCTCCCTCCTCTGGAAGTTACTAACTAAAAGGAGCAGTCCAACATAGTTCTTTTGCATGTAGGAATCACTGGTAAGTGTTCCTTTCTTGCGCATTTTCGTTTATAGGCTTCTATAGCCTAAAGTTAAACGTTTTACGTAAAACGCTTTGACTTTCGGTTAAGACCATTATGGTCCAGCCATTGTTCAAAATGAACATGGCTAAGTGATCATAGTAAGGTAGGTGTTAGTACCTATAAAGGGCACCTCCTGAAGATCACGTTTGCTAGACCAATTGACGGGTCAAAGTTATGATATTAAAAAGTCAAACAGGTCATTTTTCGGAAAAATCATAAATTGATCTTATATATGCTATGAAACCTGTTTTGACACTTAAAAAAGTTTGTAATAATTATTAGAACATGTGTGAACATGTTCGGCTCGTCAATTTCAGTTCTAGGGTCGGTTCGCAACCGAAAGTCGCAAGGTTTGACTTCTGCTTTGACTTTCGATTCTGACCCGATTTAGATTAGTTACCCACTGATCTAAAGTTGCATTATGATCATAATATAACATAGCATAACCCTCTGAGGTTATATTACATGATCATAATCAGAATCAAAGTTTATGCGCAAGTTCCATAATTATGCCATCTTTGACCAAAATGTCCTTTTTGCATAAAACAAGGTTTCAAATGGTAATGAATTTGGAAATGAATTTCTACTAATGTAATATCATAAGTAGGATTATTTGGGATATTAAACCAAGTTATAAACTGAGTTTTTAAACAAGTCTTTAAACTATGTCGATAAATGACGGTTTTAGCCCATGTGGCTTATAAAATAGTTTTAATCAAATCTTTTCGAGATAAATCACTTACTTACCGATATGTTATATTAATTAACATATTTTAAACATTTTAATCTGATCCAAACATCTGGTTTTCATAAACATCGCTTAAAGACGTCACTTTACGACATAAACGCCGTTTCGACGCATAGTATGGTTTTAAACCATATTAGTGGACCAAGACTTGTTACCTACTGAATTTAAAACTTATTTTTAAACATATTTACAGTAGGTTCTTATTATAAACTCAGAATCCCAAATAATTTATAAATTATGTGTAAAATGACCAAAATGCCCATTCGGTACATAGTTTGGTCATAAAAGGTAAAATACACATATATTTGATATCCTACTGATATTATATCATAAATAAATTATTTTTCCAGAATACTCATGATCATAAACTTAAATTTTATTTAAGTTCTTTTTATACGATACGAAATTACCAAAATGCCCTTATAAGGCATAATTTCGTTTTAAAACCTCAACGGGCATACAAGTTGATATCCTACTGATATATTAACTTATTTAAAGTATAATGGCATATAGAACTTGTCCATAACTTATCCGGTTACCCGATATCGTTATTATGCGCACAGTTACGTATATGTGACTATTTTACGGAATTCAACCGTAACGGGTTTAACCTTATCATTTTAAGTTCAAAATCCAGGATGTTTATAGTTTACCCATATTATACAAGTCAAGTACTTGTCGGGTTTAAACTACATTCTATCTGATCATCGTTTAATCAAGCGTTATACGTAATGATCATGTACACTATTCGGTTTATACAACCGTTAGTATTTAGTTGGCTAGTTTATGCCATAATCCAGACTAGCCTTCTTGGTAAAAGCTATCTGCACTCGGTACTTTTGTATACGGCTGAGCTATTTAAAAATAAAAGAAGAAAGCAATCTCAGGTAAATACTCTCAACTTATTTCCCCTATAAGGGCTTGGGATATGGTAAATTATTATTGCATGGTCCATTGCATGGTTAACATTTCTAAGATAATAAAAGATTTTATGCCGTTTGCACTTGAAATCATTTTAATATTTTCAAAATGAGTCAGTTGGGTGTATTTACCAGCGTAAGCTGACGTATCCTCCAAAGACTAATCTGCAGGTACAACACGAAATTAAGCCGGAAGCTGCTCGGTAGAGAATAAGAAGATTCTTGTAAATCCTTAAATCTGCCTAAAGTCTGTTTTGTATTCTTTCTTGTACATTCTATGATCCGCCTGTGGATCTTCTATTACAAGCTTGTATATTATTTTATATTTTCGAACATTCGGTTTGTAATAGTAATTTTATTCCAAGACTTCCGCTGTGCAATATTTAATTGACAATGACGCTATCAACTGTTGTCACGATACTCCCCACCCGGGCCCACCGGCGTATGGATTTCAGGGTCAGAAATCCGAGGTATGACATAAAGTTTTTCTTGATCTCGTATACGACTTTGGCATATCTCGATACAAACATTTCAATATAAAATACTTTGAATACCCAACGATAATGAATAGTTAGATATTTAATTTTCTTTTGTATTTCAAATGACTCCGGTTGTATTTAACTTTTTAGTATATTTTTTATTATATTTTTGTAATGTTTTTATTATTATTATTATTATTTTATAATTTGTTAAAAAGAAAACTATTTTTTATTTAAAATACAAATAAAAATAACGTAACAGTGAAACATGAAATCACCCCCATAGAGTGGGAAAATAGGATGAAAGTGAAATCTATGACACTAAAATGACACTAAAATTGGTATCACACTCATGGTCTACCCAAAATCAAAGTACAACAACTATAACACTTTTAGACATTAAGCCAAAGTTATGCATGTGTTTTACCATCAAACCAAACACAAATCAACTCCAAACTACAACAAATTCAAAGGATTTCTTATTCATATTATTTAACCCGTAAGAATATTCATCTTGACAACTATCAAAGATGAAACCAGTCCTTGAACCAAGATTAATACTTAAATTTGGACGACAATACTAAGACGGTCAATATACATAGCATATTATAACATGCAGAGGCGTCTCTGAGAATTTATGTACCCTGCTCGAGCTTGAAAAATGCGCCCTTTCGTAATATTTTGTTAGTATTTAAAAAATCAATTTAATATTGGGATCAATAGCTAAATTCTAAACAATAAAAAATGATTTGTAAATGGGCCTATATTGGAATTGGTATGTGTTTACAATTTAAAAAAATAACATATATATATATATATATATATCGGATTAAAAAAAAATCACTTGCCCCTCAAAATCACGGGACTTGTGTGGAGGTCCTCCCTGCATACCATCAAAGCCGTCACTGACAACATGCATTACAGTGTTATTTCTCTTGAGCAAAAACCCTAATATCACTTAAACCCATGCTATGGATGTTGAGACTTTGAATGCAGGAAGAGTATCCATAATCTTATTCAATTTCCACCTTATCGTTCTACTTTTTAATAACACACTATGCACCCAATTCCATGCTTTACTCCTTACAAAATCCAAAACATGGGTCAAGCGATTCTCCCCTCTCATTAAACAATGTAAAAAGGACTAGATGTTCTTCTCTGACTTAAGTCTATTGTTATTCTACTCGATTATAGTAATTAAAAAAGTATCACAAGTTGACAACCAATTTAAGCTTAAAAAATCAAATAAGTAAGAAGAAAAAAAGTTGGAATTTCTATATTATAATGTGGTTAGTGGTGGACCCAGAAATTATTTTATGAGTGTGCGAACAAGAGGTTTAACCAAACTTTCAAGGGGTGCGATCGTGATTTATACCTATAAAATACACTAAAAAATATTTCAAGTGGTGCGATCGTGATATATACCTATAAAATACACTAAAAAACATTTCAAGTGGTGCGCCCACTCATCCAAGTCATCACCTAGGTCCACCTTCGATTGTGGTTTAAAAGAAAATGTTACATACTCTTGTTGGATAGGTATCCGGTATGCTTATCCAAATGAAAAAGATATAATTGGTGTTTGTTTAAATCATCATATTTTTTGTTGATAATTAGAAAAAAAGAAACAATAAACAATGAATAGAGATGAAAAATAGAAGTTATCCAACTTATCTTGCAAGTCAACATCTTTTTGATTTACAAATGCACAAGATAAAAAAGGATTGGAAATCTATAGATGGTTATATTATTAGGGTTAGGTTTATTTGTCAATAACCCTTTTGATAGTGAATTGTGTGAACTAATTCTAACTCTTGATTATTAATACATAAGTGTAATTCAATGGCTAGGATTTAATCAAGATTTAATGATGAAAATATACTAGTATATTTTACAATTTAATGATGTAAATTAATAGCCAAGATTTATTTACTCAATTCATAAATAAACTAGTGCTTACTCTAAAACCCCTCGTTAATGTATAATGAATCAAAAGTGGTATCAAATCGTTGAAGTCGTGAATAATAATACTTTAATCAAAGTCTTACAAGTCAGAGAGTAGAGGTATGGTTTTTGTATTCTGTCCACGTGTAAAGGTCGGGTCCCACCAAAACGACCACTCTATCTCAATCATCTGGATACAGTATGCCACCGGTGGCGTCAACTTCATTCTTGTTTGAATCTTGTTCTGATTTGTTATGGCGGTCGATTTTATATTTTCATGAAACTTCACAGAAACAACGTTGTCTTTACTAAAATGGAACAACATTCCGTCCAAGAAGCTGCCACTGCCGGTCTTCAAAGCCTTCATCCTCTTCCCTCACAGATTCCACATCCGTCGCTAACGTCACGGTCACCAACTTTAGAAAATTCATATCCTTACTCGATCATAACCGCACCGGTCACGCTCGGTTCCGACGTGGGCCTGTTTCCAATCCACTGGAGAAGGTGTATCCTCCGGTGCCGATACAGCAGCGTATGCCACAGGTTGTTCAAACGAATCTCCATCGTTCGGTAGTGAAATCTGGATCGTTTGATAGGAAGGATTTTCCGATCACCACTACTAGTCTTGCTGGTGCTGCTCAGGCGAATTCTTTTAAATCGTTGGTGACCGGAGAGAATGTTTCATCGTTTTCGATCAAAAGGAAATGTAACTCTATGGATGATGTTTACACTGGACGTCCAAATTCTTCATGTTGTTCAAAGAAAAGGTACCACTGATTTTTGAATTTGAGTGATAAAAAGAGATGGTTTGGGGTTTTGATTAATTGGAAATTGGAATTTGTAGGAAATTAAGAATGAAGAGGGTGGTAAGAGTGCCTGCGATAAGCATGAAGATGGCGGAAATACCACCGGATGATTACTCATGGAGGAAGTATGGTCAAAAGCCGATCAAGGGTTCGCCGCATCCAAGGTAACAATGTTGTGTGTGTTTTTCTTTTTTTTTTCTCTGTTTTAGATCTCTTGTTGGCATCTATTTCACATAGGGGTGTTCATCGATCGGATAACGAATTTCGATTTATTGAATCGAATTTTTCGAATATTTATTTATTTTTACCTGAATTCATATTCGATTCGTATTTGAAACTCGAATTTTCAAACACCGAATGGATGCGCGTTACTTGAATGTAAGACCAGGGGCGGCGCCGTGATATCAACTACACAAAGAAAGAAATGCACACAGAGAAATTATTAGTGTTGTGTTCAAATAAATAAAACTTCATAGTCAACCATCACAAAACAAATCAACTCAAAATAAAACGTTGATACATGTTATATCTTACTCTAATGGTAGAATTTAATTGTTTCATTTTGATGCTAATATCAAATCACTTTCTTCTTGTTTTATAAGTTTGAGGGGTAGATTCTAAATTATTGGGTAGATTTGATATAAGAGAACGATTTCATTTTTATGATCTTATAACTTGAAGTTTGAATATTATATTTGATGTTCACAACCCATTAATCGATTATTTAATTATTGGACAATGATGATATTGTTTTTTTACTTTAAAATTTGTCCATTATTAACAGAATAATAAATATATTAAAAGAGTTCGTGTGATAAACAATTTAAGGTTGGGATCTTAAATTATTAGAAATTAAAGAAAAAGTAATTCTGATATATTCAATGTTGTTTTATAAATCCAGAGGTTATTACAAGTGTAGCAGTGTCAGAGGTTGTCCCGCGAGAAAACACGTAGAGAGGGCTATGGACGTTGATGGAATGCTTATTGTTACTTACGAAGGTGAACATAACCATTCTCGAAGTATCAACAACAGACTAGCGGCAATTGTTCTTGAATCTTCCTAAAATAAACGAATTTTGTGTCATTATAATGACAGTTTACAGAAAAAAAAACATGTAAATCTTGGATGCAGCCATAAGTTGTTAAGAGAGAGTAGGGAGAGAGAGAGAGAGATAGGAGTTAACAAGAAGAAAATATGATTTGCGGGACCTTCTTTTAAATTTAATTTTTTTGTTCTACATATATAAATTTCAGTCCTACGTTTATGTGCTTTATGAAAGTTAGCTTGCATATATATGTTTCTTTGTATCAATATACTAACTCAACTCCTACCTAGGTTAACATAACTCATCTATATGATTTATAAGGTAATAATTTTATCTATATTTGGCTTAAACAATTAATCTATTTAGTTTATAGCATCTAAAAAATTATAGATTAGACTCAAGTTCAGCCCCAAAACACCATACTTGATAAGTTAAGTGAGCACGAGAGGGATGCCTCCATGGCCTCAAGGCAAGAAATGAATGAAAGCCAGTAAATCCCTCATTCGTATCATGTAAAGGTTGTGACATAGCTTTGTCCCAATATTACGCTAACTCGGTTGTCTTTAAGCAACAACATTTGTAGACATACATCTTAAGGTAGCGTGTAGTAAGGGTGTTCATGGTTCGGTTTGAAACCGTAAAACCGCTCAAACCGGTCATCGGTTTGGTTTCACGGTCGTTTTTTTTCTTTTACTTTCAGTCGGTCGGTTTCAAAATTTTCAAACCGTAACGAGCGGTTTGGTTTACGGTTTATACTAAAAACCGTCCATATAAAACTGGACCGGACCGTGAGATTAATATATATTTTATTCTTTTATTTGTTTCATAAGTGTATTATTTAAATGGTTTGAAGTATTTAAGTTTAATTAAAAACATAATTGGTAACACTAAAGTGGGTTAATTCTTCCACTTCTAAAGCTTAGTGAATTTTCTTGTTACGTGTTTTTTGGTTATTTAAATTACACTTCAACCATCCCTTGCTTTTAATTTTGTAAAATTATCCTTATACATTTCCATTTAGAATAAAGTTATGATAAAAATGTAACATATTGTTCTGTAACATATTAACGTGTTTAGATCATGGATACATAATTTGTTTATTAGACACATTAATTTATAAAAGAAATCTGAGAGGTCAAACCATGAAACCAAGCCGGAACCATAAAAGAAATCGGAGAGGTCAAACCGTGAAACCAAACTGTTAGTAGTGGTTTGGTTTGGTTTTAATTTTCAACGGTTTGGTTTCAATTTTTGATTATAAAAAATCGTTATTAACGGTTTGGCTCACGGTTTAACCCAACGTTTTAACCAAACCATGAACACCCCTATGGTGTAGGAACATTGTTGTTTCGGACAACATAATTGTCTTTACAATTAATATTTTCAGAACAAAGTTGGACTAGATGGCAGACTACTCTCGAACTGTCTTCATAAAAACTGGCTAGTTGTGACGGTGAGCGATTGAACGGGGATCAGACCAATGATTGGACCTGCGTTGCTAATTGCTTTTCCTTATGAAATCTTATTTACTACTTCAGACTCCTTTTTTTTACACTATAAATCCATATTAGAGGATAACATGTTTTTAATATAGAAATCATTTGTGATGTTATCTAGTTTCTAAATATTTCTAGCAATTAAACTGGTAAAACAATGGTTAGTAATGCTGTCTACACCAAACAACATTGATCAAAAGTTCATAATTGCCTACAAGTAGTATGTCAATTTAGCGGCGATCACAAGATTTCTTTATTTTACAATATTTTAAAAAGAACCAAGCACAAAAGAAGATTCATCCCTTCACGTTAACTTTTATGCTCAATCATTGTCTAATCAAGTAAGTGTGACTTTTAAAATTAATTTTTCTAAACAAGAATTTCTAGCTTTTTTAAAATATTTACATTACAACTTATATTCTTCAATCTTTTCGTGGAATAAACTATTTATCAACTAGATATCCTCTTGGTTTATGTTTTTATTTAAAGCATTACCAATTAAATTTCTTAATCTCTATAATTACACTAAAAAACAATATATTTTCTCTCTACTTTTTAATTAAATAATATCTTTTATACTTTTGTCATTACCTTTTATATCTCCTCAACACACAACCATTTTTAAAAAATATTAAACAATTATAGAGTTGAACAGTATCTCCTCCAAATTTACTGATAAACAATAACTTTTTTTCTTTTCTCCTCCACTCACAACAATTTACAACCACTTTAAAAAAATATAGAGACTATACTCACACGAAAATAGAGGATCCATTGTGAATATTTTTAGAGGCTGTTTGACACTTCTAAATGGTTAAGTGTTGAACCAGTAAAATGTCTGAACCATTAAGAGCTAATATAATGCTTAATCGTTCAAAGACAAATGTCTGACTCATTAAATGCACGGGATTTTTGAATATATTTTTACATGTTTATATTAAATGTACACGTTTTTCCCTCTTAAATCACTAAATCCACATGGTTTTTAAATATAAATTGTTATTAAATGCTTGCATTTAAATCTTACCTTTGGGTTATTAGATATTTCACTATATAATACAATTGACAATTCATATGTTTTTTCATCATACACCGATTCATTCAGTGAAATAGAAGAGCAACTGTAATTGTTTTGCATCAGTTCTTATAAATATGTTAAAACGGCATCATATACTTCTGCACAATCTGACTATTTAAAACAACGCTTTATTAAACAAATCGAAGAGCAAGTTTATGCTGATAGGTCTACTCTTCAAGAGCTGAAGAGGTGTTTTAAGGGACTGCAACTTGGTCTGCTGACGAGAGACCATGTTTCGAGAGACCTGAGGGCGATGCCGACGACTTCTTTTTGTGACCTGTGTGTTGCGAGTAATATAGAATGTGAAGATAGAGATTTGGAGTTCATGACAAAGATCAAGGACATCAGTGCTCGATGGAGTTGAAGTTAAAGTTTCTTCATTCTTGTTATTAGAGTTTAAATGCCTGAGTAGTTTTCATTTTCATATATAATTGTTAGTATTTTAATACATATTTTCATGAGTTTAAAGATTTATTGTTTCAAATTATTATTCGTTTTATGCTGTATAAATTGATTACAAACAGTAATATATATGTGTCAAGTAATAGACCAAAATCTAAGTCGTATGATCCGAATTGTTGAAAAAATATTTTTGACTTTGCTTAGATTTGATTGGAGAAGTTCATTTCACTTTTAGATTTTAATTCTATTTTTAATTTTGTGCTTCAGGATTTCGAACACAAAGATAGTGTGATGAGGCATGAACGTGGAAGCTCTTTTCAGGTACACCATTGTTTTATACGTCAATAAGATGGGAATTTTTTCTCCTTTGTCATTTGTTGTTACCTAATGTCCATGAAATTTCATAAAACTGTCATGAATTAGTAGGAGTGATTGTTATTTAGTAGAAGAGGTTGTTGATGAACATGGGTGAAGAGGATCAATGAGTAGATAGTGCGTTCAGATTAGGGGAATGCTTTTAGCAACAATTGGGTTGAGTTGGTCATGATTAACAACCTTCTAGAATTATAGTTAGTCTTTTTACTATTTGAATCCTTGACTTTGCTCAGATTTTATAGTGTTCAGTAAACAGTTAACCAGTACTCGATTTTGGTAGCTTTCGATGTAGGTGCTCTAATGTATAGAAGAATAGAGGAAGGATAAGGAGAGAATAATGGTATGGAGATTGACGGTTAACTAGTATGTAGGAATGAGAGGCGGAATGAAATGAATTATTACGAAGGAATGAAAAATATGTGTTTGGTTGGTTAAAATAATGGAATAACCCATTACATATGGCATTCCATTCCTTCAAATTCATTCCATCCACCACCCCTGTTTTTTTCATCCCATTCCCCCTCACCATTCTTCATCAACATCCCGCCCACCAATACCATAACTCGCCACCACCATCACCCATTGTCGTTGCCACCACCGCCACCCCATTTCGCCGCCCGACCACTACCACCACTATCAACACCTAGCCGACAACTACCACCCTGTGTCGCCTCCACTAGCCACCACACCCACCGCCTTCGTCACCCTCCGCCACCGACCACCGCCTGCCACTACCACTGACCATCGTTGCCCATCACACCTCCACTGACCACCACCACCACCACTTATTGTCGCCGCCACCCGCCTGCCACCACTACCCAATCACCACTAGCCAGCGTCGCCGTCACCCTCCACCACCGCCGACCACGTCTACCACCCGCCATCACCACCGACCGTTACCACCCACCCTGCCACCGTCGCCCATGCCACTACCACCTACCACCGCTACCACCCACCGCCACCACCCACCACCACCCAACATCGCCACCGCCGCCACCCATTGCAATTTATTCTTTCATCTTTTGCGACCTACCAAACAACATAAGTTAATGATTCATTCGATTCTCACATGGTAAACAAACAAGACAATGAAATGATAATAATCTATTTCATTTCTTTTTCCATTTCATTAGCTCGTGCATTCTATTTTCTCATTTATTTCCTTACCCCATACCAAAAATCGTATAAATATAATTCATATATAAGCCAGAAAACTTGCCAAGTTACATCAAAACAGAAGGTAGCCAGGCAACAAGCTGCACCGCCAATCCTTTCTGAATTGCAAACCCTAACATTCCAAATATAAACCCTTGCCCCGTTGGGGTTGAACAATTGACGACCCGTTGAACTGTAACATCCGTCAAAAAACGGATTTACCAAACCCGCTCCGTTTATCAACCGAACAGTCAGTCAAAATTTTCGTTGCGAATTAAATGCCCAAAATATTTTTAAACGATCCGTAATCAATTATTATACGGGAATATATATTTAGTTTTTGAAAAACTGTCAAAAATCGCAAAATAAAAATATTATGCATCTGCCGGGTTTCGAACCCGGGTCTGTACCGAGTCACTCAGTGACTTATCACCTCACACACAAACCACTGCGCCAACTGCTTTGTTTGTTATCTAGTAGAATCATTTAATTGATAAAGTGTCGTTACGAATTCAAAACCGGCGCCCAAACAGTTCAGTCGTCGGAATCCCGGTAAACTCGCGAGTCTTAACTACAAATTTACGTTATAACGTAAACCATTAACCAGATATCGGTTATAACCGATGTTTGAAGTCCGCGACCAAAATCAAAACCGCCGGAAAATTTAAATAAACGAACACAGTCCAAAATCAGACCAAATACATCTCATTTTTCTCCTATAAATTGACCCACAACCGACGACAAACACTTTCGCTCAAAAATCACACCTTTTCTCGGCGTAATTCCACTCGCCGGAATAAACCTGTTCGTCGCCGGAAAACCGGTTTCCCCATTGCCGAGCTTTTCTGAACCTCCTAAGTTTATACCGAAGTCACCCTTACCTTTTCCAAGCTTTCCGGAGACTAGCTGCTATACGGAACACGTCGCCGGAGTTGAATTCTGTCGCCGGAGTTCTGCCGGAAAACAGAGGATCCAGTCGGTATAATTCTCCGCCAAATTTCTTTTCCTTTTTCACAATTATCTCACCTAAATCAACTGTAAAACACTAATAAATCGATAAAACTTTGAACCAGCCGATTTTCCGAACTCTGGTTATATTTCAGTGAAGAAGACGATGAATTTCAGTATGTTATAAGTATAATATAAATCATGAAATTAATCGGGTTAGACACACAGTCCAGCGGTGGACTGTGTGCACATATAAAACGCAAAACGTCTCAAGTTCGAATCCCGTCTCACACACGCTGCCTTAATAAAATCCATTTTTTTTTGTTTACTGAACCGGAGTCGCCTTAGATATATGTTAAGTATATTAATAACCGGAATAATAACCAAGTTAGACACACAGTCCAGCGGTGGACTGTGTGTTTGTTTATATCACAGGTCACGAGTTCGAGTCCGGTCTTCAGCACCGACTCAGACAATTATCTCTTCTTTTTAATTAAGGCAGAAAAGGAAATAAATAAATAGTATTTAAGTATAATAAAAATCGAATGATATAACATGTTGAACACACAGTCCAGCGGTGGACTGTGTGTTGGATTAAACCACAGGTCCCGGGTTCGAGACCTGTGGAGTGCATGACCGTTTCGTTTAAACCGTTTTTAAAATAAAAAGGATTTCTGTTTAATTCTAATTAATGTATATATGTAATTAAAATCGGATATATAACGGGTTAGACACGTAGCTCAGTTGGTAGAGCTGCGTGCACGCGTACTGGAGGTCTCGGGTTCGAGCCTCACCCAGCGCACAATAATATGCCTTCCGAACCGGTCAACGCCAGTCAAAGTCAACCGGTCAAAGTCACTGTAGCAAAAATAAAATAAATTTTTATTATTATTTTTATTTAATTATTTTAATTAAAAATCAATTATAGATACTTAAAAATAACATTTTTAAGGTTAGAAAATAGCCTCAAACTCACAAAAATACACCCAACAATTCTACTAAAATAGTTTAATAAAATCCGTTTACTTACCAAACCATAATGCGATTTATCTAGGTTAAATCTCACTCGTGGTTAAAACCACTTCGCGTGCATTCAACGTCATCAACCGAACGCACCCACTGTGAGTGAATCTTACAATTCCCCCTTTTAAATTACACGTTTTGGGGTGTGTCATGTGTTATGAAATTAATTAATTTATTTATTTAAACTTGTGCCATACCACATCATGACTTAAACTTAGATTGTTTTTATTGTTGTGATTTACTTATTGCCATTTGTCAAGTCATATGAAACTCATACATTAAGCCCATCATTCCTCGTGGGAGACGAGTAGAACATCGCGTGCTTCACATCAAATTCATTATTATTCATGTGTGTATCATTGAGTTTATATTGTTTGTAGTTGTGTTATTCATATTATCATGTTTATGCAATTCATTCATCAGGCCCCTCAGTTCCTCGTGAGAGACGAGTTGAACATCGCGTGCCTTTAATTGTTTCATTATTATTCATGAGTGTTTCATTTAACATCTTATGATTGCCGATCAAGTTACATCTAATTTTACTCATGTTTGGTTGTGCACATATTTCATAATCAATTTAAATAAATTGTTCAAATGTTTTCCATAGGATTCACTCGCCAACATTATGTTGATCCAAAAACCTTTTACACATGATACAGGTGAACAGGTTGAAGCAAGGATAACATAGGATATGCCTTCGAAGAGAACAAAGAAGTTAGATTGTTAGTTAGATCATGTTGTAGCAATCATTGTAAATTTCCATTTAATTTGTATTAATGAATATGAAACGCTTAATAAATGTCATGAGCTTTGATGATAACCCAATCATGCCCCGATCACCTTTTCCGCTGCGGGTCGGGGTGTGACATGAACCCTCGTCAAGAAGTGAATAGCTTCTGGCGCTAGGGAGCCAAAAGTATCAAAGGCAAAAGGGACAAAGACATGCTGGTTCTTTGCGCAAGCTTTAGCATGCTTATCCACTTTCTTTGATTCTGCCTTTCTTGCCGTTTGTCCAGCTACAAACCCGTTTTCCCTTAAACCAACCAAAGGGGAAACCCCCGTGAGGTCTACACAAGCATGTTTCCCCCCAGCCCAGCCAAAGACGAGCAGATCCGCTGGTCGTAAAGTAGATCTCCCTTCCATAGGGTCCGTGAGAAAATTCACAGGGGCCTCTTTCTTAGCCGAAATCCCAGCTCTTGTTAAGATGTCCCACAAAGCATCACGCACCCAGTCGTGCCGATATTTGAACCCAGGGAGCTCTTTACAGTGAACTGCATGCTCCCCGTATTTATCCATACAAGCTTTACGACATATCGGGCAAGTTTCATCTTTCGGGTACATAAGGATCATCAACCGGTATTTGAGAATGGCTTTATATTCTACTGCAGACATACATTGTCCCAACCCCTCAATTGGTATAACGGTTAAAAATTCCTGAGCATGGGGACCTTTTAGGCACTCAAACACCGTCTTCTGGCGGGATGACAAATCAAAAGGTTCTCCCAGGCTTTGAGCGATTTTGCTAAACAGAGCATTCGCCAAAGTTTTTTGTTGCTTCGAGAGGGCGGTGTCCTTATTAGAGAAACCGACAATATCAAAGTCTGGGAGAGAGTCATTTAAGCGTTCAAGCGCCTCTGATAGTCCGGATCAAGCCCGACGACCTCACAGTTTCGAAGGATATGATCCTGTAGTTCCCAAGACTGAGCTCCAGACGCCACAAAGGCATAAGCCCCTCTCGAGCTGAGAAGAGGCCCAAACCACCTAGACGCATTATCAAGGTTCTTTGTTGTGTGGTTAAAGTATACTTTGTATTTTAGTTCTGAAAAGATATTATGTAAACCCTTTTAATTTATTCATTACAATATACAACTATACAAGTCAAAAAGCATTATCTATCGGGTCACCTAGCTTGTTAATAACATGTTTGCTATATGATAGACAAAAAGAATCATTACTTGTAAATTAATTGACCCAATGAATTGTCAATTGATCAGCAAAGATGATGTAACAAGAATACAAAATAATAATAATACTAACCATTACTACTATTTTTTTCATTACTTTGTTAATTATTATAGACGAAGATGAACGAAATTAGATTTATAAGTTTAGATTTTAGAATGAGATATATGAAATTGCCTCAATATTCTAGCAAGTTTCAAGAGGTTATACGTGGGTGTTGGCTCCAAGAGAAAAGATTTTAACACTCCGGTTTTTGTTCAACGGTAAAAAAAAACATATGTTTTTTTTAATCAAATTCTATTAAAAAAGCTATGTTTAATATTTAATAAATAGCATTTTAACTTTTTTTTTTTTTTTTTCAAAAACACTACAAATACAATAATACAACTCATATTTTACCTCACCAACTTCTTGAAATTAACACTTCTCATAATTTCTATCTACACAATTAATTAAAACTAGGAATCCAAACCAACAATCCTTTATGAGATTAGGGCAACCAAACCTAGACAAAAACCCAACCCAACCCAACCAACCCAAATCCATACCATATTATGTTTCCAAAATTTGCGTATCAACCAATACAAGGATACCCAAGTCAACCATTTTCAAATCGTGGCTTCTCCGAATTCTAAAATTATAGGTTTTCTGGTTTTCAAAATCTTGGATTCACTCAGTTTCAACAATCTAGTTTCGAGCATTATTGACCACTAATACATCCCCGATACAACCAAGAAGCATAAGTGTTGATGAATCTCATTCCCCGCAACTCAAAAATGATCACAAAAAAGGGCAAAGCAATTGTGTTACCAATGAAGCAACTTGTGAAGAGACAAAAGTGGATTGTAGCAGACGAGGTGCTACTTGTGAAAGTGTGCATTCATGCATCTGAAAATCCAAAAACAAAGCCTTTTTGAAGCAGGTGGAAGAATATTCCATGCAAGGTAATCATTCGGGTGTAAAAGGAACGACCACAACTTTTTTTAACGTTCTGAAGTGACTTTTTAAGGTTTCGTGTGTATTATGTAAATCCCCGACGTATTGGTTTATGTCAAGGTTTTGTGTTTCACGTAAATATTCGAATATCATAAATGCCCCTGCTATAACGTGTGAGGATTCAATTATTTTTATCAACATTTTGATGCAAGTTTTTTTCACACTTTAACACCACTGACGCAACGAGTGGGTGTTAATAGTAGTTGATTTCAAATAAGATGTGGCATTGGCGATTATGGACGTGTAAAAGGGAAATTCTGGACTGCTAAGTGTGCATCTTAAATTGGTTTGATAAAGTAATTGGTAAGAATTCCACATTGTTGCTTAGGCAACAACCTAGTGGTAGAGTCTCTTGGTGATCCAGGTTCAAAACTAACGTTGTCCGATTTACTTTAACTAGTATTACTACCGCCGTTTCGCGATGGAGTTTCAAGTAAGTTATTCATAGTAATTGTGTCATCAGTACCACTTACATTCAATGGGTCAATGACAATACGTGTTACGTAGTTGCAAGTGTATTAAAGTTACTCCAAATGAAACATGGACGCATAGAAGGGGTATGTTTGTGGGGCAACATTAAGCAACTTACGGGTAACCAAAGTCTTCGTAATTGTACCGCATACTACTAAATCATACGTTTTGTTGGTCTGCTCGTCGAACTAGTCTGACTGGATTGAAAAACTGAATGGCAAATGACGTTATAAATAATATAAATATTTAAAAGATAGAAAGTAGAAAATGTATATTAATAAAATAAAAAAAAATAATTATTATTTTATTATTACTATTAGTTTAGAAGTGAATCAACATATAAAGTAAAAGAAAAAAATAAACCGAGTCTGACTCAACTTGATTATGCAGAGGTTTTGAAGGAAAATACAGCTGGATTCCATATTTTATTGGATGAATTTCATATTAATTTAAGGGAAAAGGCTCTACTTGTCGTCTACTACTATTACTCTGTGTTCTCTTTGGACCGACCATATGAAGTCTCCATCTACAACCAAAGTAAAAATAGTCTTGGGGCTTCTTTCTCTTCAAATCCGGCATGTTCAAACCAAAGAAAGAGGTTACTTGCAGCCGGCAGAGGAGGACGACAATTCGACGGTGTGGGTGGTAGTTTCAGAGTTCAAAACACATATTCACTGAGTTTGGGTACCTCAGTCACACAAACACCACTGCTTCTCATGGTTTATGTTGGCGTGGCCGCCGTGATACCGTCGGAACAGTGAGTGAGCAACAAACTTTTCTCTGTCTTGCTGTTGTGATGTGTTGGTTGAAGTGTGTGTCAAGAAAGAGCATGCATCAACAACTTGTACAGCATGTATTAATTAATGTGAGAGGAAGCCGGTTGCTATTTAAAATGACGGCCAATTAAAATTAATTAAAATTTAATATGAATATGAATATAAATGATAGATGGTAAGTATACTTGGGCCGGGTACACAACCCAACTGTTTAGGGCCCTTTTATCTATATTGATTGTCACATCATATCCTCCATCACTTTGCTTGTATTTTTTTTTTTTTTTTTATAACTGATCTTCATTTCATATATGGTTTTAGTACCAAATCGCCTCTTCTGCTCGGCAATCAATAAATCGCCTCTTCCGGTTCTGCAATCCCAAAATCCGCTTCTGCAACCAGGTTTGTTTTTCAATGGATTGTATTCTTACGTTCATTCTTCTTCTTCTTCATCATCTGCTTAAAAGTATAAATTACTTCTTGTTCTTTCATTCTTAGGCTTAATTGGACGCATCTTGTAGTAGTAGTAACACTGACCCTTATAATCAAACCTTTAAATTTAGACGCAATGTTTTTGTTGGTTTAGATAACTGGGTTTGGACTCAATGCTTCAAACATGAAATTTAAAACAATTACGAGTAAAACCACTCGTAAATTATGATTCTTCTATCATTTAAAGTAAACAAATTTATCTAAATCAAAGATAAAATGGGTAATTCATATGATTTAGATCATTAATCACTACAAAAGTTAAAACGATTATTCAATTGGTACGCTTTCTACTAAGAAAAGAAGTAAACAAGAACATTTCTGAAAGTAGAGTTTTTTCCATTGAATGTAAATGGAAGCGGGGATTTTTCTGCGTTCAATGCCGGTAATTCCCTCTGGTCACCATCTTCCTTCTTTCCGGCAGTACTCTAGGATTTCGGCCAACTTACAGGTTCATTTTATTCTTTCTCACTCTCTATTTATATATTACATCCAAACTATATTTTGAATTAAACAACTGAAGGGAGGTTACAGAGGACCAAGGCCAAAGACGAAAGTGATCGCTGATTGGGTATCGAACAATGATGATGCTGTTAGGAGCTTGCCGATTTACGTTGGAGGGATCTCCCTGTTGGGTGTTCTGTTTAACCGAACAGCTTCTGGTATAGCCCCGGTTGCTGATGCCTCCAGGTAATCAATTACCACTTTTAAAGTATGAACACATGCATATGTTAACATGCTTGCAAACTAACAAAATATTATATATTTTTTTTCTGAAAATGTCTTAATTTAAAACATCAGTAGTCTGATTTTATTTATTTGAATCATCTGACAGTTCTCAGTCAAGAGCTGATCTACTTACAATCGGGTTAGCCGTAACCAATATTCTAGCTGGCCTGGTGTGGCTATCGATTCGACCGAAAACCATATCAGTGGTAAGCTCCCCTTTTGTTTGTGTACAAATATTATTAAACGTGACTGTAAATAAATTATTTATTCAGGTGCCACCACGAAGTGTGGAGTGTGAAAGAATAGATCCAAACATTCCAGATGTTGTAGCTTCTGAATTAACATGGTACGGGCAACATAAAATGTTACAGCCCAACGTAACCGCACCATGATATTGTCCGCTTTGATAGCTAGCACACCCTCAGCGCCTGCCCCTCACGGTTTTAAAACGCGTCATGATGATGAAGGTATCCAGCCCCTTATAAGGAAGCCTTTGTTCCCTTCACAACCGATGTGGAATATCACAATCCACCCCTTTTAAGGGGATCAACGTCCTTGCGGGACCTGACACCACCGGTCCGGCCCTGGCTCTGATACCATCTGTAACAGCCCAGTGTAACTGCACCATGATATTGTCCGCTTTGGCAGCTAGCACGCCCTCAACGCCCCTCACGGTTTTAAAACGCGTCATGATGATGAAGGTATCTAGCCCCTTATAAGGAAGTCTTTGTTCCCCTTCAACCGATGTGGAATATCACAATCCACCCTCCTTAAAACCGTGAGGACGCTGGACCCCTTAAGGGGGTGGATTGTGATATACCACATCGGTTGTGAAGGGAACGAAAAGCTTCCTTATAAGGGGCTTGATAGCTTCACCATCATGAAGCGTTTTAAAACCGTGAGGGGCAGGCGCTGAGGGCGTGCTGGCTGCCAAAGCGGACAATATCATGGTGTGGTTACGCTGGGCTGTTACAGATTTTGTGATATCCCACATCGGTTGTGAAGGGGAACGAAAAACTTTCTTTTAAGGGGCTTGATACCTTCACCATCATGACGCGTTTTAAAACCGTGAGGGGCAGGCGCTGAGGGCGTGCTGGCTGCCAAAGCGGACAATATCATGGTGCGTTACGTTGGGCTGTTACAGATGGTATCAGGGCCGGACCGGTGGTGTCAGTTCCTGCGAGGACGCTGGACCCCTTAAGGGGGTGGATTGTGATATCCCACATCGGTTGTGAAGGGGAACGAAAAGCTTCCTTATAAGGGGCTTGATACCTTCACCATCATGACGCGTTTTAAAACCGTGGGGGGCAGGCGCTGAGGGCGTGCTGGCTGCCAAAGTGGACAATATCATGGTGCGGTTACGCTGGCTGTTACATAAAATACTTACGACAAAAGTATGCTATATACGAGGATGCATTCATCGGTAACACACTTTTTCAGGGCATGGGAATCATTGGAAGCCGTGACATGCTGCAGGTCGCTTGTTATTGTATATGATGGTGTTTGTGTTCTCCAAATTGGATATGCTTCTGTATCTTCCTCTAATGACGGTGAAACCCCGGCGGTTGTAGACTCTGTTAAGTTGATGCAAGGATCGATCTATCAAGGTGTTGTTAAATCAGGATCACGTAAGCCACAGACGATATGTAATGTACCTATCGATTATTTATAAAGACTGATTTGAAAACTTTTACCAATTTTGACAGAAAGCTACTTGGCAAATTTATCTCTTTATCCAGGAAAATCTGAGCTGCCATTTCTCCCTTCAAATACGCAGGTATTACATACGTCTGTTATTTTGCTCTTGCATGTAATGTCAAAATTTATAATTCCATCTGATATCGACATCGTTACAGGCGGTGATCTTGCAGCCGATTGGAGATAAAGGAATAGCAATACTTGGGGGTGATACCATCCGTGGCTTCACAACATCTGATCAGGTGTGCATTAGCGTTTATTATAATTAGCTATATTAACATAATGACTCATTTCTGAATGTAAAGTGGAAGTTTTATTTTTTATGGTGTTTCATGGCCACTATTATGCTCTCATCATAGTCACAGGAAGCGCTACACTATCTGTGATCTACGTTCCGGATTGTTCGTACGGTAACGGGTACAATATCGTACCAACGGCTCAATGTACGCGATCCGGATTGCTCTAATTGATAGTTTCTGAATTTTTAGATTATCGTACCCTGTTCATGAAATTCGCATAGCCGATAGATCAAATTGCTGATTAGGATCGTAATAAAACACGTAGCGGTTAGTTGTGGGTCGCGTTTTTGAAGGCGCCATTAACACACTGTTAATATTAAACTATTTTATGAGTATGAAATGTGACATTTTGAATTGAAATCTAATGAAAAATCTATTTTATACTTTTTGTACATGATACGATGTACCAGTCTATATGGTACACATACCACGTACCAAGATGACGTTCCCAAATGAACCTACCCCCAGCGTACCGAATTTTAGAAATGCATGAACTGCGTACCAGTTTTCGTACCGCATACTAGAGCGTACTGCGATCCGTGTGACTAAGGTTCTTCACCTCCAAACCCCTTCGACGTGTGGCATTCATATTTCATGGTTACGTTGTCTTGTTTTTTACTTGACTCAAAAGGTTAATGAAATTGTTTTGATTATCTTTTGAATATCGATAGCAATCTTGTGGACCTAGTTCAATGATGTTAAATTATTTGTAATGAATTATGTCAGGTGACATGTTAATCTTTTATAAAAGCGAAGTTTGTTATATTCATATTCATATTTTTAATCCATCTATGATGCAAAATCTGCAGGCATGGATCACATTAATAGGAGAGAAGCTGGATGCAACACTTTCTAAGCATATAACCAGCAGCATCCCTTTGCCAAGTGGCACAGCAACATAGTGTTGTTCTTAGTTGAGCCGGTAAGTTTCTACACATTTATAATATTTTTTGTCGACATTTTGGAAGTTTGGAAGATTATTTAGATAAAGTAGTTGCTCCATCTCCAAAAACGTTATATATGTATTGGTTCGTTTATGTTATTAGAGACTCAAAACGGAAAATGAATGACACCAACAAAATACTTGAACAAATTTCTTGTCTTAACTGTTTAGTTTAGTGTACATAATGGTGTTTCTTTCTGATTGGTTGAGGGTTCTAGTCTCATGGTGAGTAGGATTAGAGGATGTATGAATTAGCCATTATGAAAAAAATATCTAGACTATTATGAAAAAAAATATGTTTAGACTAAAACCGAAAGACATAGAGAACTAGAATTAGGGCTTCAGCTCAATACTTGTTATACTTCTTGACTATTAACATTTGTCAAATATGTCTAAATAGTCATTTATGTTGCAATGATATGTACCATGTGTTCCCGTCTATATGTGTATAGTAAAGAAAGATTGTCAGACATAGCTCATACCTCATCAATTGATTGAAATAAAAAATAAGTTATGATATCAAAAATAGCCATTTGAAACCCTATAAAATGGGAATTTCATGAATTCCCACGCGTTTCAATTTAAAATCTAAAAACTTTCCTCAGCAACCACTCATCTTTGTCACGTGGCACTAAATTTTTTTTCAAACCCCATAAAAGGGATTTCACGAATTCCCACGAGGCTTAAGTTAAAATCTAAGAACTTTCCTTAGCAACCACTCACCTTTTGCCATGTGTCACTAACTACTTCATCAACTTTTTTTAGTTTTGATAAAGATAAAAAAAACATTTTATTAAAGATTTTTAAAAAAGTTAGGGTAGTTAGTGCCACGTGCCAAAATATGAGTGGTTGCTGAGAAAAGTTCTTGGTTTTTAACTTGAGACGGTGGCAATTCGTGAAATCCCATTTTATGGGGTTTAAAAAAAAAGGGTTAGTGCCACGTGGCAAAAAGTGAGTGGTTGCTGAGAAAAGTTATTAGATTTTAACTTGTGTTGCATGGGAATTCGTGAAATCCCATTTTTATGGGTTTAAAAAAAAACTTAGTGGCACGTGGCAAAAGGTGAGTTGTTGCTGAGGAAAGTTCTTAGATTTTAACTTGAGTCGCGTGAAAATTCATGAAATCCCATTTTATGAGGTTTCAAATGGCTATTTTTGATATTTTGACCGGTCAACGACTATTTTGGCTATTTCCTCGTTATGATATCTATACCAAAACATATGTTACAGAAAAGAATGATTAAATAACATGTGATTTAATGAACCTGTACCTATTTCCTGAGTGTATGTCCCAAAGATGACAGACACAAAATAAGTTATTCTTTCTTTTTCCTTGCTATACTTTTATTCATTTCATTACGTAAGAAACTTCTTCTACATACACAGACTATACAGTCTCAGTCATTTGTTGGGTGATAAATAATAACTTGTAATGGCGATGATGATTTCTAGGTAATGAAATCAAGTTATGTTAAAAAACCTAACCTAATCATACTCGTGTTAATTCAATTCTTGTTCTTGATGAAAAGGTCATGTGAAACAAGGAACACGATGGGTATTGACTAGTGAGTACCCATTACCCAGCGGGTATGGGAGCGAACATGAGACACAACTTATAATCGTATTTGAGACAACACCCATCCATACATGACCTTTTTAAATTCTCCATCTTCAATACCAATACATTTATGTATTTAGAGATACAACACCCATCCATACATGACCTATTTAAATTCTCCATCTTCAATACCAATACATTTATGTATTTAGAGACCGGTTATTGTACAATATGACTTAACATACGACGCGTAAGAGATTCAGTATCAACATGCGAAAAGAATGGTTTATAACATGCGAATTTGATTTTTTGCACAACATGCGATTTTACTCTCTTGTATTAACATGCGAAATTGACTTTCTTCCCTGTATTAACATGCAAAGTTGTTTTTTTATAAACATGCGAATTTGTTTTTTTTTTTTGAACATACGATCTTCTATTTGTATAACGTGCGAACTTTTGTTATGACGTGCAAATTTGACATCGCATACGCTTCGTACGTTAAGGCATATTGTACGATACACTTTTTCTATATATTTATTCACATGAACTGTTTGTAGCATTATGATTAATGATTTTTTAAAGTATAATCGTGATTCCATAACTAAAAGGTTGGGAGTTCAAAGTTGAAGGTATTGATGTGTCTACATCCTAGAAAATCTAGGAATTACTCTTAAAAAATATATATAAAGTTTTCATACAAACAACCATTAGAACAAATATGAACATGCCATTGGGGTTGCTTACTCAATGCTAGAGGCAAAGTCTTTAAAAGTACCTAAGGTTTGGTTCGTTTAGATGTAAAAGCTTCAAGTTTCACAAGTGGCAGAATTAAAGAAAATCGTCATTTGTGAAATATGAATTACAAACATCAAGCATAAAGTGCTGTAGGGAACCTATTAAATGCAAAACAGTAGATGAAAACCCAATTTTCTTATGGAGATTTGAGCCAATAATGGTGGTGTATCTTGATTTGTATGGAATCCATATCCTACAATCCAGAATAAAAGCTTGCCTTGATGATTTTAAGTTCTTTTTTCTTTGAGTTGAGGAGGCGTGTTTAGAAGAGAAATCAGCTTGAAAAGTTGTATAATTCACAGGGTTTAATACCTCTATAGATATTTAGCAATGATACGCTAAGCTTTAGGAAATGTGTCACATGTTGACTTCCCAGCGTAACGTGCCATTTCGACTGTTTTACACGTTACATACACCATTAATTGTTGTGAAGACCTTCAAGCTTATTCATCGACATAACTAAATGCAATGAGGCTTTATTTTAATTTTAGATTTATCGATCCATTAAGGGCATCCGCAATCGAATGGATTCACAAACAAAGCTATGTCGGCCGCTACATGGACTTTGTGACTCCCTTCTCCCTCGCGCAAGTTTCTCCACGAACGTCTACTTCCACGTTCGTAGCCACAAACATCTACTATCGAAATTGGTGCCGCCCTTGAGCCTTTACCACCATGACGAGCCACATATGCGTTTGTGGGCTCACAAACACCCTGTTGCAGATGACCTAAGCTTTCCTTGGGTTCAAAAAAAAAAAATATATATATATAAAGCTATAATTAACTTGGGTTCAAAAATAAAAAATAAAAAATATAAAGCTATAATTACCCAGGAAAGGAAAGCCACAAATATGTAATTTCGAAGATAAATAATACTTCACATCTGAAGTAAATTATTTTTCATGATTATGCTAAAAGGACAAAGGTGCGTTGGTAAATATCATCTTTTTTATATTTTGTTTGTAAAATAATAATTATTTATATAACAAACACATGCTCAAAGGATAGTTAAACTGGTAAAAGTGGTATTGCTTATGCGCCAAACAATTCAAACACAGAAGAGTAAAAGAAACAAAAAAAAGTGACTAAAACAATGTGGAACAATTCAAAGTACTTAGCCATGCTTTATATCTTTTAGCTAAACACCATCTTAGTAATGTCGTATTCTTTATCTTCACTTGATATCACATTAACCACCAATGTTCGAGAAATAAGTCATGCCAACTGAGAACCAAGTCCTCGACCATAGGAAGCAAATTGTTACCGAGAGTGTATTAATGGCCGGGATAAGGTAAAAGAGACTCATCAAAATATAATAAGGGCCGATACCACAAAAACTATTTGTTGCGTTTATGGAGGCATGTTTGCTAATTGCGCCCGGTTTAGAAGACACAATTACACAACAGTGACAAATTAATTAAATTGAAGACTGAAGGCAGACTTGACCCGTTTCATTTAGTCATAGCATGTTTACTAGTTTGCTTATAAATCATAATCTCTAATTATAAATAGACGATCTTGTACTTGTAATTTCTTATCACGAATGAGATAGAGCAATAATTGAAATCCCCGTGTATCTCGTTGTCTACTTTTCTGGTGTGTTGATCTAAACTTGCTTCTGTATATTCAATACTACCATTTTCTCTTTTTTTTTTCTTTTTTTGAAAAAAGCTTTTCAACCGAATTTGGGTATATTAAGAGCGGACCTATGTTGATTGATCATCATCCACCTTAAATACTAGTATATTCATATTCATGTAAACTCATATATCTATTCACATGAAATGTCTATATCATTATGATTGATGACTTTTTAAGGCATCAACAGGAGAACTGATTTAAAGTGGTGTGCTTCAAGAACAAGAGATTAAGAGTTCAAATCATATAAGTTTAAAATATTGATATATATTCTCTAGAAAATAACTCTTAAAATATATATATAAAGTGTTCATACTAACAACTTTTTTAAAGGCTCATACAAACAATTATTATAACAAATATGAACATACCACTAGACAAAGTGACTAGAAACATCTAAAATTTTGAAGACAAGAGTTCAAGTATTACGAGCGACAAAATTAAAGAAATTTCTGAAAAAATATATGAAACAAAGTCATAATATATCCACTGACATCATGGTATCAAGCTTAAAGTGTTGTAATAGAATATTAAATGCAAAACAATAAATGAAATCCAATTTATTATGAAATCACATATCATAATTTGTATGAAAACAATAAATGAAATCCAATTTCTACATTCCAGAATAAATTTTTTGATGATGATTTTTTAATTGAATATATAATTCACAGGGAAACCCCCCGTATATAATGAAAAATAGATGTGTAGCAATGATAGGCTAAGCTGTAGGAAACGTGTCTATGTTGACTTCCCAGTATAACTTGGTATTTCGATTGTTTCACACGTTACATACACCATTAACTGTTGTTAAAGCCTTCAAGCTTATTCATCGACATAAGTGAAATGAGGCTTTATTTAAATTCAGATTATCGATACACTTAACTAAGGGAATCCGCAGTTGAATGACTCACAAACAAAGCTATGCCGACCATTCTGTGTAGTGGCGGATCTAGAACAAAATTTTAGGGATGACGTTCAATTTTTGTTCTGCCATACTTCATACAATATAAGCGAAACAAAAATAGAAACACAATTATAAAAATTGGCCTTTTGATTTTAGATGTCGTATACGAGTTCTTTTATATTTGTAAGTATACATAAAAATCGTTGTAAAAATGTTGCATTTTATTACTTAATATTTCTCTACAAAGCGTCCTAAATCTGTTGGTTTTCATATAATTAGTTTAAAACCAAACTCTCTCTTTCGCTTTAACTATTCCATATGAGGAGGAGGGGTAGCACAATATTTTTTTAAGAGTAGTGAAATACAAAAAACGTCAAAAAAGAAAAAGGTTGCACTTCCGGCGAAAAGTTAAGGGCTACCCCTACTTCTATGGTAAACTCTGTGGACTTTGTAACTCCCTTTTCCCTCTCATAGTTTCTCCACAAATGTCTCCTTCCACGTTCATAGCCACAAACATCTCCTATCGTAATTAGCGCCGCCCTTGAGCCTTTACCGCCATGAACAGCCACTTATGCGTTTCCTTGGGCTAATTGGTATGAGTATCAAGTGTAGTAAAATGCTACCTAATCCAAAACCTTAGACCGATTTGTATAAAGCTATAATTACCTGGGAAAGGAAAGCAACAAATATGCAATTTGGAAGATAAATAATCCTTCACATCTAAACTAAATTATTTTTCATGATTATGCATGGAGAACACATATGCTAAATAAACTATATATATATATATATATATAATATTGTAAGATAAATATTTATATAACAAACACATGCTCAAAGGATAGTTAAACTGGTAAAAGTGGTATTGCTTATGCGCCATACAATTCAAACACAAAAAGAGTTAAAAGAAACAAAAAGTGACTAAACATTGTGAAACAATTCAAAGTACTTAGCCATGCTTTATTTTTCTTTTAGCTAAACATGTGACTGAACTTTATTTCTTTTTATGTATTTATAGTTTTATAGTTTTGTTATTATAATAGTTAATTAAGAACAAAACAAGATAAATAATTTGAAAGATGAATGTCCCACAATCAACTATCGTCAATTATTTATCATATATGTTTGTGAATTCAATTAAAAAATCTACTAGTCTAGTCCATCTATATTTGTAATTAGAAAAACTAACCAATAGATGCCCGCAGCCCCTAACAAGTCTTAAACTGCTAAACGCTAATGTCGTAGTCTTCATCTTCACTTGATATTATATTAGGGTATAAGGTGTGGATATCATTCATCACACTCCATTACACCATCATATCTAATTACCATTTGACCCTTTTAGCACACTTTACTCTATCATACTTGCAATAGTCATCACATTCTATGACTCACTTTTTTTTGTTTTTTTTTAATAAATACCACACTCAATTACAACTTAATACCGTGGGATGTTACTCTTACCAAGAGTGAGGTGTTAATGACCAGGATAAGATAAAAAGAGGTTAAGTTCGTATCAACATCACTCATCTAAATTTAATAACGGGCTTATACCACAAAAACAATCATTGCTTATTATTTTATAAGTCTTTCTAACTTAATTTTGATATACTAGAGTCCATTAACATGTAAAAAAACCTGAAAAAAATTATTAAAGTAATTTATATTTGTAAATGAGGTGGCGTGGCTTGAGACCTACTTGGAATCGGATCCGTAACAAGATAGAACGAGCTGAGATTTAACGAGCTTGAGCTCAAACCTGAAATATGACTCGTTTGGTTCTCGAGCCTGAGCTGGAGCTTTACATAGAAGCTCGTTTAAGCTCGCAAACATAGTCAAGCCCAGGGTCGGCTCGGCTCGGCTTATTTACACCGTTATGAATATATTGTTATGACTAGTAAATTAGCTCCTCATGCATGTTTTCGCATCGTAAAATATCAATTCAAGAGAGAATAACTACTATCTATAATTAGGGATGGCATAAAAGAAATCGATCCCGATGGGTATACCTGAAATCCAAAGTATTTGGGATGGGTATACCCAATACTAACGGGTATGGGACCGGGCATGGGTATGGAAAAAAATATTTTACGGGTATGGGACGGATATTGGATTAGGTGATACCCGACCCGTTTACCCGAATAATATATTCGAAACATATACCCGAAAACTTTTAACTTTTGTTTTATACTTCCTTTACTATTGTTTTATAATATTTCATTCTAGTAGGTTCATTACTTCAAAATTAAACTTTTCTTTTGTAATATGTATTTTGATGAAATTATTTATCTTTATATGCTACAAATACAAAATTATTTTTTAGATAAATAATATATATGTTTACATATTTAAATATTTCAAAGATTTGTGTGGTGATCGTAATATTTATGTTATTTATCATAATTTAGTATATTGTATAGATTTTAAAAACATAAAACTATAAAGGAAAATAAAAATATATATACATGAAAATACTATAGGGAATTTTTTAAAACAGTAACGACCCAATACCCGACAAATACCCAACAGATAATAGACCAAGTATGAGACAAGATTTTACAACAGAATATAGGATTAGTTATATCCGATCCATCGCCATTCCTATCTGTATTCAAATAACAAAACAAGTAAAGAACTAAAGTGAATCTATTTATAAGATTTAAATTAAAGCCATGTTTCATACAGTCCCATGATTTACCAAATCAAACACCTGTCTCCTTTATACACATAGTGATTCCTCTTACCAAACTTTAAAATATGATATTCTTTAGAATTTGAAATGTGTTTATTTTTTTTCTACGTCTTGATATAAGTTTTGTTTTAAACGAGTTATGCGTGATAATGTACAAATCATCAAAACATGAACGTACAAAATCATCAAAACTTCTTAAAAGTTTCGTTTTTTTATTGTTTCTTCCTCTTGCAACCTTGAAGATATGAAGTTTTATATATTTGCAGATATGTTATTTAGGAGTGCTTACTTTTGGCACTGATTCAACAAGATTTTTTTACTTTACAAATTTTAACACTCCGCTATAACACACCAGCAAACTCACCACATTAGGCCATTCTTCGTCGCAGCTTATATGGCGCCACCATCCCCCATAGCGCCCTATGGTGCCACGGAACACCACCCCTCCCGGTGTTATGAGGGGTATGGGACGTGATATGCATAGCACCGTGATCTTTTGTTTCTCTCTCTCACATACAGTGGCGGATCTAGAAAACTTTTATAGGGGCAACGCTTTATATAAAAAGGGGTAACGGAATAAAAAAAAACGTAATTTTTTTCAAAAGTTTACACTACTGTCAGAGCGTTAATGGGTAGCGAAGGCTACCCTTAGTAACATAGTCTACCCTTGCTCATACATACATATATATATATATAAAACCCCTTTTCACTGTACATTTAAATTCATTTGTGTCACGTATCTCCCTTATACTACACATGCCATTAGGAATAACCTAAATAAAGATAACAAAACAAGTAATAAAGCAAAGTGAATGTATTTCCCAAATTTTAAATTAAAGCCATATTTAAAACAAAATCCCATGATTCACCAAATCCAAACCCATGTCCTCTTTATTTTACATTTCCTCGTCCAAAAACCCTTCACGTGATCCTCTTCCACCTTCTTCTCTGTGTATTATTTGCAGGTCCCCCTCCCATGGCGTCCTCCTCTAATCTCCCCCACCACCATTAACCATGAAATCTACCATCCCTCTCACCACCTTCATCCCCCTCCCCCTCCTCCTCTTTCTTCACTCTATTTCCGTCAGCATTAACCCTCTCACCACCACCACACCACCACCCGATGCATTATCCATTCTAGCCTTCACATCCAAAGCTGACCTCAACAACAACCTACCCTTCTCCATCAACACAACCTCCACCCACTGCAAATGGCAACGTGTAGAATGCCAGTCCAACGGTAAAGTCATCCGTCTCGTTCTCGAAAACCTAGACCTCACCGGAGTTTTCGCATCCAACACACTAACTCTTCTCGACCAGTTACGAGTACTCAGCCTCCAAAACAACTCTCTCACCGGCACCATTCCTGACCTCACCAGCCTTATCAACCTCAAAACCCTATTTCTCAACCACAACCGTTTCTCCGGTACCATTCCGGTTTCAATCTCTTCTCTTCACCGTCTTAAAACCCTAGATCTGTCCTTCAACAGATTATCAGATTCTATTCCTTTAAATATTACGAATCTAGACCGGTTGAACTATCTCCGGCTCGATTCTAACCATCTTACCGGTTCTGTTCCTCCTCTGAATCACTCTTCTCTTCAGATTTTCAATGTCTCGTACAATAAACTATCCGGTCCGGTTCCAGTAACTCCGACGCTAGCTAACTTCACTACGACGTCGTTCTCACACAATCCTGGGCTTTGCGGTGAGATCGTCCGTACGGAATGCAGCTTCATCGGTCCGTTCTTCGGAAAAAACGCCACGTCATCATCTTCAACATCAGCACCACCTCCGGGAATAATGTTAGGACAAAGCGCACAGTTGCAGGAAGGAATCCAGAGCATTCAAAATCACAACTCAGATTCAAGTAACCACAGACGATTAGCGTTAATTCTAGGCTTCACCGGTGGCGTAGCTTTACTACTTTGTTCTGTTATGTGTTTCCTTGTATCAACCAAATCATCATCAAAGAAGAATAAGAACCAAAACATTGTGTCAACGAGTGAGATGATGGAAATGGCGGAAGCTGCTGACGCTGCAGCTGACGTCATCAGGATACACGAAATAAATGAGCTAGAACAGAAGGTGAAGAAGGTGCAGGACGGGATAGCGATGAGAAGAGCGGGAATTTAGTGTTTTGTGCGGGTGAAACGCAGGTGTATAGTATACACCAGTTGATGAGGGCAAATGCAGAGTTGTTGGGGAGAGGGTCGTTGGCGAGTACGTATAAAGCGGTGTTGGAGAATGGTTTGATTGTGTGTGTGAAGCGGTTAGATGGTTCGAGAATGTGTGGGACCACTAAGGAGATGTTTGAGCGGCATATGGATGCGGTGGGTGGGTTGCGCCACCCCAATTTGGTCCCGCTTAGAGCTTATTTTCAGGCGAAGGAGGAACGGTTGCTGGTTTATGATTATCAGGCTAATGGGAGTTTGTTTTCTCTCATTCATGGTCAGTTCTTTTACTTTTTGAGTTAACTCAGTTGGATGGTTTTGGTCTGGGTTGACTCGGTGTCGCTCTCAGGATTGTCAATCAATCCTGTGACTAGATATTTTACACGTCGATTATTTTGTTGTTTTTACCCTTGATAGATTTACTATTAAGACTAGAGTCTATTGGAATCTTTCAGACTTGCAGGTTGGTGGGTTGTTTTTGAAAGTGACGCACAAGTTTATAAAATAAGTTAGGATGCTAAAAAAAAGTTTTAGAAATAGCCATGACACTACCACTAGTGTTTTTGTAAATCGAATTGGTTGGTTATTATTAAAAACATCCAAAATCAAAATATGGTTATATATTTCAGTTAACATCCAGTTTTTCTTTTGCCTTTTCCTCCCTTTTAACGAAGGGGCAAAATAGTCTTTTAATCTGTTATTATAACAAATTAAAAAAATCTGACCATTTTACCTTTCATTAAGAAGAAAAAAGATAAAAAAAAAGTTGGATATTAACTGAAAAGGCCGACCAGATTTTGTTTTTGGATGAAAATAACAACAAAATTGAAACCACAAGGACCCATATTCAAAAAGTTTGGTTTCGGACAAAGTGACAAAAGTAACCAAACCTCAGGACCATTTTGGCAGTTTACTCATTTTTTGTATTTAAAGTCACTCAACATATTATGAAAAATCAATTTTTTTTAGAAAAAAAAAATCACTCAACATAATTTTCACATATTGAGGTAATAAAAATGAAAATATCTTTTAAACAAATAAGATTGTATAATTTTTATTTTACAAAAAAAGTTGATAACTTTTGACATGTTGATCAATTTAAGAGGTGCTCAGTTTTTAATTTACATATATTTTTCTAAGTAAATGCATTATAAACAAGTTGTAGGGGCTTTAATATAGAAAAGAAATAGGTTGATTAACATTTTCGAGTTTTTTGCATGTTTAGGTAAAATGTGAAAGCATGTTGGGTTTTCATCATAGTTATCATTTTATTGGGTTTTCATGATATTATCCATTTTTATTCGGAATTTTATGATTAACCATTTTAATTTTTATATTTATTTACACTTTTTATGTTGTCATATTTCTTTTGAAAATATAGTATTCAACTAGCTTTTTATTTATTTATCATGTATCTTTATTTTCGTCAATATTCTGTTGGGATCTACTTTTATGTATGTTATGTGATTTCTATATAGATAGAAGCGTGCCATGACAGTATAAATATTAATGATTTTCTCATTACAATTGTAACATATGCAGGGTCAAAGTCAACAAGAGCAAAGCCTTTGCATTGGACGTCATGCTTGAAAATAGCGGAGGACGTGGCACAAGGCCTATCTTACATCCACCAAGCATGGAGGCTTGTTCACGGCAACCTTAAATTATCAAATGTCCTCCTAGGTTCCGATTTCGAAGCCTGTCTCTCCGACTACTGTCTCTCGGCCATAGCAGATGGCGGCAATGCTGATTCTGATTCTGCGGCCTATGAGGCACCAGAAACACGCAAGTTAAACCACCAGCCAACAGCCAAGTCCGATGTCTACTCGTTTGGGGTTCTACTGCTTGAGCTTTTAACTGGGAAGCCTGCAGTGGAGCACCCGCATTTGATGCCAGATGATATGGTGAATTGGGTAAGGTCAATGAGGGCCATGAATGGCGGAGAGGACAACCGGCTGATTATGATGGTTGAGGTGGCATTAGTGTGTAGGGTGAGCTCGCCGGAGCAGAGACCCACCATGTGGGAAGTATTAAAGATGATTCAGGAGATCAAGGAAGTTGCTGTAACAGAGGAACTAAATGAGACCTTATTGTGAAGCAATTTGCCCTTTTTATTATTATTAATTTTTTTAGTTTTTTATGTGTTGTAAAGATTCGGGTTCCAAAAATGAAGTTATGATGAGAGAACAATTATTGCATGATGGGTCGTGGGGTAGAATGCATGTTCACTTGCAAATCAAACGTACACTTAAATGCTTTTGGATTAAATATGTTTTTTTTTTCTTTTTTGGCTCCTACATGGTATAGTTTTATCTTTTTTAGACATCGGTTTAGTGAGATGATATGCCTCATACTCTTAACGTGTTTCTAAGTGGTATAAGGCCCTGGTTCGACCTTGCAATGTCTAGAGAGTCTAGATCGACAAGTTAAACAAGCGATGAAGCAAAGACCAAAACCAAAAAGACCATGTTGACACGCACAACGTTCACCTGTTCATCCATCTGGAAATCTATATATCCATCCGTGACTACAACATTGAAAAATTAAAATGGAGAATATGGTAAGCAAACATTACAAATATGTATTTTCTGCCATTGTTAGTTTCCAACAAAATCACTATCTGCCCTCGCACAACAATTGCCAAGAAACAAATTAGCAATACAACTACCAGCACTTATGTTTCCAAAAATTCAAACCAGAAAACACATCAACACACTATTTCATCTGGGGAAAGACATCAAAAAGGGTCCATGAAATAAATCTCCCATATCACAAGATGCAGCAGCCCCAGCAGCTATATTTCAATACTATAAACTTACCTATTCCAGAATCAGCACATCAAACAACCATCTACAAGCAGGGATCTCCAACACACAACACGTCACCTAATAACATCACACTGCACCAGATATAGTCAAAGTCAACAACTTTATATGCATACATCAACACACGATTAGTGAGTTAGTGATACGAATGTTTTGTTACCTGCGCTTATTTCCATAATGCTCACTATACTTTATGTTGGAGTTGAACGCGTGGTGAAAGACGACGAATATACATAGAAATATATATATTAAATATATATATATATATATATTATATATAATATATATAATATAAGCTTAATGTCTATGATACATAATTTCAGAAGAAGCTGGCAGTGGACGAGGTTTTGATCGCATGATTGTTTCGTCACTGTGTTTGATGAGCTCTGAAAGTCTCCATGGTTTCTGCCACTTCCATTTAAACTGTAATAGCCATTGATGATGACTCCTTTTCCACCTCCACAGTTTCCCGAGGAATGGCCCACCAGTGCCAGCTGGCCCAGCTTCTTCATCGACAGCTGGCTCATGGGTACCATCTGCATTCACATATCCTTATTCATCAAGCTGCGTAAATGACTAAATTTATTATGCTATTATTATTCAAGACGCTAACCTTTCGTTTTGGGTCAGTAAAGGCTGCTGATTCTCTCACTGAACCGTTAACTATGCCCGCTGTGTATTTCAACTGTTTGGGTACCGGAACGGAGTTTGGAGATAATGGACCACTCTTTTCATCAGCCACATGTTTCAGTGAATTGTGAGAATTACCCTGTTTCAATAACATGTTAGGAATCAAAAAAACAAAAAGTTTATTTATTATATGTAAGAGTAAAATGCCATTTTCGTCCCTGAGGTTTGGCCAATTTTGCGACTTTCGTCCAAAGGTTTGTTTTCCGCATCTGGATCTAAAAGTTTGAAATCTTGTCATTTTCATCCGGCCCATTAACTTCATCCATTTTTCTCCATTAATTCAGGGGTATTTTCGTCTTTTTTGTTAACTTAAAAGGCAATTCGGTCCTTTGAATACTTGTACATTATGCCAAATGCTTGTACATAAATTGAAAAAGACCGAATTGCCCTTTAAGTTAACAAAAAAAGAGGGAAACATCCCTGACTTAACGGGGAGAAAAATTGATGAAGTTAACGAGCTGGATGAAAATGGCATGATTTCAAACCTTTTGGATCCAGTCATCCAGATGCGGAAAAACAAACCTTTGGACGAAAGTCGCAAAACTGGCCAAACCTCAAGGACGAAAATGGCATTTTACTCTGTATTATCTTGAAATGTTTTGAAGATTTCAAGAAGTGATTTACCGAAGCTGATGAAGCAATGCGATAGAGACTGCTTGCTGTTCCCTTACTTTAAGCTCCTTTTCGACTTCCTTTCGTCTTAATTCGCTCTGACTTAGTAAACCGACCAGCTCTTGCAACTGTTCTTCCATTTCCTTCATTTCAATATCTTTCTCCCATGATTGGCACCTATTTCAAACACTAATAATCAGTATCTTATGACTTACCTATTTGATGTGTTTATATCAAATTAGAAAACATTTACCTGGCATCTGCAAGGGAATGGAACATATATTGAAGCAGGTTTTTGGCATCAGCCATTGAACGAAGCTGATTCCAACGACCGCGATTGGCAAACGCGCGTTCTCTTTCTTCAGCTTCAGAGAGTTGTGTAGCCATGAACACAAGTGAGTTTGACGAAATGCTTAACATGCTCTCTAATGAAGATATTCTTGACATTCTGGCTTCAGGTGACAATGATGAAGCCCTGATTCATGTTAATTGGGCCGAATTTAGTTTTCATGAAGTTTAAGGAAACTGTTGTGTAAGAAACGAGGAAATATATATATAATTAACTGTTTATACCTCGAGAAACCATTTTTTCCTCTCGGAGGACTAATTCCTTTTGAAGCAAATTCATCTACTTGTCTAAGAACAGCTAGCTCCTCAGCCAGTGCAGCACGGCTGCCATATTAAATAACCAATATAAGAAAAAAAAAACACTTTTTCCGTATTTTTTGTGTGTGTATATAATAGGCATACACTTGGCTTTGTTTCTCATATTCATGCCGAACTTCATGAACGTTCACCATTACTTCCACCTCATGATCAAGCCAACGCTGCAAAGATTTCTCGTTGCTCTGGAATAAGATAATTTGATTTAATACAAGTGAATTAAAGGTTCGTAAACTTAATTGGTCGTAATTAAATTACCTGTACATTTGTTCCATTTCCATTGCTAGTCACTACAAAACAAAAACCGCATGGTCAAAAGTCAAATAATGAAAAATAAAGATTTAGTTGTTGTTAATGTCAAAAGTCAAAACAAACCTGAGTTGTCACGGGTTGACTTTCGGGCCTCGAGTAATTCTTTGAGCCTCTTGGTAGCCATTGCAGCCTCTTCTGTCTTTCTTTGAAGAACCTTTAGTGATAGATTATATGAATGAGACATTGCATCTTTCTTATTTATATATAAACAAAAGGATAAAACTATAGTTGATTATAGTCAACCATTTTCTGGCGTTGATTTAGAGCTTGCAATTTGTGCCTTTCATATTCATTCCTCCGCCCTTCTTTCTTTAGCTGCATTTATACACCAAAACGATTCCATATAAATTAGCAAGAAATTATACTACAAAGTTTGGAAAGAAAGCAAATACATGCCTGTAGTAATTCTTTTTCTCGAGATGCCTTCCATTGTCGAAATTGTTCAGCTTCTTGCTTGATTCTGTGTTGTAGTTGAACCTACAAACTCGTGGAATTTAGCACCAAATATCACCCGCATAAAGTATAAACATAAGATTTTCATAAAAAAAAACAAAAAGAACCACCTTTTGTGCCTTGATGTATTGTATCTCATCTTGTAACTTTTTTGCTGCTTCATCACTCTTTTGTTTTTGCTTCGTAACGATTACTTGACTGTCTTTTTTCTTCTTGAGATCCTGAATCTGAGACTCGAGTAATTTCAACTTGTGGGAATGCAAATCTTGCAATTTTTGGGTTTGCCCAGTCTGCAGTAGATGAAAGATTTTCGATTTCCGTCTGCAATCGGTCCCTCTCTTTCTGCATCGATAAACAAAGTAGGTAACAAACATAAACATCAAACAACATCATGTCTTGTAGAAGAGTGTGCTTTCCGTCTGCAATAGTGAAAAAAAGTTCACATATTTACCTGTACTTCCCGTTTTTCTTCCTCGAGTTCCATTATTTTCTTCCCAAAATGTTGCTTAAGGGTCATGGTATCATATCCGCCAAAAAGTTTCATCTCCGACTGTAGAAGAAAGGTATGTGTATCAATAACTATTATAAAAGTAGAAATTCACCAAAAAAAAGAACAATGTCACACCTCTTTCTGCTCTAAACGTTTATTCAATTCGTGTAGTTCTTTATCCATGGAGTCTTGTAAAAGAGTGTGCTCCCACTCTTTTGCTGCTGCTTCATCTATAACCGCAGAATCCCCTATATATACAATTAGGTTACAAAAAATGTATTAACTAACTAATAGTTGATAGAGAACCTAAATTAAGATCAGAAGAAACTCAATTCGTACCATTTTCACTCATTTGATAATCAGATGAATCAACGCTTTTTCTTAGTACTTCATTTTCCATGCAAAAAGAATCATCAACCTGTAACACGCGTTTATAAATTACATTTACACCAACTCATACAAAATGATATTATTAAGTTACATTTACACCAACTCCTACTTGATTATCATTCATTTCAGAATGATGAATGGCAATGCCTTGGCTTCGGTAAGCATGAAGTTCCCGACAAAGTTCCTGATTAGTGGCTTCAAGCCAAGAAATCTTCTTCCTTAATTCCTGAAATAAAAACACAGATTTTTTTAATAATTCATAACAATATTTTACAAATTATGAATTATCAGCATGTTAACAGACGTACCTGTAATTCAAGCACGGAACCACCACCACGAGCACAAAGTTCTGCCTGCAAACACTCTAATTGTTGTCTCATTTTTAACATTTCACTTGACATTGGATCTCTGTTCACCACCGGCTTATTTTGAATGTTCCTTGCACGATTAGCATACTTTAACGTGTTCAAGTTTCCTCAGCGTTTATATCGGCTGGACTAACGCAAGCTGGGAAAAAATAATATTAAATTAACAGCATTACACAAAATTTAATACTTTTATAACAAAATAGTATAATTAGGATATAGAAAAGTTACCAATCATAACAGTTCTGCTGTTTCCACCAAGTGAATCCTGCCATTTTAGTAAAGTATAGAAATTAACCAAAATTGAGTATGTATTATCTACAATTCTTGTTCTAAAAGTTTATCGTGTCGAACCTGTAAGAGGCGCGTAAGTTTGCTATCACGATATGGAACATGAGCACCTTCTTTCCGTTTCTTTTCATCCCCAAGGGCACTAATGACATTTCCAAGCGCGAGAAGGCCCTTGTTAATATGAACCCCTGTTCCAAAACACACAAAAAAGAAAAAATCATGTTTGTATTTTAGTAACAGGAATAGCGAACAGCCGAACACAACTAATAATCGTTATGAGTACCTTCTTTGAATCGCATGCCATCTGAACCTGTTCGTTTAGCCCTTTCTGATCCAGCAAGATCCACTAAATGCAACTTAGCGCAAAGATATTCATCACTCATAGATTCATTCGAATTATTATCACCAGAATTTGTTTTGCGTATCTGTTCAACTGTGATGGTGAATATAGCATGTGAACGGCTACATGAAAGGTTAACATATATAAGAACTTATGTAGAAAAGAGATAGATTGAAAAGATGCGAAAAGTCAAAATAGAGTAGTCAACCTTGACTGGTTATTCATATTTGTACTCCCAGTTGCCCTGCTCAATGATCCATGCTCCAAACAATCAGCCATTTCTTTTAGTGTTTGTACACTACATTCAGTAGATCCAGCAAGTGTTATGACACCGTTTGAATTTTCACGAATCTGTATCGGTGGCTTCCCGGGTATGTTGACTTTTCCTGGTTGACCATTTGGTGTCTCTGATTTGTTACTCGAGTTTGGATCCAGCAAGTCGCGTACTTCTTCTTTTAGAATCTTTAAACAGGAATGGTTTGTTAAAACTTTAAACTAGGATACATATTACAAACTTAAACTTAAAATTTGGATACCTCAATGAAAGAGACATGCAATTGGAATTCTATCTGGTCTTTTAAACTTTCAATCTTGTTAAATAAAGCATTCATCGCTTGAGGAATAAGGCCGGTTTGGGAGCCATCTTTGCAGCCAGAGCCCATGGTGTATGTCTTGCCCGAACCGGTCTGTAAAACGTGAAATGTCAAATAAGAATATCATCATGAACAACATAATATTGTTCATCTTAATTACTTGAATATACCTGGCCATAAGCGAGAACAGTAGCATTATATCCTTGAAACAAACCATCAACAAGAGGAGCAACACACTCTTCAAACATAGAAGACGATGGAGTTCCTGTGCTACCATACACATGATCAAAAGTAAAAGAATGTGTACCTAATTGCACCTGCATCAGAATAACCAATAATTCATGTATTTTGACCGATTAATCATTTCACACATTAGCAAACACATCAAAATCAAATCTAATTACAAATTTATCATCCATGTAACAATCGTTAATCCACAATAAAATCTTAACAGAGACATGTGATTTCCTCATTAATGAGAAAACATTTCCATCACAATTAACAAAAAACAACTGAATCAACTCTCAGATCATAAACTGAATATGATTTGCAAACCAATTAGTCAAAATTATAATAATTGAGTCACTTCACATTAAGATCTACCGGATCTCTGATAACCTAGATTCAATTAACACTTAAGACGACACTAAAAAGTAACCTAAATTATTATTATAACGAGGAGAATAATAATCTGGTAATGAACCTGAGGTTTTCCTGGAACAACGGCGACACAATCCTTACAGGCTTGAAGCTTTTCGTCACCGATAAGCGGTCGAATGTGTACGGCTACTTTGACGCAACAATCCTCCATGGTTGATGCTGGTGCTGGTGGAGATTCCATTACATTAAATCAGAATCAGAAACAGAAGTAGATTTGGCAGAGTGAGGATGAATTTATTTAAGAGAATCGGAATAATGGCGGATAAGGAGAGAGTAATATCGGAAGTGTGTATGAAGGGAAGGAAATCAGCTTCTTCTGGAGTTACAGATACGACATGAGAGAGAAATGTAAAGGCATATGAGAGAGAGAGAGAGAGAGAGAGAGAGAGAGATGAGTGGAGTGCAGCAAAAGGGTGAGGGTGGGAGAGAGAGAGAGAGACACACTAAACTGTAACGACAGCATCCGCAACAACCTGTAAGTAAAACTCCATTAATATTCTTCATCTTTTTTTTTATTTATTTGTCTGACTAAAAAATATAGACGAATTTATTACAACTATAGAAGAATAGTCAATATGTTTATATTTGAAAAATAATAAATTTGGAGCTGTTGATGTTAAGTTATACAGCTAGGTTATATATAGTTAGCAAATAAGATTTAAAAATTATAAAATAGAATATAACTAAAATTATTATATGTACTTATGTAATTTAGTAACTAATAATTAAATATGTTTGAAGTCAAATATCTCAAATAAGAAGTAGGAAAAAGAGTTACCCAAAATGGGTGAAAATAAAAGAAGAAAAAATAATATTTCAAGTTGCATAACCAATGATTTATTTATTAGGTATAAATATAGATATGAATTTTATTAAAATTAAATGTATGGTACTAAAATTAAATGTATTAAAATTAAATGTATATGGGGCGTTATGCCTATGTCACCTCAGCTAAAAAGACACAATAGCGCACCCCTCCTACCATAGTGCCAACGCCATTAAGGATCGCTATTGAGGGAATGTGGTTGCAATGGCTAATAACAACGAAATATTTGTTATGTGAAGGAGTAGACGCCATTAATGAGAAGGGGCTGTTATCCTATGTCCTTCAAGTTAAAAAGAACACTATTAATAAAGTGAAGTTGAGATGACATAATGGAACCTTCGGTAACCTAAACATGGACAAATATATCTTTTATGTAAATAAATGAATTTTCTAGCAAAATATATATAAAAAAAATGAGAAAAAAAGTGTTGTGTTTACGTCAAGGCAGTAGGCAGAGGGCATATGGTTTGTGTGTGGGTGGGGATGCCAGTAAAGCGTCTAAACCACACTTTCCCAAATTGCCCTTCTAACGGCTCTTCTCATATTATTTACTTTTTTACAGCTCTGTCTCGCGCATTTCCCCGGGAATAATTATTGTTTTCCCAATAAATAATGAATTATTAAATATTATACAACTTTACTTACCTCAACCTCAATTTACAATAGAGCTAAATATACAAATGATTCATACGTCTTGGTAAAAAAAAGCATTTGAGTTCTAATTTTTTTAAAATTAGCAGGTTTGGATCTAAAACTATCTTCTTATAAGAAATTTCTTAAGTTTATATAAATTGACTAATTTACCCTTTATAAACCAACCAACCATACCCAGTGCAATACCTCACATAGCCTGAAGTTATCTAAAGGGTATGGGAAGGGTAAAATTTAGACAAGCCTTAGCGTTATCTCTGAAGATAGAGAGGCTGCTTCAGAAGAGATCCCCAACTCCGAAACAATATCCAGATATAAGAGTAAAAATAAAAACAAATAAAGGCACGTAACTATTACTCACAACAAACAATAAAAATAAAAACAATGTAGTTATTAGTCACATCAAACAAAAAATGTATTATAATATAAAGAGTAAATTGCACAAAACATCCTTTATGTTTCCTCAAAATTGCAGGTTCCAGCCTTAATGTTTAAAAGTTGCTAAAAACAACCTTTAAGTTTATTTTTGTTGCGGGTTCAATCCTTTACAGCTAACCACGTTATTTTCTTCAGTTAAGTTTCCTCACATGATCAACCAAAATGACGAATATACCCTCACATGTTATGCATGTGAGGGAACTTAACTGAAGAAAATAACGTGGTTAGCTGTAAAGGATTGAACCCGCAACAAAAATAAACTTAAAGGCTGTTTTTAGCAACTTTTAAACATTAAGGCCGGAACCTGCAAGTTTGAACAAACATAAAGGATGTTTTGTGCAATTTACTCTAATATAAACATATAGCACACCACATCTACACACAAGTAAGTGATACCATGTAAAGGCCTAAATAATAATTGAATAGGTAAGTTCCTAAGGCGAAAATCAATAAGCATATATAAGTCAACCTCCTAGAAGTTATTAACATTGATCCTACGTCTCCAAAAACTTTTAATTTCGATCATGTCATCAAAGAGATTAAAGTCTAGTAGATCCACCCTTTACAAACCACAAAAATCCATTTATGATACTTTACTTAAATAATAATTAGGCTATCTCCTATAGTTTTATATTTTCTTCACTCTACTTCGTTGTCAATAAGCATTATTTCTCACTCATTTTTTCTCACATTTATATATTTTGATTTTACAAGTTTTTACTTTCCAATGCCTATTAAAATAACATTAAAAATAAAAAAAGAAAATGGGTGATGTAAAACCAAGTAGCCAGTTTTATTATATTTTTTCTCTTTGGTGTGTATAATTAAATCCCAAGACAAAAGCATCATCTTTTTACAGAATCTAGATTCACAGGCATGAATGGACTCATGCTAATTTCCCCCACGCCCTTTTTAACATTGTATAACGCCTCAATTCATGGTGTTTAACGTCCAAAAAATAGCCACTTTTGCAAGGGTGTGAGCCCATAGCGCACAACCTAATAATAAAAACCCAACGTATGTCCTCCTCTTAAATTTCGGTCAACCACCCTGATCAACATCTTAACCTATCTGCAACCACCACCAACCAAATTCGCCATCAACCTCCATGAGAAACCATTGACAATCAAACTACATTTCCATCCCTTTCCTCTTCTAAATCTAACATAAAGTAGAGAAATCAAGCAACAATAGGATAGGTAAGGTCACAACGCTACTTGTGGAGGGTGGTATGGGACAAAGCCAAACAATGGAGGTGTCGGTTCGATAGGTGCATGAAAAGGGGAGCGGTATATGCTTTTGTAGAGCTACTAAATGGACGACTATAAAAAACGAGAAAGATTTTGTAAAACTTAACATAATTGTAAACAACGTTGTTATTAAATACGAAAAGTGTTACAATATTGAAACTGAAAATGTCAAACTTGTTACTAGGGTGTGCCAAGTAGATTTGATTTGGCATGGAGGCTTAACCATAACTATAACCAATGGTCGGTCAAGCAAGAGTTGGTTCAACGAGGTTTCGGTAACTTTTGTTAATTGTTCAATAATTTGTTTTGGCTTTGTTCCAACTGAAAATGGTTTGGTGATGATGTTACAAACTCCCTTATGCAGGTTTCAAGCTCGGCTATGGGCAATCGCAGCATGAGTTTAGATATTCGAAGCCGGGAAAGGAGGCATAAAATCCTGAATTAGATGTATAAAAGTTGAAAAATCACAAACATACAAGGTTTTATTCAGTTTAGTTTAAAGTCAATTAACAAAGATACATTAACCATAACCGAATGGTTGGCTAACCATATTCACTTAACCATAATCAATCAATTTTATTAGTTATGATTAGTTTCTTTAAAAACAATTGGTTAAAGGTTTGGTTTTCGGTTATGATTTGGTTCTTTCTCACCCCCCACTTGTTACTTCGATCCAATGCTAAAACAAAAATGTGTGTTATTTTTTGTCAAATCATAGGACTGCTATTATATTATTTAGATACAAATGATTAATTTAAGATATATTAGATAGTAAAATAAATAATAAGTTTAGTTCAAATACATAAACTTTGCTTCAAATAAATTCAAAAAAGCTTTAAAACATCTAAAACACAATCCTAACTACCTTTATAGCTCGCTATAAAAATAACCTTTCGTACAATAAAAATACCCCTTTATACAACAAAAATAATAATTACATTTTACCGATGAACAAAGTCCCTGTGATGGAATCAAAGGCTTTTGTCAAAGGAATAAAAAAAGTGTTAATTTTATCAAGAATAAACTAGAAAGATATAAAAACAAACGATGATTAGCATTAATATAATTAACCTTAAAAGTTAAAAGTATGGTTTATGTCATGATATGGGCCAATGAGAAGGAGGTGGGGAACATAGCACGTGATGTTAGGAATATGGACAAGTGTATCTTCTTACTTCCATTCTATTCCTCCGTGTATCTTAGTCCTCACACTTGTGCCAACCCTCCTTTTTTGTCTTTCTTTCGTTCACTACAAACAAATTTTCCAAATTTTATCTCATTTATTCCTTACTCCTATTGTTACTACCTAATTTCGTATTGGGTCTTTTTTCCTTTCGTCGCGGTTGCAGCGAAACTGCGCATCATGATAATGCAAAACAAATGTTATTTGAAAATGTAGCATATTGTTTAGAAAGCCAAACCGTTGAAATCGGTTCAGTTTATCATTATAAATACTTTATTTTAAATATAAATTCATTTTTAATAAAAATGATACTAATTGAGGGTAAAAAGAAAAAAATTACGCCGTTAGTCCCTATGTTTTACAACAAATTTCAATCTTGGTTACTAGCAAAAAGTTGTTGCGCAATAGGGTACTAAGTTTTCAATTTGTTACGATGTCAGGTACTAAGGCCGATTTTTATTATTTTTTGTTAAATCTTTATAAAATGACTTAAATGCCATAATTATTATTATTATTATTATTATTATTATTATTATTATTTTGATAAACAATAGAAGTGTAGGACCTGTTTGGTCAATATAGCCAAATTTTTTTTCGTTCATCTTCTCCGGCAACCACTTTTTCCGGTTATCTTCTCAGATGACCCTTGTTTTCCAGCCGGGTCGAACCCGTGACCGCGATGATTAAGGGAGGCCGGGTCGAACCCATGACCTCCGATAAGTTAGTAGCGCACTTGTTTCTATGTTTTTCAGTATCTATATGCTGTTACTAAACTTCATCTTCCTCATTAATAGGAAAACGCTCTCACTGATTAATATGAACTTGTATTGTTTTGATAATTGAACATTGTTTGCGTATAAGCAAGTTAGTAATAAAAATGAAGTGAGGGACGAGGATAGATACCGATCAAAAACAAGTCACGAGTTTTCGATCAATGCTCCGGTGTCTTCTCCGGCGAATGACGGCGGCGGCGGCGGTTCCTCCAGCGAGTATGTCGAACAGAGAGAGCAAGCGAATGGTTGTAGAGGTAACGAGAGAGCAAGGAATAGGAGAATTCAACCTTTAGTGTTAACTGTAGGTTGGGGTAACGAGAATGAGCAACCACAAAAGTAAACTCCCCATTCTTTGAAGGAACAGGAACTATGCAGTGGCCTTCACGAAAAACATATTTGACAAATTCACTGATATCAATAAATCTGTGATTGTCGAATCTCATCTTCATCATGAAAGTTTACATCCACTTCACCCTTGGAATTCACAACTTCAAACACCAGGTGTTCAGTTGGGAACCAGCAAAACAGCTTTCGGGCACCTACAATAAGTTTGATAAGCACACATTTCAGACCTCTGACAAGATCCTCAGCCGGAAAACAGGGGTCATCAGAGAAGATGACCGGAAAAAAGTGGTTGCCGGAGAAGATGACCGGAAAAAAATTTGGCTATATTGACAAAACAGGTCCGTACACTTCTATTGTTTATCAAATAATAATAATAATAATAATGGAGGGCATTTTAGTCATTTTATAAAGATTTAACAAAAAAAAATAATAATTGGCCTTAGTACCCGACATTGTAACAAATTTAAAACTTAGTACCCTATTGCGCAACAACTATTTGCTAGTACCCAAGATTGAAATTTGTTGTAAACCCAGGGACTAACGGCGTAATTTTTTCGGGTAAAAATTAAGCATAACTACGTAATAAGTTTTTAGAAAAAAATTAAGGAACATAAGTTATTAAGGAAATATCAAATTAATTGATAAATTAAAGATGATTTAAAAAAGAAAAAAAATTACTAAAAACAAAAATAAATGATAATGAAAATGAAAATATGGTTTTAGAAAATAAAAAAATGAAAATACATCAAAAACTAAAAGTAAAAAAGAAAAAATGATAATATGTTAAAAGTAAAAAGTAAATATTACAAATAAAATATTACCATAACAAAATATTAAAAAATCATATATTATTTTAAATTTAAATTTATTATTCATGGTTCTTCGTAAAATAAATACATAAAATATATAAAATTTGGAAAAGGGAAAAATAAAAATACGTTAAAAACTAAAATTAAATAGGAAAAAATGAAAATATGTTTAAAGTAAATATTAAAAATAATATATTGATATAATAAAATATTAAAAAGCTATACAATATTTTAAATTTAAAATTACTATTCATGGTCCTTCGAAAAATATATATAAAAAGTAAATAGGAAAAAATGAAATATGTTAAAAGTTAAAAGTAAATATTAAAAATAATATATTGATATAATAAAATATTAAAAAGCTATATATTATTTTAAAATTTAAATTACTATTCATGATCCTTCAAAAACTATATATATTTAAAAGTTAAAAGTAAATATTAAAAATAATATATTGATATAATAAAATATTAAAAAGCTATATATTATTTTAAATTTAAAATTACTATTCATGGTCCTTCAAAAAACTATATATATTTAAAAGTAAATATTAAAAATAATATATTGATATAATAAAATATTAAAAAGCTATATATTATTTTAAATTTAAAATTACTATTCATGGTCCTTCAAAAACTATATATATAAAATAGTTTTGCTGACTTCGCGCGTTGCAGTGATACGCATGTTATTTAAAAAGCCAAACCGTCAAAATTCATTTAGTTTGTCATCATACCGTTTCAGTACACCAAATAAACACTCTATTTTGAATACAAATTCATTTTTAACAAAACTCATACTGTAATGTCGAGTAGAAAAATTAAACACAATAACATACTTAGGTATTAGAAACAAATATACGAATATAAATTATTAAAGAAATATCAAATTAATTAATAAAAGAAATATGATATATAAAAAAGGAAAAAAGAATTAATAAAAGCAAAAAATAAATGAGAAAGGAAACATGGTATTAAAAACACTAAAATAAATAAAATGTATTAAAACTTAAAATAAATATAATAATAAATTATTATATTATAAATATTATAATATTAAAAAACTATATATTATAATCAAATTACTATTTATAGTTGCTCGTCAACAATAAAAATATATATATATTATATATATATATATATATTATATATATATATATATTAATATTAATACTTAACCGATGTATGTCTAAACATGTATTTTCTGTGTTACATAAAGTAGTAATGTAATAAGATATGTCAATTTTATCACCATAAACTATGCATGATTAACACACGTAATTAATAAATGGATTTTGCTCGTGTTATGAATGGAATAAGTGATCTTGCTCATCTTATGGTGGAAATCGGAACATATCCCTTTAGTTTTTCGGTTGCAACCACAACCGTTGAAAGGTGTTTTTCTAAATCGAAGCTTGTCAAGACGGATTTATGCAATAGAATGGGCCCGCAATATTTGAACAATGCTATGGTTTATGCGGTCGAAAAAAAAACTTTTAATAAAGTAAAAGACGACGATGTGATGGAACGATTTCAAACTATGAAAAAAGAAGAGGACAAATCTATTAGGTATTTGTTTTACTGAAATTTATTATCATTTTTTTATGTCACACCCCGAATTTCCTATCCAAATCCATACACCGGTGGGCCCGGTGGGGAGTAAGTGACGTCAGTTGATAACATCATTTGTTAATTAAACACGGCACAGCGGAAGTCTTGGAGTAAAATTACTATTACAAACCGAATGTTCAAAATATAAAATAATATACAGGCTCGTAATAGAAGATCCACAGGTGGATTATAAAATGTACAGAGAAAGAATATAAAACAGACTTTAGGGCATATCTAAGGATATGGAAGATCCTCTTATTTCACTACCGAGCAGCTTCCAGCCTATTTCGTATTGTACTTGCAAGCTTAGTCTTTTGAAAATACATCAGCTTTCGCTGGTAAATACACCCGACTGACTCATTTTGAAAACATTTTTATAAATTAGATTTAAGTGCACAGGGCACAAATCTTTTATAACTTGGGAAAGTTACTTTGTAACCTTTTTAACAGATTCACATGTTTGTCCATACATACAGGGCCTAGTACAGAGACCGAGACATGATTAAATACACACCACTTAGAACTCATAGAAGAGTTATCCCAACGTCTTGGGTAATTTGCATTTGAGCGTCTGTCAGGTGTATGCCTACACCCCGCGCTAAGGTCGTGACCATTATCTAATGTAATGATCCGAGATATCCAGTACACAGTAATTTAACCCACGATGTTTAAGTTATCAAACAAAACTGATTAAAACGGAATACGCGGATTTACTAGCCACAATCCGGCATTCGATTGATCCCATTTCTGACCAAGCAGTACTAGTTTATCGTATCCCAAACCCGTATAGGGAAAATAAGTCAAGAGTATTTACCTGAGTTAGCCTTGATTAAAAATGCAAGATTATATCTCAGCCGTATTCAAAATAAGCTAAGTGCAGATAGCATTTACCGGAAGGCTCCAGTCTGGATTATGACATAAGCTAACCAATTAAAATGCTAACGGTCTTATGCAAGTCATAGACTTAGAACGACTAGCGTAATGGATCAAAAACAGTACGCTAGATTAAGCGATGACCGGATAGAATGTAGTATAAACCCAACAAGTACTTTGACTTGTATAATATGGGTAAACTATAAACATTCTGGATTTTGAATTTAAAATGATAAGGTTAAACCCGTTTTGGTTAAATTCTGTAAACTAGTTACGTATAATTAAGCGTACGCTTATTAGCGATATCGGGTAACCGGATAAGTCATGGACAAGTTCTATATGCCATTATACTTTAATTAAGTTTTAATATCAGTCAGATACCAACTTACATGCCCGTTAAGGTTTTAAAATGGAACTATGCATCAAAAGGGCATTTTGGTAATTTTATACCTTATAAAAGGAACTTGAATATAATTAAATGTTATAATTATAAGTATTCTGGAAAATAATTTATTTATGATACAATATCAGTAGGATACCAATTATATATGTAATTTATATTTTATGACCAAACTATGCACCGAAGGGCATTTTGGTCATTTTACACATAGTTTATAAAATATTTGGGATTCTGAGTTCATAACATGTACTTACTGTAAATATGTTTAAATTATGTTTTAAAATCAGTAGGTAACAAGTCTTCGTTGATAGTTATGGTTTAAAACCATACTATGCGCTGAAATGACGCTTATGTCGTAAAATGACGATTTATGCGATGTTTAACGAAAACTGATGTTAAGGTCAAATTAAAATGTTTTAGATATGTTATTTAATATAAAATATCAGTAGGTAAAAGATTTATCTTGAAAAGATATGATTAAAACCATTTTGTAAGCCATAAGGGTTTTATCGTCATTTACCGACATATTACAAGGATTTGTTAGTAACTCAATTTTTAATCTGATTTAACATCCCAAATAATCCTACTTATAATATTACATCAGTAGGAAACTTATTTTCAAGTTCATTATCTTTGAAACCTTATTTTACGCAAAAAGGGCATTTTATTCAAAATGACATAATTACGGAACTTGTGCATAAACTTAGATTCTGATTATGATCATGTAATATAACCTCAGAGGGTTATGCTACATTATATTATGATCATAATGCAACTTTAGATCAGTATCTAACTAATGTAAATCGGGTCAGAATCGAAAGTCAAAGCAGAAGTCAAACTTCACGACTTTCGGTTGCGAACCGACCTTAGAACTGAAATTGACGAGCCGAACATGTGCTTACATGTTCTAATAATTACTACCAACTTGTTTAAGTGTCAAAACATGTTTCATAACATATATAGGATCAATTTATGATTTTTCCGTAAAATGGCATATTTGACTTTTTAATATCATAACTTTGACCCGTCAATTGGTCTGGCAAACGTGATCTTCAGGAGGTGCCCTTTATAGGGATTAATACCTATCTTATTACGATCACTTAGCCATGTTCATTACCAACAATGGCTGGACCATAATGGTCTTAACCGAAAGTCAAGGCGTTTTCCGTAAAACACTTGACTTTTGGCTATAAAAGCCTATAAACGAAAATGCAAGAGCAAGGAACACTTACAAGAGGTTCCTAGAATGCAAGAGAACTAAGTTGGATGCCCCTTTCAGTTAGGAACTTCCAGAGGAGGGAGAAGAGTTGAAAATGAGAAATGTGCAAGTTCAAAGATTGAACCTTTGCACCTATTTATAGTTGCAGAGCTTGACGGAGGTGATACCAGGTGCTAAAAGGTGTAAGAGGAAGCTTACAAGTGTCCCAAAACGTGGCATAGCTGTTTGGGAAGCCATGGTTTCGAGAAAATGGTTTTTGGCACTTTGTGTGGTGGCCAAGGCAAATTTTCTGCACATACAGGTCTCTGGCGGGCCGCGAAAGGCACGAGCCCTGCCTCTCGCGCCCCGCGGAGCGCCCCTAAGCCAGTTTTAAAGTTTGACACTTTTAGCCGCTAAACTTATAAAATCTCTTTAAACCTCCTAAAACATTTTTTTAGCAATTTTAGCCCTCCGTAGCCAATATTTTGTAACATCTGTGTAAAACGGGTCTAAAAAACCCGCACCATTTCCATTAATCAAGTGTATTATTTCTATATTTTTTTATTTTGTTTGAAATGGTAAATTTATACATACATAATTAATCTAATGATATAATAAAATAATTAATCAATTTATAATTAATAATATCATATGATTAAATATAGATTTAGCAAATTAAATAAATAAATTAAAAACACCAAAAAAGGGGTAAACCGGGAATCGAACCCGGGTCACCCGAGTAACCGCACAACCCAAACACCACCGGGACAAACGTACCATTTGGTAAGATTTTGAAATCATCTTATATAAATATACGAAAACGAATGTTTCCTGCAAGTTCAAATCATCAAAAATAAACCGCCGATTTCGTCTCTGTTTCTGAAATCTGGTAAGCACCAGCTGTCAATCCGCGTTAATCATTTCCGAGTTTGATTCAATCCATCCTGATTGCAATCACCCAATTCGGTTTCTAAAACTGAAATCGAGCCCCCCCTGTTCAATCTATAAATACTGACCCAATCCCACTATCCAACTCGCTCAATTCTTTCCCCTCTAATTATAAGTTTACTCTGCTCAAACCTGTTTCACCGGAAACCGCAGCCTGTCGCCAGAAATTAACTCTCCGGAAAACTCACTGCCGACCGGTAACTGTTCTTTACTTTCGAATTCTGTTCGTATATTATTTCATTTCATTTCGGTAACTTCAAAAGTACAGCAAGCAAATTAATCGAGTTTTGAAACCAAGAACGTATTATGGAATCAATTTAAAATGGAGAAGACGAAGTGGCTTAAGTGTTTTTATGAAAATAAATCCTAAGTTTTAACCGGGTTAGACACACAGTCCAGTGGTGGACTGTGTGCAAACACGACACTCACGTCCCCGGTTCGAGTCTGGTTCATGACCGTATAACTGTTATATAACAGTTTTTATTTTTGATGAATTATAACATTTAGCAGTATGTATATAAAGATAATATAAAATCAAGTTTCATTGGGTTAGACACCCAGCCCAGTTGGTTGGGCTGGGTGCATCACATCGCCAAGGTCACGGATTCGAGCACTGTGGCACGCACCGGTCGGATTACTGAAACCCTTTTTGTAAATTTAATTAAATTATAAATAGTCTAAAGTGTGTATAAATATAATTAAAATCCAGAATATGACGGGTTAGACACGTAGCTGAGTTGGAAGAGCTGCGTGCACGTGAACGTGAGGTCCCAGGTTCGACTCTGCATACACGCATACCTGCTCCCATCGAACCGGTCTGACAGGCTTGTCAGACTGACAAGATTTTTTTATATTATTTTATTTTTTATTTATTTTATATTAATATTTTAATTCTAAGGTTTTTATTAAAAGAAAAATCAAATAAAAGGTTTAAGAATATACATTTTCAAGGGTCTAGAATATCAACACAAGCCACAAAAATAACCTAAAAACCTAAACAAAGGATTTTAACCTAAATAATAATTTATTTATTTAACGAATTACCACGTTATTATTTCTAGGTTAGTACTCATTCATCGGATAAATTCCCAACTCGTGCGCTCTCTTTACCACTCAAGAATACGCACCCAAGGTGAGTGAATCTCTACAAATTCCCCGTTTTAATCACATTTTGGGGTGTATCATGTGTCGTACAATTCCTTTATTTTATTTAAACATTTGTGCGTATATCATCTTGTGACCAAATGTGTAATGGTTGTTGTGTGATTATTATGTGGATTAAATTTATCATTCAGTGCACTCATTTCATTAGGCCCATCAGTTCCTCGTGGGATACGGGTTGAGCATTAGGTGCCTCATTAGATCGGCTCCGTTTGATTGAGCCTTGATCTCAAATACATCATCATTCATGTCATCTATTCATTCAATGTTGTTTGTGATTGTTTACATATATATTTGCTCACATGTGATTTATGCACGAATTTTCTTTAATAAATAAAACAAGCAATTATTTAAAATGTTTTATCAAGGTTCACTCGCCAACTTTTGTTGACCCAAAATCTCCCCTGTTTTACACATGATACAGGTGATCCAGTTGAGGAAATAAACACTTAGGATGGCCTAGAAGAATAAACAAGTTATTGCGTTGGAATAAACATTTAGATTTTTTTTTGTATTTGTATGAATTTTGTTTATTGGATATTTGAATTTGTAATTTGAATTTAATAAATATGAAATTTCGTAGTAAACCTCATGAGCTTTGGTGATAACCCAATCATGCCCCGACTTTTATTCCGCTGCGGGTCGGGGTGTGACATATTTGGCGTACCCGGGATTATGCCTGGACATTGTCGAGCTCTCGGTTCGTTAAAAGGTCACTCAGAGGTATAAATTAACATATTGACACTTTTAATCCCTCAAATGTCCAACTTTTATATAATTACGGATTTAATCCCTCTCGTCCAACAAACGGGACATATTAGAGTTAGGACTTCGTAAAAGATCATTTAGAGGCTCAATATAAGCATGTTGACTCCGATGTCACTCAAAGGCTGGGCATGTTGACACAACGGTCACTCAGAGGCCAAGTTTTAGCATGTTGACACTAATGGTCACTCAGAAGCTTGGTTTATGCATGTTGACATCAGAAAATCACTCAGAGACTTAGTTTGAGCATGTTGACGCTTTTAGTCCCTGTTAGTCTTTAATAGGCTAAAAATAAAAAAATATAACACGTGTCGCTATACTATTGGACACGATTTTACAGGGTGTTACATTTTATTATTGTATGATTGCACGGTAAAAAATTATTCTTTTGGGACACCCCTGAATTAAAGGGCTAGCTCCGCCACTACTACTTAAATTTCGGGACAAAATTTCTAAAAGTAGGGATACTGTAACATCCGTCGAAAAACAGGTTTCCGAAACCCGCTTCGTTTATTAATCGAATATCCAGTTATAATTTTTCGTTGCATATTTATTGCTCAAATTAATTTTAAACGATACATAATTAATAACTATATTAGAATTTAAAAACCATATTTTATAAATAATCGTAAATTGTGAGAAAAAAATAAAATGGGGACGCCGGGTTTCGAACCCGGGTCGCCCACAAACTCATACACACAACACACCGCTCCGCCACATGCCTTATTTGTGAATATACTGAAACAAATAATACTTAAAATAAAACTCGAATTCAAAACCGGAAATCATCGCGCTCAGAACTCGCAATCACCGGAAAATCCGGCAATCCGCGAGTTTAGCCATTTTCCTTTTGACTAAAACACTATAACCGACTTCGACATCGGTTATAACCGACGTCTAACAGTCAATTGCGGTCGTAACCGCCGGAGAAACTTTGACCGCGAATCAAGACCAAAATTCGGACTCAATACATCCTGTTCTTCTCTATAAATACCCACCCAAACCTCTGGTAACCTTTTCGCTCAAAATCGCACAATCTCTCGAAGCTTTAGCACGTCGCCGGAGATATTCTGCATTCACCGGACTTTCACCGGAAAACCGAGACTTACTTCAAATCGGTAAAATTCATTACTCTTTTGTTTGCAATCCATTATCAGGCAAGTATTAACATAAATCGTTCAACCAGAATCTGTCTCAGACAACGTTGCCGGGAATTCCTGCACTCGCCGGAAAATCACTGGAATTCCGAGGTCTCACTGTCAATCGGTACAATCATCTAAACCCCCCTGATATCCCTTGTTTAGTAACTTAATTGCACAACTCATTGATCAAAACTGTTAATTGATTCACTCAGACGGAAGTCACCAATCAGAGCCGACGACTCTTGCCGGAAATCTGAGAAAAACATTCTATTCGGTACATTTACTCCGTAACCATCTTTATCCATTTCATTCCAATCAATTATATGTTCGATGACCGATTTAAACAAGAACAGTCGGACATCACTGTTCTGTGTCTTTGTAAACGAAGAAGACGAAGTTGAATATGTGTATAAGTATAATTTAAAAACGGATATTCGAACGGGTTAGACACACAGTCCAGCGGTGGACTGTGTGCACAAACAATGCACACGTCCCGGGTTTGAATCGCACACGTTACCGAATTTCAGAATTAAAACCAACATTTTTACAACTGAATCGGATCATGTCACCGAATGTTAATAAGTATAATTTAGTCCATAAGTTAAACAGATATGACACACAGCCCAACTGGTTGGGCTGTGCGCACGCGAACCGAAGGACCCGAGTTCGACTCCGGGTCCCAGCAACCTGTTCGGTAATATAAACCATTTTTAAATAAAACCAAATAAGTTTAAAACTAATTAGTATATAAATATAATTAAAACAGAGAATATTTCGGGTTAGACACGTAGCTCAGTTGGTAGAGCTGCGTGCACGTAAACGAGAGGTCCCGAGTTCAAACCTCACCCAGCGCATAATTAACACAATTCGACCGGTCAACGGTCAACGGTCAACAGTCAAAAAGTCAATTTTTTTATTTATTTTTATTAATTTATTTAATCAGAAAATCATTTAAAATACTTAAAAATAAGATTTTAAAGTTAGAAAAACTCCTTAAACTCATAAAAATAAATCTAGAAATCACATTAAGAGTATAAATTAAAAGTACTATTTTACCGAATCATTTCGTTATTATTTTAGGTTAGTTTTCTCCGTCGATCAAATCCTAAAATTCGTGCGCATCCAACGTCATCAAAGAACGCACCCAATGTGAGTGAATCTCTACCAATTCCCCGTTTTAATCACATTTTGGGGTGTATTATGTGTCGTTTAATTCCTTATTATATTTAAACACTTGTGCATCCATCATATCCGTGATCAAATGTGTATCAAATATGTATCAATTGTTGTGTGAATTATGTTTAGATTGAAGTTATCATTTTAAGTGCATGCATTTCATTAGGCCCATCAGCTTCCCGTGGGATACGGGTTGAGTATCAGGTGCCTCATTCGATCGGCTCCGTTGATTGAGCCTTGATCTCACATACATCATCATTCATGTCACTCGATCGGCTCCGTTTGATTGAGCCTTGATCTCATATACATCATCATTCATGTCATTTACTCATCCAATGTGGTTTGTGTTTTGTTATATATACATGTTTGCTCACATGTGATTATTGCACAAATTTTCAATATTAAAATAAAAATGTTTTATCAAGGTTCACTCGCCAACTTTTGTTGACCCAAAATATCCCCCGTTTTACACATGATACAGGTGATCCAGTTGAGGCAAGAAACACATAGGAAGGCCTAGAAGAATAAATCAGTTTAAGCGTTGGATTGTTTTACTTAGTTTCATTTCCTTATGGATTTGATTTGGATATTTAAGTTGTAATTTGAATTTAATAAATATGAAACATTTTAGTAAACATCATGAGCTTTGGTGATAACCCAATTATGCCCCGACTCTTATTCCGCTGCGGGTCGGGGTGTAACAGATTGGTATCAGAGCCATGACTATAGGGATATAGGATAGGTTATTAGACCCTTAGAGCCTATACTATAGTTGATTAAAATTTTAAATTGTTTATGCGTTACATACAAAATTCATGATGTTTATATGCTTTATGTTTATTGTTACATTCAATGTTATGCAAGCATGTTCATAAGTACATATTATTATACAATGCTCATCATGAATCATATCCTCATATCATATCCATGAGAGTACACACCTCACAATTCCCATGATTTTTGCAACGATTTTTGTATTTTTCAAATCACATCAAAGTGAGTTCTCATGACGGGCATGTAGTAACTGGAATGGTACGAGTACCGGTAGTCGGAACGTCCTGTCTAGGCTTGGCATTCGTATAAATCCAAAATAAAGGACCAGTTTGCCTACCTGGGTACTAACGATGAGAGTACGAAGGACCTATTAGGCCAAAGCATGCTATACCAAAGTCGTGTGAGCTAACCCCACTTTGAGTTGTCATTGTGTCTACACCTGGACACCCTCCTACCATACATCTTGCAATCATATTTCATGGTTTTCATTCGGGTGATGCGAGTGTTAAACCGCCAACATCAATGTGAATCCTACTAAGCCAATAGTCATGGGGACCCACATAACTATACAGGCGATGGTATGGGTGACATTGGAGGCCCAAACATGAGCAAACCCAAGACATCCTATGGATGTAGTTGCATTATTGATAGTTATGTTATTTGTATTCTTTTAACGACACATGACACCTGAAAACTTCTTAAACTCACAATCTTCCTATGTATGTTCCTGTAGATGTCGGCTAGGCAACTACGTGGAGGTAGAAAGTCAGGAAGATCCAATGAACGCTTGGCCACTCAAATTGCTAAACAAATGGCCGCGGTACTTCCTGACATCGTGATTCAAGTTCAACAAGCTCTCACCACAAATCCTATCAACCCTCCCAATCAAGAAGACCAGAGCGTCGCCAACCCTCACTCCAAAAAGTGCTCCTACAAACACTTCAAATCTTGCGATCCCCCAAAGTATGAAGGGACCGAAGGTGTTACTGCCCTCCTCCACTAGTTTGAAGAAATGGAGAACACCTTCCTCAATTGCGAATGTCCCGAGGATCGCAAGGTACGTTATGCAACAGGGAGACTGTTTGGAGTAGTCCTTACCTGGTGGAACACAGAAAAGGGTAAGCGAGGAGTCGAAGATGCCATGGCCTTATCATGGGAAGAGTTAAGGGAACTCATGACAAGGCGCTTCTGTCCAAGAAGCGAAATCAAAAAGTTGGAAGATGAATTCCACTCGTTGAAACAAAAGGAAGGAAATCACACTTCCTACAACAAGATATTTCTCGAACTGAACCAAATGATCCCTAATCTGTTCACCCCCGTGTACCGCTTGGTTGAACACTACATTCGAGGTCTTCCCTCGAAAATTCAAGACTCGGTTCTAAGCACTTCGCCTGCAACACTTGAAGCCGCAATGGAACTAGCTACCGAACTTACTGAGAATCGCATCCGAAACGGCAAATTCAAGGATGAGAAAAAGAAAGCCCCCATTGAGGCCCAAACACCAAACCATTCCGTCTCCTCTTCAAAGTTTGCTGGTAAGAGGAAACGAAACAGCAGAAATTTTGCCGTCACACAAACAAACCCTCCTATCACTGCCGCACCAATTACCCAAATTGCTCCCTCAGCTGCACCATTTAAAAAGCCATACACTGGCCCATACCCAAAATGCAACCGTTGTCAATACCATCACCTCCCCGAAACTCCTTGCCAACATTGCACCAGCTGTGGCCGTGCGGGTCACACCATTCAAACTTGTCGCACGCTTCAACGAATGAACCGCAATCAACCCTCAACCCAAAGCCCAACAACCTTTACTTCTACCACCTGCACAACATATAGACCAATCCTACTACCAACCCAACTACCCCATGATGCAACCCATGCGAGCATGTTACAACTGTGGAGACCCAAACCACTTCAGGAACACATATCCACGCTTGGTGAACATCATCCATGCCCAAGCTCAAGCAAATCCGGTAAACCAAGCTAACCAAGCTCCTCCACCTGCTAGAGGAAGAGCTTTCAACATCAATGCCAACCAAGCTAGAGCTGACAACAACGTGGTTAACGGTACGTTTCTCATCAATGGTAGTTATGCATCCATGTTATTCGATACTGGCGCGGATAAGAGTTTTGTGTCCTTAGAATTTGAACCTATCCTCAACCAAACTCGTGATAACCTCATGGAATCTCTAACGGTGGAAGTTGCTGACGGAAAGCCCGTTTCATTAAATTCTATTATACGAAATTGTACACTCACTCTAAACGATCATGATTTTCCAGTTGACCTCATTCCTATGAAGTTGGGAAGTTTCGATATTATAATCGGTATGGACTGGCTCAGCCAGCATCATGCTGAAGTAGTATGCCGCGACAAGTTCATTCGCATTCCTCTTGCAGACGGTCAGACCCTACGTATCTTTGGAGAAACCCCTTCGAAAGGACTCAAATTAATGTCCTGCCTTCAAGCCCGAAAATATCTCCGCAAGAACTATGTCGCATTCCTAACTCGCGTCGTCAAAAAGGGAAACAAGGAGAAGAAACTCGAAGATATACCAGTGGTGAAGGAATTCCCACAAGTCTTTCCCGACGACATCTCAGGACTCCCTCCTATGAGAGAAGTCGAATTCCGCATCGATCTTGTACCTGGCGCTACATCAGTCGCAAAATCTCCTTATAGGCTAGCCCCATCCGAAATGCAAGAGCTGGCCAGTCAACTGCAAGAACTGACTGACAAAGGATTCATACGTCCTAGCTCCTCGCCTTGGGGTGCACCTGTTCTTTTTGTGAAGAAGAAAGATGGAACGTTTCGCATGTGTATCGACTACAGAGAACTCAACAAGTTAATGGTTAAGAATCGCTACCCACTACCTCGCATCGATGACCTCCTAGACCAACTTCAAGGCGCCACCTGCTTTTCAAGAATCGACCTTCGTTCTGGTTATCATCAACTCAGAGTACATGAAGAAGACGTCCCAAAGACCGCCTTCCGAACTCGTTATGGTCATTACGAATTCATGGTCATGCCATTCGGTTTAACCAACGCCCCAGCTGTCTTCATGGATCTAATGAATAGGGTATGCAAACCCTACCTCGACCGTTTTGTCATAGTCTTCATCAACGACATCCTTATCTACTCCAAGTCTAAATCCGATCATGAACGACACCTTCGACTCATCCTTACACTCTTAAGGACTGAAAAGCTCTATGCTAAGTTCTCAAAATGCGAATTCTGGTTAAGAGAAGTACAATTGCTTGGACATGTCGTTAATGACAAGGGAATACATGTCGATCCTTCGAAAATCAAGGCAGTACAGGAATGGCAAGCGCCACGTACCCCTACCGAAGTAAGGTCATTTCTTGGTTTGGCTGGTTACTATCGCCGCTTCATTGCCAATTTTTCCCGTATTGCTGTACCACTCATGGCCTTGACTCATAAAAGAAAACCCATCATATGGGGACCTAAGCAAGAAGAGGCCTTCCAAACTCTAAAGCAAAAACTTTGTGACGCACCTATCCTCACACTTCCTGAAGGTTGCGATGACTTTGTAGTATATTGCGACGCATCAGGGCAAGGGCTAGGCTGTGTATTAATGCAAAGAGGAAAAGTGATAGCCTATGCTTCTAGGCAACTCAAAGTTCATGAGAAGAATTACACCACCCACGACCTGGAACTTGGAGCCGTTGTGTTCGCTCTCAAGATATGGAGACATTACCTCTACGGTACCAAGTGTGAAATATACACTGACCACAAAAGTCTCCAACATGTCTTCAACCAAAAGGAGTTGAATATGAGGCAACGAAGATGGGTCGAACTTCTCAATGACTACGACTGTGAAATTCGGTATCATCATGGCAAGGCAAACGTGGTGGCCGATGCGCTCAGTCGAAAAGGGTATGCGAACTCCATTCGTCTTCTATGTTCGCAAATCATAACCAACATCAAAGATCGAATCCGAGAAGCTCAACATGTTTCCGTAATAGAAAATGACGTACGCGATGAACTGTCATGTGGAGCGGAACTCAAAATCGAAACCAAATCCGACGGTATTGTATACTATTTAAACCGCATATGGATTCCTGATCGCGATAACCTTCGTGATTTCCTTATGAATGAGGCGCACAAAACACGATACTCTGTACACCCATGAGCCGACAAGATGTATCAAGACCTACGATACACCTACTGTGTCACACCCCGACCCGCAGCGGAAATAAGAGACGGAGCATAATTGGGTTATCACCAAAGCACATGACATTTACTATTATGTTTCATAATTAAATGAAGTCAAAGTTACATTCCTCAAACATCCAAACATGTTCATTCATTACAAGGGAAAATAACCAAACATAATAACCCAAAAACTAAATCGTTTTATTTCTTCTAATCCAGGTCCTATGTATTCCTAGCTGCTGCTGGTTCACCTGTATCATGTGTAAAATGGGAGGTTTTTGGGTCAACATAAGTTGGCGAGTGAACCTTATAGATAAACATTTGATAATGATTTTATGGTTAGTTTATCAATAAAATATTGTGCATAATCATAAAAGAGCACATGTATGTAATCAAACATTGGCAAATATCAGTTACCATTATAACATACATTAACATTTGATAGCATACATGAACATACCAATATCATATGATAACTAACATAAATGAACTGTGCGATCAAGGCTCAATCAAACGGAGCCGATCGTATTGCATGAACTGGAAATGTAAATTGAACTGTGCGCTCAAGGCTCAATCAAACGGAGCCGAACGTATTGCATGAACTGGAAATCTAAATTGAACTGTGCACTCAAGGCTCAATCAAACGGAGCCGAGCGTATTGCATGTATTGAAATGTAAAATGAAATGACCGATCAAGGCTCAATCAAACGGAGCCGATCGTGCGGGCACGCCAAGATCAACCGCATAATAAAATGGGGATCAAGCTCAACCTCGATGGATGGGGAGCTGCGGCCTCGGCAATTGCATGTACTGAAATAATAATTTGTATCCAATAATAACTACTTAACAGTAATAGACTAATACACATGTCATGATATGATGTATGCACAATAATTTAGTTATAACATGTAATTAAAACAAAGACACATGATACACCCCAAAATCGTGATTAAAACGGGGAATTTGAAAGGTTCACCCACATTGGGTGCGTTGGATTGGAGATGGTGAGATGCGCACGATTTAGACGAGCGAGTCGACGAGGAATACTAACCTAAATAATAATGGAAAAATATATTAAATGGATAGATTTTATTAAGGATTTTAATGGGATTTTTAGATATATTTTTGTGAGTTTATGGCTATTTTCTATCTTTAAAAATGTTATTTTTAAGTATTTTTAATTGATTTTTAAATTAAAATAAACAAATAAATATTTAAAAAAAATATATTTTTTTTTACTGTTTGACCGTTGACCGTTGACCGGTTCGGTCAGCGGTAAATGTTTGCGCTAAGCGGGATTCGAACCGGTGACCTTCCGTTCACGCGCACGTAGCTCTACCAACTGAGCTACGTGACTAACCCGTTAGAAACCCAGTTTTAATTATATTTATATACTTATTCGAATTTACCGAAAATTCCTTTATTTTGCAAAACGTTTTAATCCCATGGACCGGTGCTTGTGACGGGACTCGAACACGCGACGTGGAGTTTATTTTGCACACAGTCCACCGCTGGACTGTGTGTCTAACCCGGTTATATTCTTGATTTATATTATACTTAACAACTACCCGCTCTAACCCGGTTAGTTCATGAATAAAAAAGAATGTTATTACGTAAAGCGTGTGCATAGTAAGAATCGAACTCGCGACGTGATTATGAAATGTGCACACAGTCCACCGCTGGACTGTGTGTCTAACCCGTTTGTAAACCGAATTTTAATTACTCTTATATTCTGAAATAGATTCATCTTCTTCGTCGGATTACACTGTCAGCGTAATTCAACTGGTTAAGGTTGATTTTGCGATTTACTAAGATCTTAGACACTAACAGTAATTCAAGAGTAAGGAATGGAAAGAGTTTAAAGAACAGGATTTACCGATTGGAGATAAACACAGAAATCCGGCGAAGGTTTTGTCGGTACAGGAATTGAACTCCGACTGTTGAAACAATTAACAGTGTGGATCGATTATTTATAGAATTAAATCACCTAAACAAAGTTTAAATGAAATGCAGGATATCTTACCAGTTCACAGTGGGATTCCGGCAATTTCAACTTTCCGGCGAAAGTGAGATTTCCGATAAACGTTGACTAAGATTGATTCTGATGATGGAATTGTGTTAGAGATTGACTAATCACATGTTTTAAACAAAAAGAGTCGAAGGAATTACCGTGAGAATGCGAGTCCCGGTTTTCCGGTGAGTTGCAGAAAAATTCCGGCGATCTGATTCAGAGGATCTTACAGTTCAGAATCTTGACGAAAATGAAATTGAGTGTTGTTGTGATAGTTATGAATCGCGCAAATGATCAGGACTTGGATTAAATCAGAGTTTGGTACGTTTTCGGTTTCAAATACCGGAAATTATGAAGTCGTTATGTTCATTCAATTCGGACTTAATTAGAAACGGATATTCATCGGTTACAAGCTATCCAGACGAACTCGAACTGATTTGGCGATCGGTTTACCGATTTCCGTTATTCAGATAGCATTAACGGTTAATTCGAGTTTGCGTTTAAGTTTCAATTATTTTCCTAAAGTTAACAGAAAACACTTGGTGGCGGAGTGGTTTGGGAAGCGGATGATAAGTTGTTGGAGACAGCTGACCCGGGTTTGAGTCCCGGCAGCTTCAATTGTATTTTATTTATTTTATTTTAACTTTTTATCAAATATACTTTTTATAGTTTAGTTTATTTATTAATTTTGTAACGTTTAAACTCAAAATAATCATAAATAATTAATGTAATTTCATAACTTGGTACAAAATTACAAAACGGAGCGGGTTTTGGAGACCCGATTTATACAAATGTTACATACTGGTGGCCGGGCATGAAAAAGGATATCGCTGTTTTTGTTTCCAAGTGCCTTACCTGTTCCAAAGTAAAAGCTGAACATCAAAGACCTTCAGGACTTCTTACCCAACCTGAAATACCTGTATGGAAGTGGGAAAACATAACCATGGACTTCATTACCGGGTTACCTCGCACCTCCAGTGGGTATGACACCATATGGGTAATCATTGATCGTCTTACAAAATCAGCTCACTTCATTCCGATTCGCGAGGACTTCAAGAACGAGAAGTTAGCTCGTATCTACATCAGCGAGATCATAAGCCGTCATGGTGTACCCTTAAGCATCATTTCAGACCGTGATGGTCGTTTCACTTCACGAACATGGCGAGCCGTACAAACCGCCTTGGGTACACGATTAGACCTCAGTACCGCTTTTCATCCTCAAACTGATGAACAATCTGAACGCACCATCCAAACTCTTGAAGACATGCTTTCGAGCATGTGTCATAGACTTCAAAGGGAATTGGGACGCTCATCTACCATTAGTTGGATTTTCGTACAACAATAGCTATCATTCAAGTATCGGCATGGCTCCTTTCGAAGTGTTATATGGTCGCAAGTGCCGATCTCCAGTATGTTGGCACGAAATTGGGGAATCACAAATCACCGGTCCAGAGTTAATTCAAGAAACAACCGACAAGGTCATTCAAATTCGAAACAATCTTCTAGCGGCTCAAAGTCGTCAAAAGAGTTATGCAGACAAACGACGAAAGCCCTTGGAGTTTGACGTTGGGGATTAAGTACTTTTAAAAGTATCACCGTGGAAGGGAGTGATTCGTTTTGGCCAGAAGGCAAGCTAGCACCACGCTACGTAGGACCTTTCAAGATACTCGAAAGAGTAGGTCCTGTAGCATACAAGCTTGACCTACCAGAAGAGCTCAACAGAATTCATCCCACATTCCACGGATCAAACTTGAAGAAGTGCCTCGCCGATGAAAACCTCCATGTTCCTCTAGAAGACATTCAGATCGATGAATCTATGCACTTCATTGAAAGACCAGTAGAAATCATGGACTTCGGAGAGAAGCGTTTAAGACGGAGTCGTATTCCAATTGTCAGGGTATGTTGGGAGTCGAAACGAGGACCTGAGTTTACTTGGGAACGTGAAGACTCAATGCGCGAGAAATACCCGCATCTTTTTCCTGTTACCACTACTACTTAAATTTCGGGACGAAATTTCTAAAAGTAGGGGATACTGTAACATCCGTCGAAAAACGGGTTTCCAAAACCCGCTTCGTTTATTAATCGAATATCCAGTTATAATTTTTCGTTGCATATTTATTGCTCAAATTAATTTTAAACGATACATAATTAATACTATATTAGAATTTAAAAACCATATTTTATAATATAGTCGTAAATTGTGAGAAAAAAATAAAATGGGGACGCCGGGTTTCGAACCCGGGTCGCCCACAAACTCATACACACAACACACCGCTCCGCCACATGCCTTATTTGTGAATATACTGAAACAAACAATACTTAAAATAAAACTCGAATTCAAAACCGGAAATCATCGCGCTCAGAACTCGCAATCACCGGAAAATCCGGCAATCCGCGAGTTTAGCCATTTTCCTTTTGACTAAAACACTATAACCGACTTCGACATCGGTTATAACCGACGTCTAACAGTCAATTGCGGTCGTAACCGCCGGAGAAACTTTGACCGCGAATCAAGACCAAAATTCGGACTCAATACATCCTGTTCTTCTCTATAAATACCCACCCAAACCTCTGGTAACCTTTTCGCTCAAAATCGCACAATCTCTCGAAGCTTTAGCACGTCGCCGGAGATATTCTGCATTCGCCGGACTTTCACCGGAAAACCGAGACTTACTTCAAATCGGTAAAATTCTCGACTTTTTTGTTTGCAATCCATTATCAGGCAAGTATTAACATAAATTGTTCAACCAGAATCTGTCTCAGACAACGTTGCCGGGAATTCCTGCACTCGCCGGAAAATCACTGGAATTCCGAGGTCTCACTGTCAATCGGTATAATCATCTAAACCCCCCTGCTATCCCTTGTTTAGTAACTTAATTGCGCAACTCATTGATCAAAACTGTTAATTGATTCACTCAGACGGAAGTCACCAATCATGTCACATGTCACACCCCGACCCGCAGCGGAAAAGGTGATCGGGGCATGATTGGGTTATCATCAAAGCTCATGACATTTATTATAACGTTTCATATTTATTATTACAATTTAAAGGGAAAGATACATTCATAATTACATCATGTTCTACACATCATTCTAGACTTCATTATTTTCTTCTAAGGCATTTCCTATGTTTTCCTTGCTTCATCCTGTTCACCTGTATCATGTGTAAAAATGGTTTTTGGATCAACAAAAAAGTTGGCGAGTGAATCCTATGAAAAACATTTGTACAGGTTTATTGAATTGATAAAATAAAGTGCGTAACCACATATGAGTAAATATGGATGTAAACTTATTCACAAAACACTTAATATTAAATAATGCACAACATACAATAATAGATTGTTTTGAGGCACGCGTTGCTCAACTCGTCTCCCATGAGGAACTGATGGGCCTAATGAATGATTTGCATACAATCTTGACAATATGAAACACATAACTACAAACAACATTTACATTCTAAGTTTAAGTCATAATATGGTATGGCACGAGTTTAAATAACGAATTAGTTTTAGTGACACATGATACACCCCAAAACGTGTAATTAAAAATGGGAGTTGTAAGATTCACTCACATTGGGTGCGTTCGGTTGATGATGTTGAATGCGCACGAAGTTTGATTTAACCACGAGTGAAACTAACCTAGATAATAACATAATGGTTCGGTAAATAAGCGGATTTTATTAATCAATTTTTGTAGTATTATTGGATATATTTTTGTGAGTTTAAGGCTATTTTCTAACTTTAAAAATGTTATTTTTAAGTATTTTTAATTGATTTTTAAATAAAATAAATAAATAAAAATAATAAAAAATGTTGACTTTTTGACCGTTGACTTGTTGACCGTTGACCTATTGACCGGTTTGACTGTGTTATTATGTGCGCTGAGTGAGGTTCGAACTCGTGACCTCCCGTATGCGTGCACGCAGCTCTACCAACTGAGCTACGTGTCTAACCCGAAATATTTCTGTTTTTAATTATATTTATATACTAATTGAATTAATCCGAAAATCATTTATTTTAAAAACGATTTTAATGCATGACTCGGTGCTCTCCACAGGTCTCGAACCCGGGACCTGTGGGTTAGTTTGGCACACAGTCCACCGCTGGACTGTGTGTCTAACTTGGTAAAAAGTCTGGTTTTTATTATACTTATATACAAACTAGTTAAATTCATTTCTGTCCTTATATAAAAAGTTTGATAATTGCCAGAACCGGTGCGGTAGCCTAGACTCGAACCCGCGACGTATGATTTAAACGCGCACACAGTCCACCACTGGACTGTGTGTCTATCTTGGTTATTATTCCGGTTTTCATTAATCTTAAAATCTGTTTGCTAGTGAATCCGGTTCAGTTTTAAAAAGGAACATTTTTATTAAGGCGAGTGTGCGTGTGACAAGAATCGAACTCGGGACGTATGCGTGTTTATTTGCACACAGTCCACCGGTGGACTGTGTGTCTAACCCGAGATATAACTTGATTTAAATTAAATATATTTATAACCGAAGACTTCATCTTCTTCGTTAAACTTAACCAGAATCGATGTCCAACTGTTTTGACAAAAATAATCAGTTTCTTTAGTAAGTTGTGATTAGATACATGTGAGATTAATAAAAACGAGAGAGATTAGGTGTAAGATATACCGAACAGAGATCCTCTGTTTCGCCGGCGAAATTTCCGATGATAGCAGGTTATTCCGGCGACGTGTGTCTTGCGGCAGAGGGTCTTCAGGAAGCTTGAGATGAGTGTGGGTGACTTCGGTATGAGCTCTAGGTGTTCTGTTTTTAGTGTAAGGCACAGAGGTGAAGGGGTTCAGTTTTCCGGCGAGTTGCAGAAAGTTTCCGACGAGTGAAATTTCGTCGAGAATGGGTATGATTGTGAGCGAAAAGTTATCAGAAGTTAAAGGGTGTATTTATAGGGCAGAACATCGATGAATTTAGTCCGATTACCGTCTGGATTCGTCGGTCAAATATTTTCCGGCGGTTATGACTGATGTCGCGGACTGGACATCGGTTATAACCGATGTTAAGGTTAATGCTTCGGTTAAATCAGAAGAAACCGTCCAATCTCGGCGAAATCGTCGGGATTTCCGACGACTACGATTTGGGCGCGTCAGTTTTGAATTCGAGTTTGTGTATTTGAATTAATTGTTTCTAATAATGAACAAGAAACACAAGTGGCGAAGTGGTTTGATGGATGAGAGTTAAGTCGTTGCTGTATCTGGTTGACCCGGGTTCGAAACCCGGCTTCAGCCTTTTATTTTTATTTCATTATTTTTAATACTTTTTCAAATGTAACATTTATATTCTAATATACTTATTAATTATGTATCGTTTAAAATTAATTTGGGCATTAAATACGCAACGAAATTTTTAACTGATTGTTTGGTTAATAAACGGAGCGGGTTTGGTAAATCCGGTTTTTGACGGATGTTACATCACACCCCGACCCGCAGCGGAATAAGAGTCGGGGCATAATTGGGTTATCACCAAAGCTCATGATATTTACTAATATGTTTCATATTTATTAAGGTAAAAGTTACATTCTCAATAATCCAAACATGTCCATACAAATACAAAGGAAAATAACCAACTAAACAATCCAAGCTCTAAATCAGTTTATTCTTCTAGGCCAATCCTATGTGTTTCTTACTGCAGCTGGTTCACCTGTATCATGTGTAAAAATGGGGGTTTTTGGGGTCAACATAAGTTGGCGAGTGAACCTTGTTAGATAAACATTTATTATTGATTTCTTGTTATTTTTATCAAGGAAAAATTGTGCAATAGTCATATGTGAGCAAATGTAAATAATCAAACAATAGCAATAACCACCACAAACTATAACATACAATAACATACCATAACATACAATAACATGTGAACTTGCATGAATGTATAACATGAATGAAACTGTATATATTGGCAACATCACGTTCACGCTCATAATGTAATGGGGAACGGACGACCTATGATAAATGTATGTACTGAAAATGATAAATGTCTGTGCGATCAAGGCTCAATCAAACGGAGCCGATCGTATGTTGGCATGCCAGGTTCACGCTCATAATGTAATGGGGAACTGCTCAACGCTCATAATGTAATGGGGAGCGGCGACCTATGAAATTGCATGTACTGAACGTAATAAATTAAATCTAAATAAAACCACACAACAGTTGATACAAGCTGAATACACATTTATTCATGATATGATGTATACACAATGATATAAATATAATAAATGGTAAGACACATGATACACCCCAAAAACGTGATTAAAATGGGGAATTTGTAGAGATTCACTCACATTGGGTGCGTTCGGTTGGAGATGATGAGATGCGCACGAGTTGGAAGGATTGAACAACGAGAATTAACTAACCTAAATAATAACGGAAGATATAGTAAATGTGTGGATTTTATTAATAATTTTAATAGGATTTTTAGATATATTTTTGTGAGTTTAAGGCTATTTCCTATCTTTAAAAACATTATTTTTAAGTATTTTTAATTGATTTTTTAAATTAAATTAAATAAATAAAAATATAAAAATATGTTGACTTTTGCGTTGACCGTTGACCGGTTTTATTGTGTAAATGTATGCGCCGGGCAGGACTCGAACCCGAGACCTCCCGTACGCGTGCACGCAGCTCTACCAACTGAGCTACGTGTCTAATCCGAAATAATCCTGTTTTTAATTATATTTATATACTAATTCAGTTTATTCAAAATTCATTTATTTTTAAAAAGGATTTTCAATCATCAACCCGGTGCTGTCAACAGGTCTCGAACCCGGGACCTGTGCTTGAACGTTACACACAGTCCACCGCTGGACTGTGTGTCTAACTGGTTAATATACGGATTTTTATTATACTTAACATCTAACGGCGAAAAGGATCCGGTTCAGTTAGAAAAATAAAACATTTTTATTACAGAGCATACGTGTGTCAAGGATCGAACTCGCGGCGTGTGATATGTATGTGCACACAGTCCACCGCTGGACTGTGTGTCTGTCACACCCCGACCCGCAGCGGAATAAGAGTCGGGGCATAATTGGGTTATCACCAAAGCTCATGATATTTACTAATATGTTTCATATTTATTAAAGTCAAAGTTACATTTCCAAATATCCAAACATGTCCATACAATACAAAGAAAATAAACCAAACATAACAAATCCCAAACTCTAAACCATTTTATTCTTCTAGTCCAATCCTAAGTGTTTCTGGCTGCTGCTGGTTCACCTGTATCATGTGTAAAAATGGGGGTTTTTGGGTCAACATAAGTTGGCGAGTGAACCTTGTTAGATAAACATTTATTAATGATTTACTTGTTAGTTTATCAATGAAAAATTGTGCATAATCATAAATGAGCAAATGTAAATAATCAAGCAGTGGCAAATAGCAATCACAACTTATAACATACCATAACATATGATAGCATACATTAACATACCAACAACATACGATAAATAACATAAATGAAACTGTGCGATCAAGGCTCAATCAAGCGGAGCCGATCGTATTGCATGTATTGAAAATGAAAATGTCTGTGTGATCAAGGCTCAATCAAACGGAGCCGATCGTATGTGGGCACACCAGGTTCACGCTCATAATGAAATGGGGAACATGCTCAACGCTCATAATGTAATGGGGAGCGGCGGCCTATGAAATTGCATGTACTGAAAATAATAATTTGCATCCAACAATAACCACACAACAACAAACTGAATACACATGTTCATGATATGATGTATGCACAATGGTTTAGATATAATATATATAACAAGACACATGATACACCCCAAAACGTGATTAAACGGGGAATTTGTAAAGATTCACTCACATTGGGTGCGTTTGAATGGAGATGATGAGATACGCACGAGTTGGATGAGCGGAACAACGAGTAATACTAACCTAAATAGTAACGGAAAAATATATTAAATGAGTGGATTTTATTAAGGATTTTAATGAAATTTTTAGATATATTTTTGTGAGTTTAAGGCTACTTTCTATCTTTAAAAATGTTATTTTTAAGTATTTTTAATTATTTTTAAATTAAATTAAATATATAAAAATATAAAAAAAATTGTTTATTTTGCGTTGACCGTTGACTTGTTGACCGGTTCGGTCAGTGGAATTGTTTGCGCCAGGTGAGGCTCGAACCCGAGACCTCCCATACGGGTGCACGCAGCTCTACCAACTGAGCTACGTGTCTAACCCGAAATAATCTTGTTTTTAATTATATTTATATACTAATTCGGTTTAATCAAAATTCTTTTAATTTCAAAAACATTTTAATCCAACAAACCGGTGCCAGTAACGGGTTTCGAACTCGTGACGTGCGACATAGCGTTGCACACAGTCCACCGCTGGACTGTGTGTCTAACCTGGTTATTATCTCGGTTTTTATTATACTTAACAACTAACAGAGTTAACCCGGTTTAGTTTTAAACAAAAAGACATCTTATTACATAAGGAGTGCGTGTATCAGGGATCGAACTCGGGACATGCGTGTGTATTTTGCACACAGTCCACCGCTGGACTGTGTGTCTAACCCGTTCATTTTACTGGTTTTAAATAATCTTATAACTTAACTAACTTCGTCTTCTTTATTCAAATTACAGTCAACTGATTCACTAATCCGTTTCTTGTTTTTACAATTAACAAATATTCTTAAGGTTAAAATGAAATGGCAGAGACGGTAATTAGAGATGAACATACCGATGAACGGTTTATTTCAGAATTCCGGCAATGTGTCGGTCCCTATTTTTATGCTCTTCAACTGAACAAGACAATTAACCGTTTTTATTAGCTAATCGTGAAATTGAAGTGATCAGCAAATGTTAACAGAGGGTTTGAATGCCCTTACCGATTCTCAGATGAATATAGAGATTTTCAGGATTTTTCCGGCGAACTGAAATTAGCTGAATACAGTGCCTGAATTCGATTTCAATTGAAAGGTTTAAGTTAGAAATAGCCTAACAATTGTTGAACTACAATGTTATTGAAAGATTTACCGTTTGAGGATGAATACGGTTTTCCGGCGAGTCTTACAGAAAATTCCGGCGAGTTGATTTAAGCGTTCTGACGAACTGAAAGTGTGACGAAAGTGAAATGGAATGTTGGTATGATGTTTCTGAGTCGCGAGAGAGGTCTAGGATTGAAGTAATCTGGACTTGATTCTTTTCGGTTATAAAAACCGGTAATAATGAAAATTTGATGTTCAGTCACTTCCGAATTGATTATAATCATCGGTTTATCGGTTATAAACGTGAATGTGCGAGTAATCAAACGATTTGACGATTGAATTGCCGATTTCCGTTTCTCAGTTGGCGCAACCGGTTTAACCGAGTTTGTGTATATATCTTATTTGTTTCCTAGAGATAACAGAAAACAACAAGTGGCGGAGTGGTGATGTGTGTGTGTGTTAAGTCATTGAAACTGTGAACCGGCTGACCCGGGTTCGAGTCCCGGCAGCAACTTTTTATTTTTATTTATTTTGTTTTCACTTTTTATCAAATATAATTTTTATAGTTTAGTTTGTTTATTAATTATGCATCATTAAAAATCAAAACAACAAAAAATATACAACGTGACATTTATAACTTGATATTCGATTACAAAACGGAGCGGGTTTTGGAAACCCGTTTTTGACAAATGTTACAGTATCCCCTACTTTTAGGAATTTCGTCCCGAAATTTAAGTAGTTGAAGTAGTAGGAAAAAGATGCGGGTATTTTTCACGCATTGAGTCTTCACGTTCCCAAGTAAACTCAGGTCCCCGTTTCGACTCCCAGCGTACCCTAACAATTGGAATGCGACTTCGTCGTAGACGTTTCTTTCCGAAGTCCATGATCTCTACTGGTCTCTCAATAAAATGCATAGATTCATCAATCTGAATATCTTCCAGAGGAATGTGGAGGTTTTCATCAGCGAGGCACTTCTTCAAGTTTGATATGTGGAATGTGGGATGAATCCTGTTGAGTTCTTCTGGTAGATCAAGCTTGTATGCTACAGGTCCGACTCTTTCGAGTATCTTGAAAGGTCCTACGTAACGTGGTGCTAGCTTGCCTTTTTGACCAAAACGAACTACTCCCTTCCACGGTGACACTTTTAGAAGTACATGATCACCAATGTTAAACTCTAAAGGCTTCCGTCGTTTATCTGCATAACTCTTTTGACGACTCTGAGCCGCTAGAAGATTGTTTCGGATTTGATGGATCTTGTCTGTGGTTTCTTGGATCAATTCTGGACCAGTGATTTGAGCTTCCCCAATTTCGTGCCAACATACAGGAGATCGACACTTACGACCATATAAGGCTTCAAAAGGTGCCATGCCGATGCTTGAATGATAGCTGTTGTTGTACGAAAATTCAACTAATGGTAGGTGGACGTCCCAATTTCCCTTGAAGTTTATGACACATGCTCGAAGCATATCTTCAAGAGTTTGAATGGTGCGCTCAGATTGTCCATCAGTTTGGGGATGATAGGCGGTACTGAGATCTAATCGCGTACCCATAGCGGATTGTACTGCTCGCCATGTTCGTGAAGTGAAACGACCATCACGATCAGAAATAATGCTTAACGGTACCCCATGTCGGCTTACGATTTCGTTGATATAAATACGGGCAAGCTTTTCGTTCTTGAAATCTTCGCGGATAGGAATAAAGTGAGCTGATTTTGTAAGTCGGTCAATTATTACCCATATAGTGTCATACCCACCAGAAGTGCGAGGTAACCCGGTAATGAAGTCCATAGTTATATTTTCCCACTTCCATACAGGTATTTCAGGTTGGACCAGAAGTCCTGAGGGTCTTTGGTGTTCAGCTTTCACCTTGGAACATGTAAGGCACTTAGAAACAAAAACAGCAATATCCTTCTTCATTCCAGGCCACCAATAGGTATATCGTAGGTCTTGATACATCTTATCGGCTCCTGGGTGTATAGAATATCGCGTTTTGTGAGCTTCATTCATAAGAATTTCACGAAGATTGTTGTGGTTAGGAATCCAGATACGATCTAGGTAGTACAGAATACCGTCAGATTTAGTTTCAATTTTTAGCTCAGCTCCACAAGACATCTCCTTTCGTACATCATCTTCCGTTATTGAAACGTGTTGGGCTTCTCGAATTTGATCTTTAATGTCGGTTATAATTTGCGAACATAGAAGACGAATGGAGTTCGCATAACCCTTTCGACTAAGCGCATCAGCCACCACATTTGCTTTGCCAGGGTGGTACCGAATTTCGCAGTCGTAATCATTTAGAAGTTCGACCCATCTTCGTTGCCTCATGTTTAACTATTTTTGATTGAAGATATGTTGAAGACTCTTGTGGTCTGTGTATATTTCACACTTAGTACCATAGAGATAATGTCTCCATATCTTAAGAGCGAACACAACGGCTCCAAGTTCTAGGTCATGAGTGGTGTAGTTCTTCTCATGCGTCTTGAGTTGTCTCGAAGCATAAGCTATAACTTTTCCTCTTTGCATTAGAACGCAGCCTAATCCTTGCCCTGACGCGTCGCAATAGACCACGAAATCATCACAACCTTCAGGAAGAGTAAGGATTGGTGCATCACAAAGTTTTTGTTTAAGAGTTTGGAAGGCTTCTTCCTGCTTGGGTCCCCATATGAAAGGTTTTCCCTTGTGAGTTAAAGCCGTGAGTGGTACAGCAATGCGTGAGAAGTTTCAAATGAATCGACGATAATAGCCAGCCAAACCAAGAAAAGATCTTACTTCAGTTGGTGTACGTGGAGCTTGCCATTCTTGTACTGCTTTGATCTTTGAGGGGTCGACATGTATTCCCTTATCATTGACTACATGTCCGAGGAATTGCACCTCTTTTAACCAGAATTCACATTTGGAGAATTTGGCGTAAAGCTTTTCCTTCTCTAGAAGTGCAATGATGAGTCGAAGATGACGCTATAACAAATCGATCAAGATAAGGTTTGCAGACTCTGTTCATTAGGTCCATGAAGACAGCTGGTGCGTTGGTTAAACCAAATGGCATAACCATGAATTCATAATGGCCATAACGAGTTCGGAAAGCAGTCTTTGGGACGTCTTCTTCATGCACTCTAAGTTGATGATAGCCAGACCGAAGGTCGATTTTTGAAAAGCAGTTGGCACCTTGAAGTTGGTCAAGAAGATCATCAATGTGAGGTAAAGGGTAGCGATTCTTGATTGTTAATTTGTTGAGCTCTATGTAGTCGATGCATATACGAAACGATCCATCTTTCTTCTTTACAAAAAGGACAGGTGCACCCCAAGGCGATGAGCTAGGACGTATGAATCCCTTGTCAGTCAACTCTTGTAATTGACTGGCTAGCTCCTGCATTTCAGAGGGGGCTAACCTATAAGGAGACTTTGCAACTGGTGTAGCACCAGGTATAAGATCAATACGGAATTCGACGTCTCTAACTGGAGGAAGTCCTGAAATGTCATCAGGAAAAACTTGTGGGAAATCTCTTACTACTGGAATGTCTTCGAGTTTCTTCTCCATGGTCCCCTTTTTGATGATATGAGCTAAAAACGCGACAAAATTTTTGCGAAGGTATTTTTGAGCTTGAAGACAAGACATTAAGCTGAGCCCTTTTGACGAGGTTTCTCCAAAGATTCGAAGAGTCTGACCGTTTGAAAGAGGAATACGTATAAATTTTTCGCGATATACGACTTCTGCCTGATGTTGACTGAGCCAGTCCATACCAACTATGATATCAAAACTTCCCAGCTTCATAGGAATAAGGTCGACTGAGAAATCGTGGTCGTTTAGGGTGAGTGTACAGTTGCGTATAATAGTGCTTAATGAAACTGGTTTCCCGTCAGCAACTTCTACCGTTATGGATTCCATGAGCTTATCCCGATTTTGGTTTAAGATAGGTTCAAATTCTAAAGACACAAAACTTCTATCCGCACCAGTATCAAATAACATAGATGCATATCTACCATTTATAAGGAACGTACCGTTAACCACATTGCCGTCAGCTCTGGCCTGGTTAGCGTTGATATTGAAAGCTCTCCCTCTTGCAGGTGGAGGAGCTTGGTTTGCTTGATTCACCGGGTTGGCTTGGGCCTGAGCATGAATAATGTTTACCAACCTTGGACAAGTGTTTCTGAAATGGCTCGGGTCACCGCAATTGTAGCAAGCCCGCATTGGTTGACCCATAGGATAATTGGGCTGGTAATATGTTTGGGCTAAATGCTGGGTGGGTGGTAATAGTAGGGGTTGTTGGGCTTGGCCCATTATTTGTTGGTGGGTTTGGGTTGAAGGTTGGTGGCGGTTCGTTCGCTGAGGCATGCGGCAGGTTTGAACAGTATGACGTGCGCGACCGCAGCCGGTGCAATATTGGCAAGGATGATCAGGAGAATGGTGATATTGGCAACGGTTACATTTTGGTAACGGGCCAGTGTAAGGTCTTCTGTATGGTGCGGGTGAAGGGGCAACCTGGGTAATGGGTGCAGCAGGGATAGGGGAGTTGGCTTGAGTAACAGCGAAATTTCTGGTGTTGCGCTTCCTCTTGTTAGCAAACTTAGAGGAAGAGATAGGATGGTTTGAAGTTTGACCCTCAACAGGGGCTTTCTTTTTCTCTTCTTTGAACTTCCCGTTGCGAATTCGGTTCTCGGTCAGTTCAGTTGCTAGCTCCATAGCAGCTTCAAGTGTTATCGGTGAAGTGCTGAGGACTGAATCTTGAATTTTCGAGGGAAGTCCTCGAATATAATACTCAATTAGACGATAAGTTGGGGTGAACAAATTTGGAACCATTTGGTTCAACTCCAAGAACCTCTTGTTATAAGTGGTATGGTCTCCCTCCTTCTGCTTTAGAGCATGAAATTCATCCTCCAACTTTTTAATTTCACTCCTAGGACAGAAATGCCTAGTCATGATTTCCCTTAACTCCTCCCAAGTTAAGGCCATTGCATCTTCAGTTCCCCTCTTCCCTTTCTCAGTATTCCACCAAGTGAGAGCTACCCCAAATAGTCTCCCGGTGGCGTATCGAACCTTGCGATCCTCAGGACAATCGCAATTGAGGAAGGTGTTTTCCATTTCCTCGAACCAGTGGAGGAGAGCAGTGACACCTTCGGTCCCCTCAAATTTAGGAGGATCACAAGATTTGAAATGTTTGTAAGAGCACTTGCTGGTAGGAGGGTTGTCGATGTTCTGCTCATGTTGTTGAGGAGGGTTAGTAGGATTTGTAGCGAGGGCTTGTTGTACTTGGACCACAATGTCAGGCAGTATCGTGGCCATTTGTTTCGCGATTTGTGTGGCCAAGCGTTCCTGAGGCCTTCCTGATCTTTTACCCCTTCGTTGTTGTCTGGACGACATCTACAGGAACATACATGAGAAGATTGTGAGTTTATGGTGTCTTTTTAGGTGTCATGTGTCTTTAAGAAAATGAAAATAACATAAATATCAATAATGCAACTACATCAATAGGATGTCTTGGGTTTGCTCATGTTGGGCCTCAAATGTCCCCCATACCTTCACCTATATAGTCATGTGGGCCCCCATGGCTATTGGCTTGGTAGGATTCACATTAGTATTGGCAATTTAACACTCGCATCACCCGAATGCAAACCACAAAATATGTTCATGAGATGTTTGGTCGGAACGTGTCCAGGTGTAGACACAATGACAACTCAAAGTGGGGTTAGCTCACACGATGTTTGGTATAGCATGCTTTGGCCTAATTGGTACTTCGTACTCTCATCGTTAGTCCCCAGGTAGGCAAACTGGTCCTTTATTTTGGATTTATACGAATGCCAGCCTAGACAATCGGCTCCATTTGATTGAGCCTTGATCTCACATACATCATCATTCATGTTACTCGATCGGCTCCGTTTGATTGAGCCTTGATCTCATATACATCATCATTCATGTCATTTACTCATCCAATGTGGTTTGTGTTTTGTTATATATACATGTTTGCTCACATGTGATTATTGCACAAATTTTCAATATTAAATACAACAAGAAATTAATAAAAATGTTTTATCAAGGTTCACTCGCCAACTTTTGTTGACCCAAAATATCCCCCGTTTTACACATAATACAGGTGATCCAGTTGAGGCAAGAAACACATAGGAAGGCCTAGAAGAATAAATCAGTTTAAGCGTTGGATTGTTTTACTTAGTTTCATTTCCTTGTAATTGTATGGATTTGATTTGGATATTTAAGTTGTAATTTGAATTTAATAAATATGAAACATTTTAGTAAACATCATGAGCTTTGGTGATAACGCAATTATGCCCCGACTCTTATTCCGCTGCGGGTCGGGGTGTGAAAGTGTTACATGCAAAATTCATGATGTTTATATGTTTCATGTTCACACCCAATATTATGCAAGCACACTCACAAGTACATGTTAATATGCAATGCTTATCATAGTTCATATCCCCATAACATGCCATATCTACGAAAGCACACACCTCACGATTTCCATGATTTTTGCAATGATTTCGTATTTTTCAAATCACATCAAAGTGAGTTTTCACGACGGGCATGTAGTAACTGGAAGGGTACAATTACCGGTAGTCGGAACGTCCTGTCTAGGCTTGGCATTCGTATAAATCCAAAATAAAGGACCAGTTTGCCTACCTGGGGACTAACGATGAGAGTACGAAGGACCTATTAGGCCAAAGCATGCTATACCAAACGTCGTGTGAGCTAACCCCACTTTGAGCTGTCATTGTGTCTACACCTGGACACCCTCCTACCATACATCTCGCAATCATGTTTTACGATTTTCATTCGGGTGGTGCGAGTGTTAACCCACCGACACCAATGTGAATCCTACCAAGCCCAATAGTCATGGAGGCCCACATGACTACACATGAATGGTATGGGGGACATTTGGAGGCCCAAACATGAGCAAACCCAAGACGTCTTATGGATGTAGTTAAATTATTTTCAGTTATGTTGTTTTCATTCTTTTTACGACACATGACACCTAGGAAATTCTTGAACTCACAATCTTCCTACATATGTTCCTGTAGATGTCGGCTAGGCAATTACGTGGAGGTAGAAAGTCAGGAAAGTCAAACGAACGCTTGGCCACACAATTTGCTAAACAAATGGCCGCAGTGCTTCCTGACATCGTGCTACAAGTTCAACAAGCCCTCACCGCTAATCCCATCAACCCTCCCAACCAAGAAGACCAAAGCATCGCCAACCCTCCTCCCAAAACCCCCGAATGCACCTACAAACACTTCAAGTCCTGCGATCCCCCAAAATATGAAGGGACTGAAGGTGTCACCGCCCTCCTTCACTGGTTTGAGGAGATGGAAAACACCTTTCTCAATTGCGACTGTCCCGAGGACCGTAACACGGAAAAGGGAAGCGAGGTGCTGAAGATGCCATGGCCTTAACCTGGGAAGAGTTAAGGGAAATCATGACGAGACGCTTCTGTCCAAGAAGCGAAATCAAAAAGCTAGAAGACGAGTTTCACGCATTGAAACAAAAGGAAGGAGCCCACACTTCATACAATAAGAGATTTCTCGAGTTGAACCTGATGATCCCCAATCTGCTCACCCCATTATACCGTCTAGTCGAACACTACATTCGAGGCCTCCCCTCGAAAATCCAAGATTCGGTTTTAAGCACTTCGCCTGCAACACTTGAAGCCGCAATGGAGTTAGCTACGGAACTCACTGAAAATCGCATTCGAAACGGCAAATTCAAGGATGAGAAGAAGAAAACACCCATTGAGACCCCAACTCCAAACCACCCAGTCTCATCCTCGAAGTTTGCTGGTAAGAGGAAGTGAAATGGCAAGAATTTTGCTGTCACCCAAACCAACCCTCCCATCACTGCTGCACCAATCACCCAGTTGCCCCTCCAGCCGCACCATTCAAAAGGCCATACACTGGCCCACACCCAAAGTGTAACCGTTGTCAATACCATCACCCCCCTGAAAACCCCTACCAACATTGCACCAGTTGTGGTCGTGCGGGTCACACCATCCAAACCTGTCGTACCCTTCAGCGATTAAACCGCAGTCAACCTCCAACCCAAACCCAAAATCAAATGGTGGGCCAAGCCCAACAACCCTTACTTCTACCACCTGCACAACACGCAGCCCAACCTTACTACCAACCCAACTACCCCATGATGCAACCCATGCGAGCCTGTTTCAATTGTGAGGACCCAAACCACTTCAGGAACACTTGTCCACGCCTAGTGAACATCATCCATGCCCAAGCTCAAGCGAACCCAGTAAACCAAGCTAACCAAGCTCCTCCACCTGCCAGAGGAAGAGCTTTCAATATCAATGCCAACCAAGCCAGGGCTGACAACAATGTGGTCAACGGTACGTTTCTCATCAATGGTAGTTATGCATCCATATTATTCGATACTGGTGCGGATAAGAGCTTTGTGTCCTTAGAATTCGAATCTATCCTCGACCAACCTCGTGTTAATCTCATTTAATCTCTAACGGTGGAAGTTGCTGACGGAAAACCCACTTCATTAAATTCTATTATACGCGATTGTACTCTCACCCTAAACGATCACGATTTCCCAATTGACCTCATTCTATGAAGTTGGGAAGTTTCGATGTTATAATCGGTATGGACTGGCTCAACCAGCATCACGCTGAAGTGGTGTGCCATGAAAAATTCATTCGTATTCCTCTCGCAGACAGTCAGACACTACGTATTTTTGGGAAAACCCCTTCGAAAGGACTCAAATTGATGTCATGCCTTAAAGCCCGAAGTTATCTCCGCAAGAACTATGTCGCATTTCTAGCTCACGTCGTCAAGAAGGAGGCAAGGAGAGGAAGCTCGAAGATATTCCAATTGTGAAGGAGTTTCCACAAGTTTTTCCCGACGACGTTTCAGGACTTCCTCCTGTGAGAGAAGTCGAATTTCGCATCGATCTTGTGCCTGGCGCTACACCGGTCGCAAAATCTCCTTATAGGTTAGCCCCATCCGAGATGCAAGAATTGGCCAGTCAACTGCAAGAGTTGACTGACAAAGGATTCATACGTCCTAGCTCATCGCCTTGGGGTGCGTCTGTTCTCTTTGTGAAGAAGAAAGATGGAACGTTTCGCATGTGCATCGATTATAGAGAACTCAACAAGTTAACGGTTAAGAATCGCTATCCACTGCCTTGCTTTGATGACCTTCTAGACCAACTTCAAGGCGCCACCTGTTTTTCCAAAATCGACCTTTGTTCTGGTTATCATCAGCTTAGAGTGCATGAAGAAGATATCCCAAAAACCGCCTTCCGAACTCGCTATGGTCATTACGAGTTCATGGTTATGCCCTTCGGTTTAACCAACGCCCCCGCTGTCTTCATGGATTTAATGAATAGATTATGCAAACCGTTCCTCGACCGTTTCGTCATAGTCTTCATCGACGACATCCTTATCTACTCCAAGTCAAAATCCGATCATGAGCGACACCTTCGGCTCATTCTTACACTCTTAAGAACTGAAAGGCTTTACGCTAAGTTCTCAAAATGCGAATTCTGGTTAGGAGAAGTACAATTCCTTGGTCATGTCGTCAATGACAAGGGGATTCATGTCGATCCTTCAAAAATCAAGGCAGTACAGGAATGGCAAGCGCCACGTACCCCTACCGAAGTTAGGTAATTTCTTGGTTTGGCTGGTTATTACCGACGCTTCATTGCCAATTTTTCACGTATCGCCGTACCACTCACGGCCTTGAAAACCCTTCATTTGGGGACCTACGCAAGAGGAGGCCTTCCAAACTTTAAAGCAAAAGCTTTGTGACTCACTTATCCTTACACTCCCTGAGGGTTGCGATGACTTTGTGGTTTATTGCGACGCATCAGGGCAAGGACTAGGCTGTGTATTGATGCAAAGAGGAAAAGTGATAGCCTATGCCTCTAGGCAACTCAAAGTTCATGAGAAGAATTACACCATCCACGACCTGGAACTTGGAGCCGTTGTGTTCGCTCTCAAGATATGGAGACATTACCTCTACGGTACCAAGTGTGAAATATACACTGACCACAAGAGTCTCCAACATATCTTCAACCAGAAAGAGTTGAATATGAGGCAACGAAGATGGGTCGAACTTCTAAATGACTACGACTATGAAATTCGGTATCATCCTGGCAAGGCAAACGTGGTGCCGATGCGCTCAGTCGAAAAGGTTATGCGAACTCTATTCGTCTTCTTTGTTCACAAATCATAACCGACATCAAAGATCGAATTCGGGCAGCTCAACATGTTTCTGTAACAGAAAATGACGTACGTGATGAGCTGTCATGTGGAGCTGAACTCAAAATTGAAACCAAATCCGACGGTATTCAATACTATTTAAACCGCATATGGATTCCTGATCGCGATAACCTTCGTGATTTCCTCATGAATGAGGCACACAAAACACGATACTCTGTACACCCAGGAGCAGATAAGATGTATCAAGACCTACGATACAACTACTGGTGGCCTGGCATGAAAAAGGACATCGCTGTTTTTGTTTCCAAGTGCCTTACTTGTTCCAAAGTGAAAGCTGGACATCAAAGACCTTCAGGACTTCTAGTCCAACCTGAAATACCTGTATGGAAGTGGGAAAACATAACCATGGACTTCATTACCGGGTTACCTCGCACCTCCAGTGGGTATGACACCATATGGGTAATCATTGATCGTCTTACAAAATCATCTCATTTCATTCCGATTCGCGAGGACTTCAAGAATGAGAAGTTAGCTCGTATCTACATCAGCGAGATCGTAAGCCGTCATGGTGTATCATTAAGCATCATTTCAGACCGTGATGGCCGTTTCACTTCACGCACATGGCGAGCCGTACAAACTGCTTTGGGTACACGCTTAGACCTTAGTACCGCCTTTCATCCTCAAACTGATGGTCAATCTGAACGCACCATCCAAACCCTTGAAGACATGCTTCGAGCATGTGTCATAGACTTCAAAGGGAACTCGGACGCTCACCTACCGTTAGTCGAGTTTTCGTACAACAATAGCTATCATTCAAGTATCGGCATGGCTCCTTTCGAAGCTTTATATGGTCGTAAGTGCCGACCTCCAGTATGTTGGCACGAAATTGGTGAAGCACAAATCACCGGACCGGAATTCATTCAAGAAACAACCGACAAAGTTCTTCAAATTCGAAACAATCTTCTAGCGGCTCAAAGTCGTCAAAAGAGCTATGCTGACAAACGACGAAAACCCTTGGAGTTTGACATTGGTGATTAAGTACTTTTAAAAGTATCACTGTGGAAGGGAGTGGTTCGTTTTGGCCAAAAGGGCAAGCTAGCACCACGCTATGTAGGACCTTTCAAGATACTCGAAAGAGTAGGTCCTGTAGCATAAAGCTTGACCTACCAGAAAAGCTCAACAGAATTCATCCCACGTTCCACGTATCAAACTTGAAAAAGTGCCTCGCCGACGAAAATCTCCATATTCCCCTAGAAGACATTCAAATCGATAGATCAATGCACTTCGTCGAAAGACCAGTAGAAATCATGGATTTCTGTGAGAAGCGCTTAAGGCGAAGTCGTATTCCAATCGTCAGGGTACGTTGGGAGTCAAAACGAGGACCTGAGTTTACTTGGGAACGTGAAGACTCAATGCGCGAAAAGTACCCGCATCTTTTTCCAGTTACAACTGCTACTTAAATTTCGGGACGAAATTTCTAAAAGTAGGGGATACTGTAACATCTGTGTAAAACGGGTCTCAAAAATCCGCACCATTTCCATTAATCAAGTGTATTATTTCTAATTTTTTTTATTTTGTTTAAAATGGTAAATTTATAGATACATAATTAATCTAATGATATAATAAAATAATTAATCAATTTATAATTAATAATATCATATGATTAAATATAGATTTAGCAAATTAAATAAATAAATTAAAAACACCAAAAAAAAGGGTAAACCAGGAATTGAACCCGGGTCACCCGAGTAACCGCACAACCCAAACACCACCGGGACACACGCACCATTTGGTAAGATTTTGAAATTATCTTATATAAATATACGAAAACGAATGTTTCCTGCAAGTTCAAATCATCAAAAATAAACCACCGATTTCGTCCCTGTTTCTGAAATCTGGTAAGCACCAGCTGTCAATCCGCGTTAATCATTTCCGAGTTTGATTCAATCCATCCTGATTGCAATCACCCAATTCGGGTTCTAAAACTGAAATCCAGCCCCCCCTTGTTCAATCTATAAATACTGACCCAATCCCACTATCCAACTCGCTCAATTCTTTCCCCTCTAATCATAAGTTTACTCTGCTCAAACCTGTTTCACCGGAAACCGCAGCCTGTCGCCAGAAATTAACTCTCCGGAAAACTCACTGCCGACCGGTAACTGTTCTTTACTTTCGAATTCAGTTCGTATATTATTTCATTTCATTTCGGTAACTTCAAAAGTACAGCAAGCAAGTTAATCGAGTTTTGAAACCAAGAACATATTATGGAATCAATTTAAAATGGAGAAGACGAAGTGGCTTAAGTGTTTTTATGAAAATAAATCCTAAGTTTTAACCGGGTTAGACACACAGTCCAGTAGTGGACTGTGTGCAAACACGACACTCACGTCCCCGGTTCGAGTCTGGTTCATGACCGTATAACTGTTATATAACAGTTTTTATTTTTGATGAATTATAACATTTAGCCGTATGTATATAAAGATAATATAAAATCAAGTTTCATTGGGTTAGACACCCAGCCCAGTTGGTTAGGCTGGGTGCATCACATCGCCAAGGTCACGGGTTCGAGCACTGTGGCACGCACCGGTCGGATTACTGAAACCCTTTTTGTAAATTTAATTAAATTATAAATAATCTAAAGTGTGTATAAATATAATTAAAATCCAGAATATGACGGGTTAGACACGTAGCTCAGTTGGAAGAGCTGCGTGCACGTGAACGTGAGGTCCCGGGTTCGACTCTGCATACACGCATACCTGCTCCCATCGAACCGGTCTGACAGGCTTGTCAGACTGACAAGATTTTTTTATATTTTTTTATATATTTTTTTATTTTTTATTTATTTTATATTAATATTTTAATTCTAAGGTTTTTATTAAAAGAAAAATCAAATAAAAGGTTTAAGAATATACATTTTCAAGGGTCTAGAATATCAACACAAGCCACAAAAATAACCTAAAAACCTAAACAAAGGATTTTAACCTAAATAATAATTTATTTATTTACCGAATTACCACGTTATTATTTCTAGGTTAGTACTCCTTCATCGGATAAATTCCCAACTCGTGCGCTCTCTTTACCACTCAAGAATACGCACCCAAGGTGAGTGAATCTCTACAAATTCCCCGTTTTAATCACGTTTTGGGGTGTATCATGTGTCGTACAATTCCTTTATTTTATTTAAACATTTGTGCGTATATCATCTTGTGACCAAATGTGTAATGGTTGTTGTGTGATTATTATGTGGATTAAATTTATCATTTCAGTGCACTCATTTCATTAGGCCCATCAGTTCCTCGTGGGATACGGGTTGAGCATCAGGTGCCTCATTAGATCGGCTCCGTTTGATTGAGCCTTGATCTCAAATACATCATCATTCATGTCATATATTCATTCAATGTTGTTTGTGATTGTTTACATATATATTTGCTCACATGTGATTTATACACGAATTTTCTTTAATAAATAAAACAAGCAATTATTTAAAATGTTTTATCAAGGTTCACTCGCTAACTTTTGTTGACCCAAAATCTCCCCTGTTTTACACATGATACAGGTGATCCAGTTGAGGAAATAAACACTTAGGATGACCTAGAAGAATAAACAAGTTATTGCGTTGGAATAAACATTTAGATTTTTTTTTGTATTTGTATGAATTTTGTGTTTATTGGATATTTGAATTTGTAATTTGAATTTAATAAATATGAAACTTCGTAGTAAACCTCATGAGCTTTGGTGATAACCCAATCATGCCCCGACTTTTATTCCGTTGCGGGTCGGGGTGTGACATATTTGGCGTACCCAGGATTATGCCCGGACAATGTCGAGCTCTCGGTTCGTTAAAAGGTCACCCAGAGGTATAAATTAACATGTTGACACTTTTAATCCCTCAAATGTCCAACTTTTATATAATTACGGATTTAATCCCTCTCGTCCAACAAACGGAACATATTAGAGTTAGGACTTTGTAAAAGATCATTTAGAGGCTCAATATAAGCATGTTGACTCCGATGTCACTCAGAGGCTGGGCATGTTGACACAACGGTCACTCAGAGGCCAAGTTTTAGCATGTTGACACTAATGGTCACTCAGAAGCTTGGTTTATGCATGTTGACATCAGAAAATCACTCAGAGACTTAGTTTGAGCATGTTGACGCTTTTAGTCCCTGTTAGTCTTAATAGGCTAAAAATAAAAAAAATATAACACGTGTCGCTATACTATTGGACACGATTTTATAGGGTGTTACATTTTATTATTGTATGATTGCACGGTAAAAAATTATTCTTTTGGGACACCCCTGAATTAAAGGGCTAGCTCCGCCACTGGTAATATACATGTTTTTATCAAAGGTGGTAAAAGAAAGTTTAATAAGTAAATTTGAAAATAACACGTTTCTAAAGAAGATAACATAAGAAGGGAGAGTTATTTAAGATGAATAAAGTGTTATTTTGTATGATATCATAGTCAGGCTACGTTACATGTTGGAAGTGATTTAACAAGAAGAGTTCAAAGCAAGAATTTGTTGCACACTTGATTACATAGTACAAATATACCACAAAAGAATGGGCATGGATGACGATGCATCAAGAAGTATTGTTTCCGGCATCGCCGGTAGCTTGCTTATAACCATCGTTTTATGGCAATTTTTGTGCCAGGACAAGTAGATGTGCATCTCACTAGTTCGGTACACGATTTCTTTATAACCTCAAAGTTTTAATATGTAATATTTTGATGCTTCAACGCATGGGCATCCCATGTTGAATGGGTCCTTGATTTGAAGATTATTTGTGTGAAAAACACTATTGACATTTTTTTATGAGCAGCACATGATTAGATTCATCGAATCGTACTTTGATCAATCATTGTTTTTCTATCTACCAAATAAATCACAAGTTGTGTTTAACTTTTAATCTAACATATTCCATATAATGTGTTTCATTGAATATTGAGACTTGTGTTAAAGGGTTCACTTGATTATTCTAAGATTTTCTTAACTAGTAAATAAGGTATTAACTTAAAAAGCTTTATTAATTTTTCAATTTGGTTTTTGACGTTTTTTTAATGTTTTATTAACTAATGTGTTAAAGGGTTTACTTGATTATTCTAAGATTTTTTTAACTAGTAAATAATGTATTAACTTTAAAAGTTTTATTAATTTTTCATTTTGGTTTTTGACATTTTTTAATGTTTCATTAACTAAGAAGGGCACTCCCTTCTTTGACATCTATTGCTTCGGACAATTGAACCGATAACATACCTACTAGGCAATAAATGTAATGAGGCAAAAATGTCATGAACAGCAATCCCCAACGCATGAACCCTTGATCAAAACCTCAACCGAAATGATTACACCTCGCTCCCTAATAGACCCGTTGCTGTTTTGTCCACCATCATATCATACTACGTAGCAGGCTCAACTCTCAATCGATATACACGAACAAAATTATAGGAAAAAAGAATTTGTAACTAACTCTAAAGTGCTGTTGATTAGAAAATGGCTCAAAACCGATTACACTTTTCTTGATGAATTTATAACTCGAATCATCTATTTATAACTATCCTAAAGTAACCCTAATTCAAACCTAATTAGAATTAAACTAGATAATTAACAACTCTGAATTATCTACAACTTGACTTACCAATTTTATGAACCAAGTTATTCTAATACGTCTTGCTCCCCAAGGCCGAACCAACCCAGTTCGACTTGAATGGGTCGGTAATTAACCCAACAAAGGCATCCCACATCTCGATAAGGACTGAACTGACAAAAAATGTTCCAAGCTATAAATATTCCTCTCCTTGTACATAAGACATTCAGTAATCTCAACCTACTCTCATGCATTACTCCTCACTAACTGACGTAACTAAATACTTTTTCTTAGCCGGAGGCTGGTCACGAAGAGATCTTCCCCTTGCGATAACGAGATAGACTGTTTGATTTGTGAAAATCTCTCATTCTCTTGAAGCCGTGTTGGACCTTGACCCTCACCTCCTACCACAATAATGTCAGGTTGAAGTACCAAGTACGAAAACGTTGTTACGATAGTGCCGTTGAATGCTCATTTGTTATCTTACTAGTAGCTCTACGGATTACCCTTAATATAAACATTGTATACAAGAAGAAAATACAAACATCTCATACACTTAACACTCGATCTCACTCTCTCATTACATGTTTACAGGCCACCACATCTTCTCTAGACAATGTCACTGCCTATGCACACGGCACAGCCTTCTTTTCTCGAATATTGACCATTACAAGTCTCCTGCTTTACCGGTTACCACCGCCACCAATTAGGATTTATGTTTTTTTTATTAAGTTCAAATGGGTTTATATTTTAGTGTATGTGATTGGGAGAAAATTCTGATATAATACAAATTTCCACATTTACATATATTTTGAATATAAATATAATCTACAGTGAATGATAAGTTAACTAAAAGATTAAATAACAAAAAGTAAGTTGTATTTAAATTTAAATTTATAATTTATATTAAAATATCGTTTTATAAACACATGATTATTGACATGAAACGCTACGTAAACAACCTATTCACACATATTTCAATTTATAATTTATATTAAAATATCGTTTTATAAACACATGATTATTTACATGAAACGTTACATAAACAACCTATTCATTCAGAAGAAGAAGGTTTTACCCAGCGTTTCAAAGGTTACAATGTGAGTTAACTTTTGACTTAATACAGGGAAATTTCAAGTTTCTGTTTAATATTTTCATATAATAAAAAAAATTATGTGGGCAGTCTTTTAAAATTTATATAAAACCATATAATAAAAAAATTATGTGGGCAGTCTCTTAAAATTTATATAAAATGCATGTTAATAAATTAATTATGTGGCCAGTCTTTTAAAATTTATATAAAATGCATGTTCTGATTGTACAAATTTAAGTTTTGATTTCTGATCCTCTTTATTTGTATATATAAACAACAAATAATTGGTTTAACTTTATTTGGGATTGAGGAAGCATTATTGATGTGTTTGTTTGTCATTACTCACTCATGCTAATATATGGCTAGACATAAGTTCTGCTTCCTTTTAAGACCCCAGTCGTATCACATGTCCAAGAAGAAGAAAATATATATATATATATATAAATAAATAAATATATATATATATATATTATATATCCCTAGTAGTATCACATGTCCAAGAAGAAGAAAATATATATATATATATATATATATTAGCAAGAGAACTCACGTCTTACGGTGAAAACTTAACGATTTTCAATAAAACTAAAATAAAAACGTAAATATATAAAAGCAATTATCAATGAATACCTAACACGCAAGCTGCGTAGTGTTTTTATTTTGTTAAAGGCACTTCTCAATGAAAACTTTATATAAAAAAAGCATAACACGCACTTTGCGTACCCTTTTATTTTGTTAAAATTAAATCTCGCCATCTTGGAACATCACTCCTGATCCCGTGGTGATTTTTTTTTAACTTCGACCATTATATTAATAGTTAAAATACAAATTCAACCCTCTTGATTTGATTTCTTTTCAATTAAGTCTATATAGTAATAGATAAAATATAAATTAGACTCTCTTGTTTGTTTAAAAAAATTCACCCTAATATTAAAAAATCAACCCTTACATTAATAGTTAAAATACAAACTAAACTCTTTTCATTTGATTTCTTTTCACTTAAGTCTTTATAATGATATGTAAAATACAAATTAAACTTTCTTGTTTGTTTTAAAATTCACCCTAAAGTTATAAATCAAACTTTATTCATATACTTTTGTTATAATTAAAATTATGATTATTTATCAATTTATTTATTGTTTGATATTATTTTAGGTTTTAAAAAAATTAATTGTAGTTTTTCAATATATGAGTTTAAAAGTACCATATTTCACCCCTTAATTTATTTGTTATTCGATGTAATCTTAGTTTTTGTTAAATTGATTAAAATATATATATATATATATATATATATATATATATATATATATATATATATATATATATATAAATAGTTATAGAATTAGATTGAAATAAATTAGTATTGGGGAAATTTCAGACGATAAAATTTTAGAGTTGGTTCAACTTCTAATGGTTTATAACCTATCTGCTTTCAGGTGAGCTTCTTTCAAGCGGGATTCAAGTCATTTGCTCTTAAACAACAATATTATTTCAATTAACATTCAAGCCATTAATCTTTTTAATAATCGGTTTAAAGTTTTAGGAAGAGATATTACAAACTATATTTTAAAATATCCATCTCTTATTAAAAAAGCGTCTTACAGCAAGTCTTGTTTTATTCTCAATAAAATTAAGCGTTTTATTTTTTTGACAAAATCTTTTATACACTTCTTAACGAAAACCTAACATGTATTATTGTGAAAGTTGATTTAAACGAAGAAAGTTCACAAAACCTTCACAACATTTTTTTTGCTAGGAAAGTTACGTAACGATTAATATAATTAAGGTTATAAATCTTTAAAACACTATGAAGGTTTCGTATATAAAAAAAATATAACTTCTTTTGATATTTAAAACAAAATTTAGAGATTGTAAATTTCTTTTGAATAAAATAAATAAGCCTTTCAAAGTCTTTGATATGTGTTTAGGTTTTTTATCTTCTAAAATATTGGTTTAGTATAAATAGATGGTTAAGTGATTGTAATTGTGTACTTTAGCTTATAACTTTATAATAAAAAGATTCGAACAAGTTCGTTCATCTCGTGTTTTTGTCTTCGTTTGATAACTTATTTTCCACAATTTGGTATTAGAGCTTGTAAATCGAGAAGAGGTGGAGGAGTTAACAAGCAAAGATATGTCAAAAGAAAAATAAGAAGCAGAAAGAGGGGTTTGTTGAAATGGTGGTAGAAGTCGACAAAGTGGTTTTCTGGTAGAGACAATCTATGATTGTGAGGCTACTGATCTAATAGTAATCGAGGCTGACTTTGGTGGTGGACAACAATATTAGACAACTATTGTGTAGAGAGAACGTATGAAATGATTCAGTGGTATTGGCAGCCAATTAGGGGTATCTAGGGCTCAATGGTGGTCAAATAGTGGTAATCAAAGATAGCAATGACGTTTGTGTGGTGATAAAACCAAAACCGGCAGCTACTAATTTAGGCATCGTACGACGATCAAAATAGTAGCAAATAGTGACTGCAAAGTGGGGATTGCGTAGTGGTATTTTGGTGGTGTTTAACACATGAGTGGTGCTGTTTAAGGGTAAATTCAAACAACGGGTCTAGTCATGGGTGTTAACAACAGGTTTCAGTCAACAACAACTTGTTGAAAAAAAGAGTTTAAACAAAAGGTTTGTCAAAGTGAAGGACTTGATCACCATCACATGTTTGATAAAAGGGTTCTAATAAAATAACGAGTATGATTAAGGCATTAACAAGTTTCTATTTATATTAACAAGGGTTAGCAGGTAACGAAAGAGTAGTGTAGTGTGTTTTTCATTCAGGCCTGAGCTAGTTTTTCAGTCGACAAGTGGGGTTTGATTTAATTCAAGAGAGTGTTTTTAAAAGTGGGTTGTTAAGTAGGGTAACAATGGGTGTTTCGATCAACATCATCCCATTATTTTCAGTGTAGTAGCAATCACTGGTGTATCATCCATTTTGTCAAAAGGTCAAAACGTCATAAAACGTAAATTCTGTACTGTAATATAAAATTTTGGCCAAACACGAACATTAAATTTTTAAACGAGCATTAGCCTAAACTTACGCACAAAAGACGTAAGTATTAAAGCGGCATTTACAACCCAAAAAGTAATTTGTTTTGACCCATTTATATCAAATTTGAACCAGAAGCGCGTAAAGGGCAATGCGGTGTGTTCGTTCCAAGCGCGCCATTATCAAGATTGCAATTTTCCTATCATACACAACACAAATGCGTTTATTAGTATATTTCCTTGAACATAACAATTTCATCCTTCATTATTTACATTCCTTGCTTACAACAATTTCGTCTACAACGAACTTGTAATTAGCATTCCTTTAGCATCAAATATAAAATTCATCCGACCAGTTCATAACGGGTCAATACAATGACCATTTTGTCCTTATTACAATTTCATCCATCTCGACCCGTTTACAACGAGTCATTTCATATACAATCTCATCACCATACTATCCATTCATTTTGACCCATTTGTAATGGGTCAATACACATACTTTACAATACCACTATCTGACAAATTCTTCAATGTTCAACATATCGCTTTACCATACATTAAACTATAACTAACAAGCTAGTAGTAATATAATGAAACTAATACCATGATTTACATTAAGATAAAACGAAGTTCATATGAACTTACCTCTGTCTTGCTTTGCTTGCGACCCGAATTGGCTCGTGTTCTCTTCCTTCACTCCTATATTTACACATTCAACATTCTTTTAATCTCATGCTTTCATCTCACATTTGCATTAACATAGAGAGCTAACAACTCATCATTTTAGCAATTCTAATCATTAAACTTCATTTTCAAATGAAATCATCATCATCACATAAAACCCACTACCCAAAGCATTTCATCAAACACATGGTGTGCATACCATTAGCAAAGCACGGTGTACAAGTATCTTATGCATAACCTTACTAGTTCATGTCAAGATCATCAAATTCAACTAATTTCATATAACCTTCATTCTAAATCAATTTCATCTAATAAATACTCATTATAAGCAACTTTATACATAATCATTACACTAATTCGCACATAATTCAACATTACACTTCACAATACTCCTATTTCAAGTGGGTTTTCACTTTCAATCATCAATTCAGCCGAATTCAAGCATAATTCATGTTCTATGTGGTGTTTCTAACCCACAATCATACTAATTTCACATAATTTCATAGATTGCTTGAACCCCATTTCACACAAGATCATCAAAACATAAAATTTAACTTACCTTATGTTAGGAACACTTAGATGATCAACAATTTCAATTCATGCATTCGATTTCAGTCATAGAACACCTTTGATTTCCTGAATTTTTGTTGTTGTTGGAGGAGAAGGGTTTTCTCCTTCTCTCTCTCCCTCCCTCTCGTGCGACACACACACACCCCTCCTGCACTTTTTTTTGTTTTAAACTTCCATACAAATATGCACTTTTAACCCCTATAGTTTTTGTTTGTTATTTATTCAAGTACACTTTCATTCTTTCTACAATAGTCATACTATTTAACTTAGTTAGTCAACTCAAGCTGTTATATTACATAATAAAAGATTTACAGGGACAATAACTCAATTACCAATTTCTGGCATGTTACAACTGGTTTCATTTAATCTTTTGTTTTTGTGTTCGTTTGGGTTTGATGTTCTAACATGTGGAATGTATTGAAGTGTGCTTAGGAGAGTTATCTTGAATCACTCGACGAGGTTATGTTCATGGCTAAGGTTATGTAAAAAATCACAATGAAAGGGACCATCTCAAGATTGAAGATGCAATTAGAGTATCAAGAAGGGTGCATGATGATGGCCAATTATATCAATGCAAAATAAATGTTGAAGCTCGAAAAAAAGAGAGAAGCATAAAGTTTAGGTGGACATACAAAAAAAATCTGAAAGGAACCAAGTGTGAAGAGCTAAAGGGACTATACGTGGTGGATTTGTGTCACAGTGATGATGCGTACGTCTTTGTGCTTTAGGTCTAGTCGAAATGACTAACATGGGTCGTTTTGTGATACATGTGTTCGTTTGGGGTTTGATGTTCTAACAGGTGGAATGTATTGAAGTGTGCTATTAGGAGAGTTATCTTGAATCATTCGACGAGGTTATGTTCATGGCTAAGGTTATGTAAAAAATCACAATGAAAGGGACCATCTCGAGATTGAAGATGCAATTAGAGTATCAAGAAGGGTGCATGATGATGGCCAATTATATCAATGCAAAATAAATGTTGAAGCTCAAAAAAAAAAAAAAGAGAGAAGCATAAAGTTTAGGTGGACATACAAAAAAAATCTGAAAGGAACCAAGTGTGAAGAGCTAAAGGGACTATACGTGGTGGATTTGTGTCACAGTGATGATACATACGTCTTTATGCTTTAGGTCTAGTCGAAATGACTAACATGGGTCGTGTTGTGATACATGAGCATTTTAATACTTTTATCACTAAGATCGATAAGTTTCACTTTCTAGTTAATTTGTTAGTAATGGGAACTTGAGGGTTCGAGGTGATAAGCTGAATGCATTGTAAGATGGTTCGGTGTCAAGTGTGGTATCACATTCTAGTTCATTTTAGTAATTGGATGTTTGTCATTGATCGATTTGTGTTGGATCTTAATCACACATTTTGACCATGCATAGTAGTTTTTTTCCTTTTAAATAACTCTTTCATGATGATTACTTGAGCCTTGATATGTACAAGTACTGAAGACTCTGATACTATACTGAATAATTAAATCTTGGTAAAGTAATATGTGTTATTGATAAACTTTTTATAGGAGTACAATAGAGATAATTGCCAAGGAAACCTAATTAAATTATATTTCTAATTATGATAAAGATTATATAATAAAACCTAACTATTTATCTTTAATACATATCGTTAACATACCCCGTCAAGCTAGACATCAATTTCAATTGGATATCTATCTTGAAACTAATAGCAAAAAATAAAAAATAGAACTGAAATTTAAATATGCCGAAACTAATTCTTGTTGCCGTGGTTGTAACTTGTAATATCTTCTATCTCTACTTCAATCTTTTGTTTTATATTCTTCACGTTTGCTACAACTTTACTATTTGTTGTCGTGGTTGTAACTTGTAATATCTTCTATCTCTACTTCAATCTTTTGTTTTATATTCTTCATATTTGCTACAACTTTACTACAATTTTTTAAATTTAAGATCAGTGGCTTATTTGTTTTATTCTAGTTTTTAAAAACTAGGATAAATGTCAGACTTGGTTTGTTGTTAGGATCTTTGGAATTCAGGATTGGTTCCTGTTTTGAAATTGTATCGATCGCTAAATTATGGTGTCGGTTTTGATTCAATGTTAGTTTCTCGACCCCTCCTCGGACATAGCTATCAAGGAAGGTTTAATAACTGCATACTAAGCACCTAGTATCAAATACGAGACATTGTTAGATAGTATTTGATCTAGACCCTAGAGATGTAACTAAGGTGTCCTTCCATTTGATACCACCGGCTTAAAATACAACTAGTCTAAGTTTGTCGTATAGAAAAAAAATATTAAATTGATTTTTAAAATTTTACTTTAAAAATTAATATTGTAAAATGATATAAGTTTTGGTGAGGGAGTTGCGGAATGGGATGAAAGAGGAAGACCCTACAATGTGGCATTTAGAGATGGCGGAGCTGTAGCCAGCTGGTGCACCTCCACATGCCCTAACTGGAAACTCTATTAATCAACTCATTGTCTGCCCAAAATCATCTATGCATGCTTCTGGAATGAAGAAAATCATCCCAACCCTCATTTTAAGTGCATTAATGAATTTTATTATATGTACAAGTATAGATGATACTAAAGTTTATACTTTATTTCTATGTAATAATCTTTTGATATGTAAATTGTGAGCTGTATGAGCTTTAAAAGGCAGGAGACACATTGATGCTATAGTGAGATGCAAAAACGTAAAGCTTCAAGTACGCGAGCCACAAGGTATTTATATAATTGTTTTTATATATACCTCATACGTGCGTCTCAGGCGCTTGTTTCCCCTGCCTCAAGTGCACCTTTTGTACACCGATCACCTCTACGAGCCAATTTTTTTTAAGATCTTAGCTTTGAGTGCGCCTTATGCTTAGGCGTGTCTCCACGTGCTTTTTAGAAACCAAAGAATAAAATTGCATAATGTATTGTGGTGATTCTTGTAGACAACAAAAAGGGAGCCTAATGTTACAAATTTCGTGTTGATCGTAGGGGTGCATGTTTTTAATGACTAAATTGTATATATTTTAAGAATTAAAATAAAGTACTTATTTTTAATGGCTAAACTTACACACTATGAGGATTGAACCCCTGATCTCCTCCTATCTTAAGCTCTATGTAACTCACCAACACCACTTGAATAAAACTCCCAACTTTCGATTTGTACATCAGCACTCCCAACTTTCAACTTACTGGCTGATAACACTCCCTAACTAACTGAACACTAACCCTTAGTTTTTGCTGATGTGGCCATTTTGCTGACATGGCATATGACGTGGCAACTGATGTGACATTTTTTGCTGACGTGCAGGTGATGTGGCAAATGATGTGCCATTTTTATGACGTGATAGCTGATGTGGCAGCCGACATGGCATTTTTGATGACATGGCAGCTGACATCAGCTAACTGGGTTAGGGTTAAGTTAGGTAAATAGTGTTATCGGCCAAATAAGTTAAAAGTTGGGAGTGCTGGTGTACAAATCGAAAGTTGGAAGTGTTATCAACCAATTGATGAAAGTTAGGCTTATTTAAATCAAATATCTTCTTTTAACGGCCAACCAAAAAACTTTACATTATTGGTAAACAGGAGAAGGTATGTTTTGTTTAGGAGGACAATTAAAATACTTTATGCCTTTAAAGAAAGTAATAATAGAGTTATCATTCTATAACATAAGAAATAACTAAGGTAAAGTTGTAAACACAGAACAATGACTGGTGCTATACTGCTATAACTTCTATAATTGATGAGAAGAGTCGACTAAAATTTATGAGTTTTGGTCACAAATTTTATATTGTTGAAGATTGATGTGACACTGACACATAGTATGGAGATGACAAAAATCTATTTGATTAATATATACGTTACACCTAAAAATATTATCCTATTCAAATAAATATATTGGTAAATACAGAACCCAATAATACGGAAATCAATAATATTCACGGGCTACGAACTTGTGTCAAAACTGCCTTTTGGTGGGTCCCGTTAGGACCTTTCCTTTGTTTCCTTGCTCGCGGGCCACTAACGTTATTTTAACATACACATATGACATACCCAATGTACTTGCCAGAAATAGTTGCTAACTAGTGTTAATGCCCTCAAGGGGGGATAAAGCTAAGCTAACCGAATAACGACCAAAGAAGAGAAAAAATGTAAAACAAAAATACAAATTTCTAACATCAAGTGACTCATTTAATGTAAAACAGAGACGAAATCATATGTATTTATTGAAGTTTAGGGGTTGTATAATAACTTTATCAAAGATTAGGGTAGAAAAGTAAACTGGTTAAATAAAAAAAAGAGTGATTGAACATCAAAACGTATACCAACTGAAAAAATATATAAACTAAGCACCCAACTCATTTCCGTTAACAAGTTTATGTTGAAATGTAAATCAACTTGAATTTTTAAGGATATACATATATATATATATATATATAAAAGCAGGTAAAACTTATGTATGTCACATTTTCACGATCTTATAAACATTTTCTTTGCAAAATATTTAAAAGCAACTCTTGCTTTTTATATTAAAATTAAGTCAAATAGTGGTATGGGATTTTGTTTTAAATATATATTGAGGGTGGACGAGGTATAGATGTGATGGTGTTAAAGCGACGGTTTATGTGTGTAAATTGTGCTCACTTGGGTTAAAATCATTATAGAATAGATATCCTTCTATTTATAGTAATATACATAAGAGCTAGAATATGAGCAACAACTGCTACCAAATAACTCTGACAAACTGCATTAGAAAAGAATAAGAGGCTGCTTGGTAATTTTTGAATGAGTAAATGCTGAATTAGTAAGAGATATGAATCATTAAATGCTAGATTAGTAAGAGGTCTGAACCATTAAAAGCCAGTATAATGCTTAACCATTGAAAGACAAATGTCTGACCAATTCAGATAAGAGATCTTAACCATTCTGACTCAGTATAATGCTTAACCATTCAAGGCAAATATCTGAACCATTCAAACATATATTCACGAAACAAACAGTCTGAATTATTAAGCGCTGAATCAATAAAGATATCCGAACCATTAAGAACCCATTAAGAGTTAGAAACAAACAACCCCTAAATAAAACTATATATATGCTCTAATAGTTAGACCGGTTGAGCAAGGAAACAATGAAGACCCGAAGTAGTAGTTCCTCAAATTTTGACTAGAAAGGAGAACTTTATTTATGACTGTAACTGAATTCAGTTTAATTTATGACTAGGAAGGAGAAAGCAATCGCAATTCGCAACTTTGTCAAGGTTTCATATTCCATTAAGGAAGTTCGCACATTCATGCATTCTTCAATCACGTGGTGGCTCAAGGTGACACAACATAACGGAGGCACAATAGATTGCTCGGGCTCGTTGGGAATAAGAAAACATACAAAATAGGACCTAGTTTTAATAATTTATTGGGTCCTATATCGTCAAATAAAATCCAGTTCCCTTGTCTAAACCGTTTTGGTGCCATTTTAAATATACGCATAGTTTTGTCCCCTTATATATGGTGTCTAATGTCAATAGTTCCTAGTGTTGTAGTGATTCATTACTAAACTTCGTTTATCATGGTTGTTCTTGCTTTAGTGTGTTCTGGTTCTAGATTATGCCTATTGAATTTACTTGTGACCAACGCTTAGGTTCGATCTCTTTTGTAAGTACACCATCATAAGCATTCAACTGTTATTCTATATCTTCGTAAAATAATAGTATGTGACACTATCATAAGAATACTAAAATTTAAATATATATATATATATATATATATATATATATATATATATCTAGTTAAGAAGTCTATAAAAAGTGATTGTGTACGTACAAATAATTGTTAAAAAAAGGGATAAGGATATGATAAAAGTTAGATGGAAAGAGACAACGGATCCATCCATATAAATGTTTGTGTACGTAGATGGTCCCTGTTACAATAATTGCATATCTTTATGGTGTAAACACTTTGATTATAGTTTCCTTTTCTAAGTCCAAATGTTTGGTTAAGTGCGTAATTTGTATAACCTATTTGTTAATATAAAGAATATGTTCTTGTATAAAAAAAACCTGTATGTGATCAATGTTAGTTGTAATTATGTAGTAATACACACACTTTTATTTGAAAACTATTTAGAAAAAAAGTTATGTTGTTATTATTTTAAACGACAAATTTCTTATTCGTTATAAGATTTAAACTTAAGACTTCTTAAATAAATGTTCTAAAAGGTTTACCTTGTTACTGGACTATTAACCTAACTATGAAGAATATCAACCTAGCTATGAAAAAAAAAGTTTAATGATAATAATAATAATATCATGTAAAGTTAAAATGTTGGATTTACCTAGTTATTTATGTATTGCTTGATATCTTATTTTTTTGGTTGGTAAAAAGGGCAAAAGTTTCATTGACCCGTAGATATTAAGGATATTCAAGGATATTAATAAATAAGGAAAATGACATGCTAAAAGATCTCTCTATAGATTATAATACATACTTGAAGACTCTTGGAGCGCAATACCCAGAAATTATCTAATTAATCCTCCCAAAATTTTATATTTATACTTTTATCTAAGTTTTAACTTAGAATTTTCTACTAAAAAGTGAGTTTCTATCAAGTGAGTTAGACCTACATTACCTAGACGTTATTAAAGGTTTTCCTTTAGTAATGAGCCACCAATACCGTTAGTTGGTTAAATAGACAGTTTTTATTTCTACCCTCATATATTAATTTTTGTTAAAAAACATATTAACTTTTACGATGTACTTTATCTCTTATTTATTTACTACTTTTAAATATAAGGCATGACTAATTAGATATACTAGTAGGCAAAACTCACACGGCGATCTATACATTAGTATTAACCTTACGAAAAAATATTGTTCCATCTATGATATCTATCGTGGATGACATTAATGTCTTGAGTTCACGAGCCTTGGTTGGTATTTAAGTTATCTTGTACGACCAATATATGACTGGGTCATAAGATGAACTGTTCTTTTGTTGATGCACTTTTACCAAAATGTTGTCGCATGATCCACCAATCGATCATGGGGTTTCTGTGCACATTTGCTAGATATTTTAAGCCCTTTTCTTAGTGATGAATCTAATAATCGTTTTCACATGACTTTTTGCTTATGACACCACAAGGATAGATTATAAACATATAATCATTTGTAGGTAGCATATTATCATATGTTTTATTTGTTATCATAAAAATGATACATCTGTAATAACAATCAACGTATGCAGTAAATAAAAATGCCCTCAAATTCCAGTGTTAATAAGTTGTCTTTATAAATTCATCTTACTTCACTTTCTGACAATCAAATTCTTAAACCATATTATTGTATGATAAGTACCAACTATGTTTATAGTTTCTAACATTTAGTCTTACCTTTTTTTATAAATAGAAGAATTGATTTCTCATATCAATTTCTTCTCTATTAAATTGTGATGAAAATCACTTGTTCCAGGAAAGAATTGAGCTAAAGGGATGACTCTTTGTTTTGTTTTTCTTAGAATAACAATTCACACGCCCATTTGATTTGTAGCCCATAGCTGAATTTAAACACTCAACCACTAGATGAAAGAGCACCATTTAATATACCAATATACGATCAGGCTAAATGGCCTTTTCGTATGGGTGTTGTTGGTTGGTGAAAGTGAACTGTATTTTAGTTTAAAGATAAATAAAAACACCTTTACTTCCATGTGTATTATGGTTTCACATTAAAGCAAGTACAAGCTCTTATGACGCACTTAAATATTCAATAAAATAAACCAGATTGGCAATGTGTTTAAACCTAAGGGGATGGGTCGTTCCCTGATTTTCAATCGGTCACTACCCGACTGGGAACATCATCACCGGTGTCCCAGGTAGTGAATTTGGTTGCATGATATTGAGTAGATTTGAATGTTTGTTTTGATTTCAACGGTCATTTGACTGCTAATATTAATTAAAAAAATCACCACATCACGATTTCACCATCTATATTTAAACTATTTCACCATCTCTATTTAAACCATTACACCAATATTTTCTTACAACCATTTTACTATCTCAATTTTTAATCAGTTTCACCACATTTGATTTTCATAGGGGTAGTTATACGTTCCCGACTGAACCTGTGGGACCATATTACCATCAACGATCATCCCGTCATTTTGCATACCCTCTATCTTCAAAGCCACCACCTTCAAACTTTCCGACTTTTGAAATCTACCGTCCACATCATCCAAACAATTTGACTGTGGAAGAGTTGTACTGTGGAATGAGAATTGGGGAGGGGCATCATCCTTTAATGGCAAACACTCCTACATTGACAAACCCCATATAGCACAAGAAGTCCCAAATTGGGCCGAATTGTACGAAACTTACGTCGGGGTGAAATACGTACCAAGGTCGGATGAATAAATGGGTTATCCATCATCCAAAAGCTCTGGTTATCAATACAAGAGGTTAGACGAGCGTGATAATGATCGTGACCGCTCGTCACCCAATTCCCTCTTTAGTTATTAATTTATGTAGTTGTGTGTTTAAATGTTTAATTATTTATGTACTAGTTTTAAATTTAGGCATGCATTAATTAATCGTGTGTTTAAATGTTTAATTTATTATATATGTATTAGTTTTAATTTTAATTATGTACTAGTTTTAATTTTAATAACTTAAATTTGTTTTTAAATATAAACATAAAAGAAAAGAAGGTTTTAGGATTCTGGTGTCATCAAATAACGGATAGTGGACGGAGAAATTCAGATGATATTACAGGATTGAGGGGTTTCAAGGTAGCTTCGACAAGCACCACTTCCCTCCTAATTAGAGGATATGACAAGTCCTATGACCAACGTAAAAGATGTGAATAGTGTAAATTGCAAATAAAAGAAATGAGTTAGAATTTGATCCTATAATTTTTGCTTTACGTTGCATCTTCCTGACAATTTCTTAACTATTATCATATATCTAGGGATGAGCTTGGTATCAACTGATACCCGTACCGAAAATTCTGGTACTGAAAATCCTAAATAACGGGTACCGGTACCAAAAATATCCGATACAGTACGGTTTGGTACCGGGTACTGATATTATTTGAAGGTAAAAACCAGTACCGTATGGTATTGGTACCGAAAACATCAAATGTTGTTACCGAAAATATTTTGGTTTGGTGAATTAGGTACCGGTACCCTACCCATTTGCTAATCCCTAATCACAACAAAATAATAAAACCGATATTGATTTCAATACCAAAAATCATTGCAATTGCCTAGGAAACATCCAGTGAAACAAGTTATGGAACAACTTGAATGCCAAAACTAGGAAAAATGGTTAAGTTCAATACCAATCGAAACATTTCCTGGATCATACAACACACAAATATCTTGATGATGTATAATTAGCTAAACAGCAACTCCCTAGAAATATTATTTTTTACTAGTAGTATTTCCTACATAATTACTAAAAGAAAATATAAGTAACCTACAAATGAAGCAAAACTGCCCCCACTTTTGCCAAAGTTCAAACCCCCTTTTTCCATGGCTTCCTTGGATTCGGGGAAGGTTACAATGAAAGCTCACAACGACAAAACCTTTTCATTTCTCACACCTAACTCATTGCAACATTTTCACACAATCTTACACTCTCAACCTCACTAGTTGTGCAGTCTTGTAAAATAGGTTATTAAACAGGATGATTGACTAATTAATCAACTTGTATTCAAGTTAGACATGTAATTTTATTATGAGTTATGTCTAGGGGTGTAAACATATATTAACGGGCGGGTTTCGTTCATGTTCGCTAGTTTAATTTTAACCAAACAAATAAATGTACATGTAAGGATGCTTAAACGGAAGAAATTGTGTGTTTGCTTAAAAATAAGTTTACTTATGTTGGATCATTTAAACTAGTAAACACACAAACATAGAAAATAAGTTTACTTATATTGGATCATTTACACTAGTAAACACGTAATTTAAGCATATATGATATTCATTTTTTTATATATGTATCATGTATATGTGTGTGGACTGGGGACACAAATAAGATACATGAATGAACAAATTTTAAACACTTACAAACTAAATGAACGAACAAGAAATATATTTGGTTCAGTCGTTTAGTCAAACGAAATAATCATATTCTTATTGGTTCATACAATAAATACATAAATACAAATTAACTTTCCGTCAAAGATTCCTATAAAGATTTGTTGAATGTTCGTTTTGTTTATATTTCAACTTAGGTCCCGTTTGTTTGGCCCGAAAATAGTTATTTGTCATTCCAAATGCTATATTATTATTAGAAAACATATTAATATATTATTGATGGCAAAAGATTTTTCTTAATTAAACAAGTTATCGTGTTCAATTAAATATCCTCTACCTGATTTTTAATCATTTGATCATATTAATTCCCTAATCTCTTAATATTATGTATTTAACCTTTATAAATATTAAATGTAACTCAATTAAAAATTATCTCTCCACTCTCCATGATAGTGTTATACCGGTAAAGATGTGAGAATTTGTTATGGAGGCCTGGGATCAAATCCCGACACCACCCGAGTTATTTTCTATTTACCTTTCTCGAAAGGAGATCTCTTGTTATGGCATACACCATTTTTTTTCAGTTAAAAAATAAATTACTTTGTTTATAGTAAAAAAAAATATTTTTTTCACTTCTATTATACGAAGTAATATTTTAAGCTTAAATCATATATTCGCACACCTAGTTTGGCAACAATCTTATGAATTGGATATATTACCAAAGAATTAACTGATAACCCTTGGAAGCTAATAGGGTAACGTATGCGCCTTAATTGCTTTTAAAATGTAAAGTTGTCGCTTAACTAGATGATTAAGCTATTAGATTATTAATTGAAAACGATCTTTAGACCCAACCATTTTAGGTAAAAAAAACTTTTGTTATTAATCATAGATGATTAAGCTACTAGATTATTAATTGAAAACGATCTTAAACCAACCATTTAGTTAAAAAAAAGACTTTGTTATTAATCATGCAATTTGAAGCATGTTAATCATTTGTGGTTAGTAAGTTGTTGTTGTTGTCATCACAACCACCCTCCGGCCACCATCACCAACCACTACTACTGCCAACAACATAACTTGTTATAACGGTTATCATGATCAGTAGCACCGTTAACCACCCACCGGAACAACCACTGGCAGGAAGCTTCAAAGGGGAATGATTAGTTTATGACAATGCACATGGATTGGGGTTGAAGCAGGTCACATGGGTTAGGGGTCTACCATCATAAAATGTCAGCAAAACGGAACTAAAAGTTAAAACTTCAGTTGGTAGTGGACAATGCTTGTGTGTCACGTGTCCGTATATCAATCTCAATCGTGTCATCTTCACAATAATCATTTTCTTTTTCGATTAAATATTAATACATGTTACTATGGTACATCGTTATACAGAACATACTTTTTATATGTATGTACCATGGTTGAGGTCATGTGATTAGGATGGTTCAGGTCATGTGGTTATCGTAGATCGCTTGAAAAAGATATCGGAACTGTTTATTTATGCACCTTAGGATATAACAGCTGAAACAGTATTTGTTCATCAGAGAGGAACTAACTTGTCTAAGATTACCAGTGTTTGTGGTTTTATCTTTTGTAAACCAAAGGGTTGTTTTTAATTGCAGTTGAATGACTTTTAATATACAATTAAGTTGTCTAACAACACTAAAAATACCGAAATTTCCTTTGATGCTAGATCTTATAACGAGGCATGTTCATTATGTTAGACAATGTAATACTAACTGTTTGCACAAGTTCGAATTTTCCAAAGCATTAGGGTTGGGTTGTATTTTGTACCTTCACATGTGTGTAAGCGCGAGAGTAAAATTTAAAGGAATGAGGCTACCAAATAATTTGCCACTTCATTTATAAACACACTTAAAAAAGTTTCACACTAACGAGGCAACTTAACAAATTTCCACTTTTCAAGTTCCAATTCAAACATACTGTTTTAAAATGGATAAATCATTCACCATGCTTCATTTTTTATACATCTTAACTTCTTGAGAAACTCTTTTTTACAACACAAATGATAAGTGCTTACATGTGTTATTTTGCACCCTTAATAAAAATAAGTTTGATGTACAAAATTACACACACAAAGATTAATTGCTTATATGTGTAGTACCGCTATAATAATAATACAATAATAATTGCTTATATGTGTACTACTGCTATATAAAAATAAACATGATGTAAAAAAAAGTTATATCACAACCAATTTTCTATCACTTACCAACCTTTTGTAGTTGTATTCTTACTTTGTTCGAATCATATAATATTATAATGTCTTTAACTAGTTGAAGCATCTCGCAAATTAAAAAAATAAAATTGATATCCCACGGATTTAAGGGATAAAAATAATATTATAATGTCTTTAACTAGTTGAAGCATCTCACAAATTAAAAAATAAAATTGATATCCCACGATTTTAAGGGATAAAAAAAGTTGTTGAGAGTGGGATTTGAACCCACGCCCTTTCGGACCAGAACCTTAATCTGGCGCCTTAGACCAACTCGGCCATCTCAACTTGTTAACTTTCTGATTGTATAATAAGTTATTTAATCACAAAACATACTTTATCAGCTGATATGAAACTAAAAATAATTATTTTCTATTTTCACATTTTACGGTGACCATAAACATTATATTAATTTTTTTTCTTGTGCCAATGTTTTAGAATGTGAACCGACTCATAAAAAGTTTGTGACTATCCAAGATGCCTTACTCTTTGTTTAAGATGTCTTGTTGTCAATAGGTTGGTTCTAAAGCAGCTTTTAAAAAAAAATCAAATCCAAATTTTAAAAACTTTAAAAGTTATAAACACAACTTTATGTTAAAACTATATGAATATGCTAAACAAAAGAAAATCAATTAACAATAATGATTAATTTAATTTAATATATTATATATATAATTATATATATAATTAGAATTAGAAAATGAGCATAAATAGTAATTTATTTTTATAATAATAATATATAGTTTCTTTTTCTATAAATAGTAAATTGGTTTTTTTAATAATAAATAAATTTTTTTCATATTTTTCATATATATATATATATATATATATATAGTTGAAAGGTGGGTATAAATAGTAATTTGATTTGTATAATAATATATATTGTTACTTTTTTCATGAATAGTTATTGGTTTTTATAATAATAATGTTGTTTTTTTCATATGTTTATCATTTCAATATTACAATAGATTATTATCATATTTACATTTAATCTTAAACATATTTCTTTAACATTAACTTTTAATGATTTTCTTTTTTTAATAATACTGATACTTTCTGAACAACATCGGTACCGCTACTGCATTCGTTTTTATAGAATTCTCAACGTGGCAACATAAAATTCATTGAACACAAGGTAATATTCGCAATAAAGTATTTTTGGTATCGTAATCTATATTGAGTGTCTATCGTAACAAACCGATACTAGCCAAACAACAACGGTACTGGTACAAGTATTTGTTTTATAGGTTTTCAATTGATGTAAAAAACGTGTCGATTGGCAACGATTGCTATGCCGAGTACCGCTATCGTACTAATAATGTAATGAACCAGGCCGATAATGATCAAAGACCCGTAGCGAAGCGCGCGATGATCCCATTATTATTATTATGAGTATATATAAATAGAGAGAGGGTATGAATAGTAGTTTTGTTTTTAAAATAATATATATGTATTTTTTAATATTATTATATTACTTTAAAATTATAACTATTTTAGCTTATTAATATTATTATAATATATTTCTATATACATTTATTATTTCAATTTACAATAGATAACTATTATAGTTACTTTTAAGCTTAAATATATTTTTTTAATGTTAACTTTTAATTTTCTTTTTTTTTTATATTAGTGATACTGTCTGAACAACATCAGTATCTTATCATATAACATTGGTATAGTTTACTTTATTATTAACGTCATCATGTGATTATAATACAACTCGATAAAAGTTTTATTCGAACGGACCATATATAGTTGATTTTTTTTATCATCACAAAAAGAACATATACTGGCCAAACAACATTGATAACTGTGTCATATTTGTTTTTATAGTTTTCTCGATGTGGCGGTATAAAAATGATTGAACACAAAGTTATATTCACAATAAAGTATTTTTGGTATCATAAACTATATCGAGTATTTGTACGATACCGGTATACCGACCGTACAATCCCAACAGTTTGAATGGATGTAAAACACGTGTCGATTGGCAACGATTGTTATGTCGAGTGCCGACATCATACTAGTAATATAATGAACCACACGATAATGACCAAAAGCCCGCAACGAAGCGTACAAAAATCCATCTATATATATAGTTGATAAAGGATGATGAATAGTAATTTTGTTTTTATAATAATATATAGCTTTTCAATATTCTATTATTTATTGTTATAATCATTTACTTTTAAGTTTAACATATTCTTATTTTAATTTTAGTTTTGTAAAATCATATTTTCTTTTTCATTCATCATTTATCTTTATAAATTATTATTTTTTTAAATGATATTTCTTTTATCCATTAGTTTGATATCTTTTAATAACTTATGTTTTATTAATTATTTTCTAAGGAACATGAATAGTAATTTTATTTTTATAATAATATAAAATTTATTAATTTATTATTTAATATTATAATAGTTTATTATTATATATAATTTTAAGTATTAACATATTTTTTTATTTTTTTACTTTTCTTTTTAAAAGGATATTTCTTTTATCATTTAATTTGAATTTTCTCTAATAACTTACGTTCATTATATTATTTTTAAAACCTTAAGTACGTAGTTGTATGTAATTTTTTCCTTCTACATTCCAATACAAGTTTTGTTATATTATTTCTTTTTTTATCAAAATATTTTCTTTATCATTTAATTTGAATTTTCTTTAATAACTTACATTCGTTATATTATTTCTAAAATGTTAAGTACATAGTTGTGTGTAATTTTTTCCTTGTACATTCCGATACAAGTTTTGTTAAAATGAAATTGTATTAAAAATATAGAGTATTTATTTGGTGTCGTAAAACTGTACGATGATAAACTAAACCGATTCCGACGGTTTTACTTTCCAAACAAAATGCTTTATTTTCAAGTAACATTTGTTTTACATTATCATTTATTTCGTTTTGCCGCAACGCGCGAGATGAAAAAGACTAGTGCGACATAAAACAAAAGTTTGAAGTTGAGAAGTTTGAACTCTCTACATTGTTCTCTCACACCTTTTAGCAACCAATGCTTTATATTTTGGAGAACCACATGTGGAACTTTTGATCACATGCGAACATTCTTTTACACCCAATCCCAATCTTGTGTGTTAATAATTTCTAACATTCTTTCTTCAACTTCTCATTTTGGTCATTCATTCCTGTATACCCTAGACTTACCAAAAAAAACACCATTATGCGACATAGGTCTGTTAGGATGCCTCAGCTGTTTTCAATTTCTTTTCTTTTTCTTAAATAAACAACTTAAACAACGAACATGTAAGAAGCATTTAGACCGAGAGTGGAGCATTTTTGAACACATGAGTCGTTTAAGGGTAATGAATCAAAACCCTCAATTAAAACACTCAATGGGTATTTATAAAGAACTTTACTAACCCATGTGTAAAGATATTGTTTACAAAGAGGTGTTTATGTAGGTTAGCCTTTTCATTAAACATGCAGAAAGTCAAATATCAACTTCTCGTGTAATGGAGTAGTTAATATGATTAATCTATAAGATCTATAATCTTTGATTCATGACTAAAGAGCGATTTGCGGAATTTTATTAATTCAATTTTGGTCGACAATCTACGTATCAAATCCTTTTAGTGTTTGTGACATGTGTAAAATCTTCACATACACATATATGAGTATGAAAATAAATTTTAAAGGCATTTTGACTCTATTATACAATCTTATCTTTAATTGACCTAAAGTGCGATCGACGTCTGGTCATTAGATTAGCGACTTCTTTGAGAGGCCGTCTGTTGGATGGTCCGATAGTTAACATAGAAGTTCAGCTTCAAATTCATCTTGACTAGCATCTAAGAAGTCTTAGTAAAAATGCCAATGTTGACTTAACAGCAGGGGTGTCAATCGTTTCGGGTTGATGTGTTGGTGGGTTGCGGGTTGATGGGTTGAAATGCTCAACCCGAACCATATTATTATTCGGCTCAAAGATTTCAACCCTAACCCGGCCCATATAAATTCGGTCAACCCGAACCCGACCCGTTTAACCCATATTTTTAAATGAGTCATACAAGTTGATTTATAAGCGAGTTGTTGAGTTTTAAACGAGTTATCAACATGTTTAATAATAAGTATGAGTGTGACAAATAAATAATATTAGGTGTCAAAACTAACGGTATTATAACTAACCATGTGAAATAGAAACGGAAAAAACAAAAAATATAAAATTAATTTTTAATAGTTAAACGGGTTAATTGGTCAACCCGAACCCGACCCGTTTTTAATACGGGTCAACCTGAACCCGACCCGTATTTCTAAACGGGTCGTGTTAGTCGACCCAAACCTGTTTTTTTTTGGTGTCGGATTCGAGTCGGGTTGGCAAGTCGTGTCAAAATTTGCCGCCCCTACTTAATAGTAGACATAAACTTACCGATACATAGTTAACTTTTACAATGAGTATTCACTAAGTGGCTATCAATTTTTAATTGACTTCCTAAATCTGGCTAAAGTTGATCACCATGCAACAATCTCAACTTTGGCAATTCAACAACAATGTATAACAAGATCTCTATGCATGTTTAGGATTTTGCAAGTATCTCAAACTTTGTGTTGGATAAGACATAAGGAGAGAGAGAGGGGGGTGGAGAAAGAGAGAAATATCCCCTATGAGTCCCCTAACAATAAGAACCATTCATTAGTTGTTGACTCCATTCTCGATAAAGATAGAAGCACCCAAACTCAAGTAGGGTAGGTTCTAACATTCTTGTATGATCAATTGCTTTCTATTGGTCTAACTAACTTAACCCCTGCATGTGCGAGCGGTATTAGTTTTTAATAGAGCCTCTCCCCATGTTTTGTAAAGAGGGGTACGTTTAACAACACCTCTTTATATCTGGTTGCGTAAGTTTTCGAATAATATATTTCACTCATGACATGAACATCATAGTCATTTGAGCCTCTAAAAGAGGTTGCAAACAAATATAGTCATAACCATTGGTTCTTAGCTATCTCAACCATGTCATAAACAAACCAAGTCATAATCACTAGTCATCCTGACAAAACAATAGAAAACGAATCATCCAATCCAATCATCATACTCAATCTAAAACATACTTGAGCGATAACATTGATGATTTTTCAAATTTCTTTTTTTTTTATATATGATAATATTTATAGTGAAACAACTACATTAGCATTTCTCTATCTATAAGGTTGATATAAACCAACTCTTTACAAATAGAAGAAAGAAACAGGTATTTGACACTTATATTATTATTATATTATTATTATTATTATTATTATTATTATTATTATTATTATTATTATTATTATTATTATTATTATTATTATTATTATTATTATTATTATTATTATTCATTTTTCATGAAACATCCTTAAAAGCTAGAATACCTACTTCTTCCCCACATGATGTATGTATTGTGTGGAAAAGAAATGGAATTGCTTTATTGCTCACCATTCATGCATATACTCACGATCAGTTGCCATCTTTACTAACTAAAACATAAAAATAGACGGTCAAGGAAACACAACATGTGCCCATCAATGTCATTTCAATTAATTTCTACTTTTATCACTTTTAATTTCAATAACTTTATCATTAAAACGAAAACAGTTATGATAATTAACTATAAAGTAGAAAAATCGCGTTGTTGATAAATTATATTTTGCAAAAGTGAACTCAAAATAGTAACATTACAGTCTCTAAAGAAACAAGCACAAAACCATAGATTGAAAAGCTTGCACGAGCCATTTCATTTGTAACAACTGTTTTTAATATTAAGGTTCTATAAATAATTTATATTAATACATAAAAATAAGCTACTTTACTCTAATTGTATTGAGTTACAACTAATGTTTTAAAAACTGGTTCAAACCATCTGCTAGTACCGGTTGAACCTTTCGGTAGAACCAGTTAAATCTCCCGATACACCCGGTTAAATCAATCTGAGCCTAATCCAGTACGGTATATAAACCGGATTTTAAACCAGTGTTACAACCCTCTGATATTTTCCTTTTGTGTCGTATCTACCATTTAGAATTTTAATAATTTAATGGGTGTAATACGATCAACTGATCAAGTATTGTTTCTGGCCAACCTATTTTATTAGCTCAGAGCCTGAGGTGCACAAAAAACCCGAACCCGGAACGAACCCGAAAAAACCCAGAACTGGGTTTTTTTTATACCCGGGTTTTTAATACCCGAACCCGTACCCGACCCTACCCGTAGGGTACGGATAGGGTATGCATTTCACTACCAAAACCCGTACCGAACCGGACCCGATTTGTAACCGGTAATACCCTAAAACCGGAACCGGGTTTTTCCAATACCCGAAACCGGGTTTTTCAAACACCCAACCTAAACCCGAAAAATACCTGAAAATACCCCTAAAAAGTGCAACCCTTTAAAAGATCTTATCTATACCCGAATATATATATGGAAAAAAGCCCGAAAAAACCAAAAATAGGGTTTTTTCAATACTCGAAAATAGGATATTCAAATACCCGGTTCTATACCCGACCCAAACCCCATAGGGTATGGTTTTTAAAGACAATGCCACCACCCCGACCCGGGTATTGCCAATACCCGATCATACCCGATCAACCGAACCGAATATTTGAAAAACCAATTGGTGCACCTCTAGAGCCTGATTTAATATGAATTAGAAGCATTCGAAATAGAACGTGTAAAGAAGCCCATATTTGTGGATTGGGCCTATATGCGCCTCTGTTGAAAGGGCTGACTCAATTTTCTTTAATATATTTAATAACTTATACAAAAGAGTTAAATGCTTGGTTGGTCCCTGTGGTTGGCAAATCTTGCAGACTTGGTCCCAGTGGTTCACTAATTACACACTTGGTCCCAGTAGTTTCAAATTTTGCACTCGGGTGGTCCTTACCACTAACCTTTGTTAGATTTCTCAGTTAAGTATACATAAAATGTCTATTATACCCCTCGTCTTCTTCATCCTTTCTATCTCAGCCACTCAGCCACCACTGCCACAACCACCCTCCACTACAACCACCCTCCGCCACAACCACCGCCGCAACACACTTCATCTTCCCCATTGCCACAACCATCCTAAATCACCACCCACCTCTTTTTCATCCCAACACCACCTGCAACCACCCACCTCCATCATCAGGTAATCACCGGCGACCACCACCATTTCCTTACCACCGGTTAAATGTTCTTACAACTGTTGTAATCGACGACGTTCTAATCGAATCTGTGGTGGCGAACGACAAAGATTGTGTTCTGATTGTTTGATTTTTTTCGTTCTGTTCTGATCGGTGAAATCTGCAGGCACTGATCTCTTTATTTTGTTGTGAATTTGTTAAGGAGGTGGGTATGCGATTCAGAACTGTTATGGTGAAAAGCTTGCATTGCATTCTCTATTCAGAACTGTTCTGGTATTATCCCCAGCATTCATTGCATAAACTTTCCTGATAAGACCGACCAATGATTTAAAATGGTAAGGAAATGGTGGTGGTCGCCGTTGATTACCTGTGATGGAGGTGGGTGGTTGCAGGTGGTGTTGGGATGAAAAAGAGATGGTGGTGATTTAGGATGGTTGTGGCAATGGGGAAGATGAGTGTGTGCGGCGGTGGTGGTTGTGGCGGAGGTGGTTGTCGAGGAGGGTGGTTGTGGCAGTGGTGGCTGAGTGGTATGGCGGTGAAAGGCGGCGAGGGTGAGGGTGGTGGTAGCAGAGTAGTTGCAGGTGTTGACAAGGTAGATAGTTGCAGGTGGTTGTGGCAGTGGTGGCTGAGTGGCTGAGATAAAAGGATGAAGAAGACAAAGGGTATAATAGACATTTTATGTATACTTAACTGAGAAATCTAACAAAGGTTAGTGGTAAGGACCACCCGAGTGCAAAATTTGAAACTACTTGGGACCAAGTGTGTAATTAGTGAACCACTGGGACCAAGTCTGCAAGATTTGCCAACCACAGGGACCAACCAAGCATTTAACTCTATACAAAAAAGTAGAGGTGCAAATATCAGGTATATTCAATACCGGGTTTGGGTTCCGGTTCTGGGTATAGTCCGAAATATCCATACCCAATGTACCGGTTCCAGTTCGAGTATGAAACCGGATTTTCAAGAACCGGTATAAAAAACTCATTGTTCAGGTATAAAAAACTGGTTCGGGTATGAAAAAACCAATCCAGGGTTGCAACTTTTTTAGTGTTTTGATTATTTTTTTCCTAAAAATCCATAAAAAAATCAATATGTAACAATAAACAAATAACATAAAAGGGCATATATATTAGAAATTCAAAATATTACAAAGATATATATATATATATATATATAATATATATAAAAATAAAAACTAGAAAAAACATAGATCGAAACTAGAAAACATAGTATAAAACCCGGTTCTGGGTATGGAACTGGTTTGAGTTTAGAAAAAACTTGGTTCCGGGTATCAAGTAAAACCAGGTACGATTCTTGGTTCGGTTTTGTCACTGAAATGTATACCCTGTCACCCGATGAGTAGGGTCGGGTATGGTTCATATTCCTAAATACCTAGTTATTTAGAATAACCAGTTCTGATTTTTTTTCTGGGTTCGGTTCCGTTTTTAGTTTTGTTTTTCACCTTTAATTAAAAAAAAAGTTTTATTTTTGTGGGCCTAAGCCTTATATGAGTTGTGCTTCAATAATTTATTTTCTCATATATAGTTATTTATATATAACTAGTTCTAATATCCCGTAAATTTTACGGTTTTGACAAAATAATATGTTTTTCAGATATTGACAAATAACATTATACACTTATCATGATCATAACGAAAGCCTATGAATGAAATTGTTGTTGAAGTCTGAAGTTCATAAAGTAAATACAACACAACGATATAATAAAAGAAAGCGATCCAAATTACAAGGAAATCTTGAAACCTACAAAAGTAGGTTTAATCAATAGTTTAAATGAATGGACCTCGTACTTTTTGAAGACTAAAGTGTATCCTAATTAAAAAAAAGAAAAATAAATCATATCAGTTATATCATATAAACTACAAAAGAATATGCCTGGTTCTTTAAAGACTTAATGTTCTGTAATAAATAAATAAATATAGACGCAATAAAAGCACAAAACATGTGTCACGTATATGTTCTCTTATAGACATAATTCAAGTTGAGAGTATGTATTATCTTTTAAGATACCATACAATAATATATTTTTTCTATAAAGAAGGTAGATAGAGTTGAAGAATGAAGAGTATATGCTGTCAACAACCAATGATGATAATAAACATGAATTGTTATGTTTTTTATGTTTGCACATCAAACGTTTTGTGTGTTTATATGTGAGCCAAAGTTGCATGAATTGCTGAATCTTTTATGTTTGTTTTCCGGACTTGTACAATGTAGACTTCATTCTGTTGATTTTCCGAGTGTTATTTTTGAAAATTAAGATGTAAGAATTAGTTAAAAGAGTTTATATCTGTTCATGTAATTGCAAAGTTGAATATAACCTTATAGCTGTTTGTGGTACCGTTAAAAATTGCATTAAAACACAATATATTAGCAAATAAATATGTAAAGTTAGACTCATAATTGTAATCATTTGACACATAATTATAAAACTTTTGCGTCCGAATCATTGAAACCGTGCATTAAAATAGCAAGGTTCTGATGCGGTTTCAAATTTAGTGAACTCGAGATTGATTTAACAATGGTCGAGTGGATTAACGCTCAGAAGAACCTCGACTCGAATGGTTCTTGAAAGTCCGTTAATGGCAGTTTCAGAGAGAATTAAGGGAGGGAAAGTTGCTATTTTATTTGATTGATAACCCAATACTATTACAAAGTATCTCTTTTATACTCAAAACACTCAACTAACTGAACTAACATACAACTGACACAACTAATCCAACTAACCGTTGACTTATTGACTATTACTAATACAACAACCAGCTTAGCTCATTAGCACACATCAGGTTCAACCCACCGTCACTCGTAAAAGTGCTAAAAGTTTATTCATTAATTGGTACAAGATGCTAGGTCTCGCCATAAACTTTGCTTTCCATGTGGGTCATGAGGGTGATGATGTAAGAACGCTAATACGACAAGGTGGCACCAGAAAGAATACGAATAACACGTGGTATCACATAAAGTGACACTTAGAAAGCATATAGAACACAATCCTAAAATTCACACAGTAAAAACACCCGACTTAAAACTCAAACATTATATCTCTATGAAGACCTAGAAGAACAGCGGAGGAAAGCAACATTTGGGTATCATCATGAATGACGGTGTTAAGATCGATTTGAGAGAGAGAAAGAAACTAGAGAGAAGAAGGTTTACTCAAATCATCGATGCCCAATGCTTACTCGTCACCTTGTTTAAATACAACTGATCTACTAACTAATTCAACTAACTAGCTTCTTTTAACCCCTTCTATTTCTATTATTAACATATAACCCCCTATACTATTTTTATCATAATAGACAGCTTAGCATAAATTGACGCTAGTCAAGTCATGCGATCAACAATGACAACCTAGCGTGTTGTCTATTGTGTGTGGTGCGTATGTTCTGTGATGGGTGATTGGTGAAGACGTTAATGAATACATAAACTTGATATTATTTACACGTGGAGGTAGTAGCGCTAGCAAAACAATAGTAACTGGAGTACTGAGTATGTTCAAAATAATTTATACATTATTATGTCATGTTCACAATAGGTAATTAACATTCTCTGTGTTAATTACTATTTACTAGTAGTAAACTAATTTTGTTATATTTTGGGAAAAAAAACAACCCATTAACTATAAAAGCATCTTTAATGGGATTGCCATACAAATACGACCAACACGCTTGGACGCCCCTTGTCACCTCGTCCTCATTCTCTCTTTTTCCTCTAGGAAAATCCGTTCGTGGGCGTTGGTTTTCACGGATGACTCTCTCTCTACTCCCTCTGATTGGTCATCATCAACAACCATCCCTCTCTATCACAATCTCAAACAAATCAGCTTCAGAAGCCTCATCCAAATCCTTTGCCATCCCCTTATTTACATTGCCTAGATATGGCCCGCTTCTTGTTGTTGACTGATTTAACCATTGTGAATCTAATCTTCCCATTGAGAAAAGTTCTTTGCTATCTTCATACCCTAGCGATGGAGAATTTGCCATTGGTCCAATGAAACAAGGATTTTCAGTTCTTTGCAAATTTGCAGGTGCATATTTAAAGATACTTTGCCCAAAATTTACAAGCACAGTAACATCACTATTCGCGGCTAATGTTGGATAGAGCGGAGTCCCGAATTCCTCTCCCTTACAATCGATTTCGTGCACAAGTTTAGAGTCTACTGTAAAGAAAACTTTCTTCTCGCTTGGATTGTAACCACAACCAATCACTTTACCGGTTCTTTCCCACTTCTCAATATCTGATTCATTTACAATTTTAATTCCTGCAACGTTATAGATCAAACACAATCAGAGTAAACAGAAAACGCATTTCACATCATTATTTTAACTTGTTTACCAACAACTCCATTTGTATTTGTAGTTTTATTAAATTCCAACTATTCTGCTTGTAAATAATAAATATACTAGTATTAAGTCCCTGCGTTGTAGCAGTTGTCGTAAAACTCTGTTGAGTAATACTAATGTTATATCACTGTCAGCGACCACAAATACCGTAAAAGATCGTAAAAACAAAATAAATAAAAACGGAAAAAAAATAATGCTGAGCGAAAAGCAGACGTAAAATCCTTGAATCACGCACGCTTGTTGCAGAGAAATTAAACCGAAACGTAAAACATAGAAAAAAATAACTAAGTCAATGCGAGACCCGCGCGTTGGACGAACTTGTCAAACGGAGAAAATAACTTCAATTTTGCAATGTTGAACCCCACACGTACGCATGTTGCGGTGCATTAACTCATAAAATTTAGAACGAAGCGAAAAACCTGGCAAAGATGAAAAGTATGATGGACCAAAATTGAAAATAAAAAATAGTTGGGATTAAATTGCAAAACATGAAAAACTTTGAGTTAAAAGTAAAAAAAAAAACAAAAGGTCTAAATTACAAAATTGAAGTTATTTATTAATCTTAGATAAAGATAAGGATAACGATAAGTGATATCTATATATTAGTTATTAATATTAATATTAACAGAATTTTATTAAACGAATATAAATAAAATTTATGAGGTTATAGGAGAGAATGCCATATAACATTATTTGAAATATTTTATTATAAGTTAGATTATATTAAATTCAAATTCTTAACCACATTTTAGTAAGTGAACGTTCAACAAAACTTCAAAATATAATAGCTACAAACTAGTAAGACTTAATTTAAAATTCTTAACAAAATTTTAGTAAGTGAATGTACAACAAAACTTCAAAATAAAATAGCTACAAACTAATAAGACTTAATATTTTAAGCATAGATTAAAGTGGACTAGACTTAAAAGACCTATCATAAAATAAATACCGACTTATGACCATTATAAAAACAAATAATAACTTGTTAAATAATACACAAGGTCACAAGTGATTATACAATGTTGACATGAAAAGTAGGTGGACCTACCAATCCTATTATATATAAACTTCATTACAATTTAAAAATGGAAACAATAATATTTTTTGTCTTTAACCATATATTCTTTTTAATTACATTAGACATTGAAGTGTGTTAGCCTAACCCTTACTTTTGTCTTAATTTTGTTGGATTTAACTTGTTTAGAATAAAAGCATATATATTGGTCAAAGAAATATAACATAACATTAACATAGTAACATACCATCAAGATAAATAGACCCATCGGAATTAAACCCCACGGATCCCGGATAACTTCCCGGAAGTTTAACCGGAATAGAACCTCCACCGGAAAGCCCCACCGACAGCATAACAACCAACTCATTTCGCCCTTCAACTATCTCCTTTGCACAACTTCGACCCCTCAACTCTTCAACATTGACATGCACACCCTTCTCTTTCAAACCATCCTCTTCAATCAACTTAATATTCTCATCCTCTCCCGAAACTACCCTTCCCTTTAAACTAACATCACCTCCGTTTTCACCCTCGTAACTGGACAAAATCGTAATTTCGAAATACGCTTCTTGAGGAAACGGCGTTGAGTTTGTTAACGCTGGTCCCGGTAACGGTAACGCCGATTTTATAACGGAAGCTGCCGTCATTGATGTAACTGTTGTTTTAGAAGTTTTATTTAACCCGGAATTAAGTCGGATCTTTTGCATGAAATCCGCGGATCCTTGACATACTTCCCAACTATTTCCACGTCATCAACGTCTCCTCCGGTGACGACACCGCCGGCAGCACATAATGAATACCGGTTTGATCGGATGGATGAGGAGGAGATGTATTCGGTGAAAGCGAATCGTGACCAACCGTTTTCGACGGCGTCTGTGATGAGTGCAGGGTTTTCGGACCAACTGAACAATGTTTTCGACGGTTTTCCGGCGAGTGGGTGCGGTGGTTTAGGGTGGCGGAAAAGGTGGTGGAAGAAGAAGAAAAGGAGGATGAATAATCCGGCGGATGCTACCGTCAATGTGACGTGTATCCACCCGATCATGATTAAAGAAATTCGTCGTTCTAAAAAAATTAAAATAAAATCACTAGTTCTTGTTATGAATTGAATAGGGGGAGAGATGTTATATGATATGTGAAGGTTGTAAGGGTGGACATAGAGAGGACTAAAATATTGTTAATGATTAGTAATTAGGGGTTATAATATATGTTTCTCCTAACTTCAAGTAATATAAATTGGTTTAGTGTTTTCTCCTCCCAAGACACATGTTTCAAACCACATATACATTGGAGTGATATTACTTGCGTTTGATTAAATTAATGAGATGTTGTCTGTGGGTTAGATGGTTGTGCTTGGATTAAAATTTAAAATAATGTTGTTTTGCAACTCATACCAAGTGCACAACTGAGAGAGCTTTAATACCCACATTCATCAAAGAAACTACACATGTTTATGTGTATTTTGACAAGGCTATACAATTTGGTACAATTGCGATCAAAAGAATATCCATCATTATATATTTTTTTCAAGAAAGAATGTGGACGAGTTATCATTAGTTTTTTACTTTTATAGTTTTATTTGCTTAATATGGATAAAATAAGTAAGGTTTGGAGGCCCTATGTATCCCATCCAAGTCTTTGCTTGATTGTCATTTTGATACATGTTTAAGTATTCTCATATGCCAAAATGAGATAAAGGATTGTCTCATGTGTAACTTAGCTAAACTGATTATTTCTTGACATATAAACTACATTACAATAGTATTAACTAAACATTCAAATTTTTGTTGTGCGGGTTAAACATTTTTTACTGCTTATGATGGTTATAAGGATCTATAATTTATTAAGTTTAATTGCGTAGTGGTTATTATTACTTTTTTGAATGTCAATTTTTGCTTCTACTTTATTACAATAATAATCCTAATTAATCACTTTTGCCCAGGCTTAAATCTGAGACCTCTTCTCATATGTCTCCACCAACAGACTAGCCACACATTGGCGTAGTGCTTATTATATTGTTTTCTTGCTCTTTTCACACCTATAGTATATGCATATAGCTTTGTGATTGCTTAGATTTGTAGATACTTACTAGTGTTTTGTCATATTTTGGTTTCAAAACACACGTATTATCTTCTAATTTAATGGAAATTGTTTTTTAAGTGATAAGTTTACCTTGCCTATGTAAACATTATTGAGGGGACCATTGATCAAGTTAGAGTATCCTTCTTTGGTTTAAAGAAAACTAAGTAATTATATAAAGATACATTTATTGTTGTCGAGATGTTTCAGAAGAACAGTAATATATAAGCACTCAAAACATAAATCAATAAGTATACATATATATATATATATATATATCAAAACTATCTCTATTTTGGTGTTTATTATATAAAAGATTGAAGGAGTCGGATAGTACGATGTTATGTGCTTCTTTTACTCCCATGGAAATAAAATCAACAGTTTGGAGTTGTGATGGGGATAAGGCCCCGGGCCTCGATGGGTTTAACTTCAAATTTATTATGGTATTCTCGGATATCTTGGTGATGCATTTTGTAGACATTTTTAATTTAACTTCTATCATACGAGTGAAATTAGTCAAGGGTGTGCCTCAGGTTTTATTGCTTTAATTCCCAAAGTTTCTGACCCGGTTACTTTAAATGAATACCGTCCTATAAGCCTTGTTGCTTGTGTTTCTAAAGTGATTAAATTTTTTTTTGACGAACAGGCTCTAGTTGGTTATTCATGAGCTTGTTTCGAAGAACCAATCTGGGTTTCTTGCAGGGAGAAACATATCGGATGGCCCTTGTTAGTCAATGAAATGATAGCTTGATTAAAAAGTGTAAACGGCAGGCGCTTTTATTCAAGATCTATTTTTAGAAAGCTTGTGACTCTATCAACTGGGACCTTCTTGTGTCAATCTTAGAACAGATGGGGTTTCCCTAGAGATGGAGGAGTTGGGTTCTTGATATTCTAAAATCCACTAGGTTATCAGTGTTGGTTAACATGTCTCCTACCCGAGAATTTCAATGTTTCATGGTGTTCGTCAAGGAGATCCTTTATCTCCTTTTTGTTCATCATTGGTATGGAAGATTTTAGTTGTTTCATAAATCGTGCTAGTCATATTGTGGTGTTTAAGGGTCTTGCAATTACTAATAATGGACCAATTTGTTCACATTTTATGTATGTTGATGAGATGTTAGTTGTTGGGGATTGGTGTGAAGCAAATGTGGTAAACCTTGCTTGGATTCTCATAACTTTTTACCTTGTTTCGGGCCTTAATATTAACTACGGGAAATCGTCAGTGATGTGCTAAAAGTAGTTAAGAATTATTAACTAAATTACTCTGATCTAGATACTAAGTTAAACTCTAGACTCTCTAAAACTAGAACAAACTACAAATCGGCAATTGATCCGATCGACTCTAGTATAGCTAAGTAAGTTTAGAAATCGTCCACCATCGACCACTTACCCCTATTTAACCTCCGATGCACCATCACACACAACTATCCCATCTCTATTACCAAACCTAAACCCTAGCCCCACGACTTCCTTTCATCACCACAACCATCTCCATCTCTAACCAGAATTCAAAAAACCCCATCGTCCATCACTATACCATCCACCATCAGCCAAAGTTTGTAACAACCACCACATCTATCTCTACCACAAACAACAAGATTTCACAATGTCCATGAACGATCTCAGGTCACATGCCCAATCATCCATTAGTGCATCTAGCACCACCCGATTCATCTGTCATCCTCAGCCTTCCACCACTATCCAAATTATCCTTCACCACCCTGTACGACAACGAATTCAGCGGAAAGAAAGCGAACTTCGCCGCCAACATTGACGTCATCGTCCCATCTAATTCAATCGAATTAATTCGATTCAAAACCAGACCTTTACTGTGTGAAATCAAAAGCTTATGTATGAAGAATCAGATGGATTTGGTATTGATTTGAATTGAGGGAATGGGATTATGGTTCCAGATGCGGGTGTGTGGGCTATGATGCCCTGGTACGGTACGGGTACGGGTACGGGTACGGTACGGAACGGGTCGGGTACGGGGACGGGTATGGGAAACGGCAAAACCAAAAAATTCAAGAAGCGGGGACAGGACGGGTACGGGAATAAAAACATATAAAAAATAAATATATAACTATGTAGCACGGGAACAGGTACAGGACTGGGATACGGGGACGATACGGGTGCGGGAAACGGCAAAACTCGAAAATCTAAGATACGGTACGGCAATAGTACGGCAAAAAAATATAAAATATATTAAAATAGAGCCCAAACTAGATATATATTAAATAAAATCCAAAATAGAGATCGGCCGACAACCTTCTTTGTTTTTCCTTTTCACTTTCACCATCTTACAAATAAACTCATTTAAGAAATATAAGACATTGGCCTCATATTTTAAAAACGTCCATTGTTAATATAGTGAAAAAGGCCACAATTAATTTATTAAAAGGCCCAAATCACCACTTAAATTAGGTTATCTTTTAGTTTCCTCTTATTCTTGTCTGATTCTCTAAAGAGCCACTCAACTGCCTGAGCCGCCGTCACAAAAGAAGTCCGGCCATTTCATATTCACTGTTTTAATCTCAACTATTCTCCTCCTCCATGGAACTATGTGAGTATGTGACTATGGTTAAAACACTAATACGTCCCCGAAACGTCAAACGGCCGTCCCCACCTTCCCGGAATCATTTCAATGTCGTCCCCATTTTCCGGAAACGTTTGGGGGACGTCCCCATGGCGTTTCCGTCCCCAAACCGTCCCCGGGACGGGTACTCAATGATCCAAGCTGTCCCCGTGCTTCATAGTGTGTGGGTGCCTGCAATTCATCTAGTGTTTTTCGAGCTTGGAAATCAAGAGAACATTTAGTAATTTTCGATAACAAGATTTCAAAAGATCAAACACAGGGAATGTGTTGGTGTGTGTGAGAGAAACGGAATAGAAGGAAGAAATAGGTAACACGTGTTGATTAAAGTCTTAAAGTGTGGTTGGTGGTGGTTGTGGCAAGTGGTGGTAGCGGCTGGTTGGATAGTAGGAGACTGGTTAAAGAAGAAGTTTTAGGATTTGAGGGTATATTAGTAATTACACGTAAAACTAACTGAAAAGTTAACGGCTGTCAAGGTTTGGGATGGTTTCTGTACAACGTCAACAACAAAGGTCCAGGATATCAAACAAGCAAAGAAAAGATGAAGTAATGACGAAAAAGAAGATAGTAAATGTCTCATATACGCTATGCTCCATCTAGACAAATAAACATGCCAAAAGTAGTACTCAAATATCACATGTTGATAAAGAGAAAGAACAATGTATGAAAAGATCTTGGATTAATGGTGTCATGCTTTCGTTAACTGTTTAAGTCAAATTTAAGCTTTTAAGTTAAACTCGAAACATTAATATTTCAAGAACCCGATATACATTAAACAATATGTTAAATGTTAAGAATTCTCAAAAGTGTCACCTTTGTAAGCCACCTAAACCATTGAAGTAATTTGAATTTATATTTATCATGTAAATCTTCTATATAATAAATAAAAATAAAGAACATGAATCACCTTTATAAGCCACCTAAAACTTTGTTTTCATGTCCCTAAGGGGATTAAAGAAATTAGCCGTTTAAATTTTTTTTTGAATGCTATTGTTGATTTTCGGTGAAAGCTAAATTTGATTTCGCACCTATCTCTCCTCATAAAAACTAGTGATTTTTATTGAATGTAGTGAATAATATGATTACACCATAGGTCAGATTCTTTTAAATATTTTTTAAACGTCTTTAAAAATATTTTATATGTTACTTAAAATGTATATTTAAAAATTCATTTTTAAACTGTATATATTCATGTCTGTAACCTATTACTTCAATAATTTCAAATTCTTTCTGAATTTAAAATATGATAAAATTAGTGAGAACAATGATATTCTATAAGGTGATACTTTGATTAACGGTGTTAATCCTATAATTACATTGTTGCCATTCTTCCAAATGGCCAGTACTTTTAAAGCACATTCATACATTTTGTTGAGCATAAGAAAAAAAACTATGAGTTAGGATTTAACTAAAAGCAATGGCTATAATTTTTATCGCAGTTTTAGTTTGAGTTTTTCCAACAAGTTTACCTAATACAAAACAAATTATTAAAAGGAAACAAATTAAATAGAATATATATTGATATACACATGCTACCATCTTAATAATTAAATGTTACTTTTGTCATAACCTTGCATAACTAGTCATTATAATATATAACCTCCTATATATTGAATCATACTTAAAATAAAATATTATATATAATGATAAGTTTTATGTTAGATCAAATTTCAATGCAAGACGTGTGATAAAGTTCAGCTTCATACAGAACACAACTACGAATCTCTAAAATATGCCACTTTTGATTTGATTCGATCATTCAACTTTTTTGGATTGCGATGTTACCATCGTGCTTTTCTTTTTTCAATTTAATCATTGACACATTAATTTTATGAAAAGATAAATTAGGTGCACAGCCATTAGTTTATGATAAAATTGTCAACAACAATGTCTAATATAATATAACAGAATAGAATAATATACAGCTAACAATTCTAATATGTATAGTCATAGAGATTTCGTCTGTTTGTTTAGTATATTCTAAGACCATAATTTTGATGTGTTGGTAATAATTGTATTCGTTTTGTATTTGCTTTAGCTTATTTTCGAGTTGATGTCTTGGTAACAACATGGTATAATTGTGTTAGTTTTGTATTTGTATTAGCATATTTTCTAGTCGTTTTGTGTATATGTTGTATAGTTTTTTGCAGTTTAAGAGTGTGCTAAACGAGAAAACAAAGCTTAAATTGAAGAAAACAAGCACAAGGCTGAAATGAGGAAAAGAAAACAAGTAATCAGTTAAAGTGGGTCCCCCATGCCACACGGGGGAGGAGAGAAAGAACCCTGCGAAATGCGGGGGTGTTAAATGCCAAAACTCCCCTTGTGTTTTAAAAGCGCCGTGTGTCGCAATGGCTGGATGGAGATCCCCCGCAACACACGGGGGAGTGCAAAGTCGGGGAAATTAGGTTTCGACCTAATCAAGGCTTAGAGGCTAAGTTATTACCATACATTTGATCTTAGACGAACCCGAGGCTTCTCATAGGCAATTTCTACACTGAAATCAAGTATTCTTCATGTTTCTTTATGCAAGATCATTTCGTAACAAAGATGGAAGCTGTGATGACGAATATATCGCGGCTGAACCTCTTGTGAATTCCTCTGGTTGAAGAGTTGTTAAGTTTGCACTAGAATTTGGTTTTTATTACATTGTGAACGGGTACATCTTGACTACTTGTGTTTGGTTGAATTAAAACGTTTGTTTCTTTTTGAATTACTTGTCTTATATTAAACATATTTGCGATTTCTTGCATTGTTAGCGGGTTGGTAATTAGGTGAGTAGTTGATATATTCAAGTGGGAAATTGGATTGTTACGGTTAGTATTATAAATTGTCTCTAATTGTTATTTTAATTAAGTAATACTCTAAGGCCATGTCTATGTGATGTTCTTGTGATTAAGCTAAGTTTTTGTGTAAATCTACAACTAGAATTCTGGAAGGGGTTGCTTTTCTTAAACCTGATAACACTTTTCTTAATAAATTTTCCAATTTCTTCAAATCAATCAAACATTTAAAACAGGATTAGTAGTTAATTAATTTGATAATTTAGATACACACAAATCACGTATTCCCTATAGAGACGACCTCACTTATCCGTACTCATATAGGTATTTAAGTTTACTTATTTCTTATTAGCGTATAACAACTACATCAAATTTCTTGATATTAATTATGAGCACAGCCGACCTGAGATCCTTGAAAATCTGAAGGCACAGGGCAAGTAGAAAAATAGGTCTCCTAATATATATAAATAAATATCTTGAAAAAATATATAAATACTTAAAATATATAAAAAGTATATATATATATATATATATATATATATATATATATATATATATATATATAATTTCGGGCCTGGGATGTGTTGTTGGTTAACAAGCATTCAAGTCGATGTGAAGGCTGGGGCGTTAGTGGGTGGCGCCCACAACAAACACTCCCATGAATAATATTGTGTTACGTTGTTACTATGTTAAAGTGAATGAATTTACCAACTATATAAAGAATTTACTATATAAACTGCAATTTGTCTCCGCGTGGTTTCCCCAAGATTGCACTTTGCTTTCATATCTTCCACTTTTTGCTCTTTGGCTCCACATGCATGCTTTTTATCACACTTTTAACACCCTCCTTCAGCTGAGCGTTTGGTTAACCATCTAAAAAGCTAGTAAACGACTATTATACCCTTTTTTCTATAACAATATGTGCCCTTATAGTTTTAATGTTATTACGATCATCCACCACCCACCATTCACCACCACCATCATCATCATCATCATCCCCACCACCACCACCCATCCCAATATGCAACCAGTAACAACATGTCTTGACCCAAGCCGAATGAATCTTTACTAACCTAACCTTATGACCCAAACTTTAATGCATATCGATGGATCTAAAACCCAAACCACCTCAACCTCTGGATCTAAAGCTCCCACTAGAACCTACTATACAGTAACAATCTGGATCAGTCATACATCTCTCGCAGTTTGATTTTAGCAATTGGACCCATAATATCATTAAGGGGCTAGTTCGTAGGTTTTTTTTTTTTTTGAATGAATTGGAATCTTAAAAGGGAGTGGAATTTGACGGAATTTGAGTTATTCCAATAAATAATGTATTATGTTTGGTTGGTAAACTAATAAATGTAATGAATTAGATAATGAAAATGATAAAATATAGGTTATTTTTGATAATTTGTTAACATTCCATTAGAAAGTTGAAATTACATTAGGGTAGTGAAGGATTCTCACATTCCAATAAATGTTGGAATATATTCAAATTGCAGTTCCATCATACGCCAACCAAACATTAAATTTCAATGGAATTAATTCCAATTCTAACGGATTCTATGACCCAAATGACCCGTAAGTAAATAACAAAATAAATAGCTCAAAAATTAAAATTAATAGAATTCAAACTACAACAAAAAGAATTTAAAACCTGGAATGAAATGGCAACCTTATCCCTGCAATTCTAAGATCATTAACTCAACCTTTTGCAGGGATAAGGAGCAGCAACCAGGACTAACTCCGTCTCAATTCCATTCTCATAACCAACAAATAAGCTTTTGTTTGAAAGAGTCAATTAGACTGTCACGATCACCAACCTCATAACCGTGTTTGGGCAGTGAAAACTTCTAGTTCGATAACAGAGACCTTTAAAAATTTGTGATTCCTTTAATTTTGAACAAATATGTATTTGATTCTTAATCAATTTTTAGGGATTACGACTGAACCGTTAATTTTGGCCATTTGTGGCTACTGGTTTGTAATTCACTGTTTCTTTTCTTTTGTAATAATTTCTAGTAGGAAATTGGTTTCTTCGATTGGTTCTTTATAACGGCCTTTTTGGTTTTCTGGGCTTCAAAAATGATCCTTCGTGATCAATTGACGAGGATGATAATCTTTGAATCGATAAAAACTTCTTAGATATCGATTCTGGTTCCAATTTTGCGTCATCGTTCTTATTCGCAAAACAAGGGATGATGGACGATGATGATATTTGTCAAACAAACCTTGGTATGCCTTGTTTCTCTCCAATCTCTTGATTGATGCAAACAAATTTAAATGCACAGATTAAATTTACTCTTGACTCTTCTGGCCTTTTTTTTTAAATTCACGATGACATGACACCAACATCAACATTTTATTTAGAAAAAAAGTAATTTTTTTTTTGTAAATACAGAATATGGATTGGCGTAATCTTTTTATTTAATGACGTGAGGAGTAGACTTCATGTCCATGTATATGATGTATATGGCAACGATCCCAAATAGAAGTCGAAATAGGGGTGCTAGTGGGATGATGTGTATCGTACAATGTTTATGATTCGTCGGTAAATTAAACACAAACATCTATTACTGATTCCGGAGATTGGAATTGTTAAGGAATCGTGGATTGTTGTTGATTTGAGGGTGGCAGTGGTGGGTTCAGTTTAGGTGTGAGATCAAAGGTATGGGCATCAAGTACATCAACAAGTGTTTCCATGGTAGTCCAATTAAAAGCCCTCAAATTAAGCTACTAATTACAACCACTATAACTTCATATTGCAAATTGAATGGGCTACCTGCAACTCTTTGGTTGTTGGTGACGGTGCGTGGTGGTTCGATTCGAGTAGGTGACTAGAGGAGGAGTTGTGTGGTTGATTGTGAAGAGAAAGTAAGGTACACGAGTCTTTAACAAGCTTCAAATGGGAAATTACCATAATAGCCCTCAGACTAACAATTAACTAATGAGTAAATTGCACAAAACATTCTTTATGTTTCCTCAAACTTGCAGGTTCCAGCCTTAATGTTTAAAAGTTGCTAAAAACAACCTTTAAGTTTATTTTTGTTGCGGGTTCAATCCTTTACAGCTAACCACGTTATTTTCTTCAGTTAAGTTCCCTCACATGCATAACATGTAAGGGTATATTCGTCATTTTGGTTGATCATGTGAGGGAACTTAACTGAAGAAAATAACGTGGTTAGCTGTAAAGGATTGAACCTGCAACAAAAATAAACTTAAAGGTTGTTTTTAGCAACTTTTAAACATTAAGGCTGGAACCTGCAAGTTTGAGGAAACATAAAGGATGTTTTGTGCAATTTACTCTTAACTAATAGTCAAATGACGGGATAGTGTCAAAGTGTGATGAAATGTAGGCATGGGGGCTAAAGAGCAAAGAGTGAAAGATAGGAAGGCAAATTACGGTTTAAAGAGAAACAACAGAGAGGCAAATTGCAATTTACTTAAGTGATTATTTGATATATGACTTCATAGCTTTCATATTTTTGCTTATACATTTTGCACTTTATAATGACATTTCTTTTTAGATGATGACATTTCTTTTGTAGATGTTTAGTTTTCATTACTTTCTTAGGTAACTGTGCATATTTTAAATATAAAGACCGAGAGTATAAAATATAGTTTCTTCTAACGGTTGATTTTATTAAAATCAAAAGGATTATATAACATACATACAAACTACAAGCTAACAAGAAATCATACGTCAACCAATTTGACCCACTTACCGATAACAATCTAGTTTTATTTTTAATAAAAAAATAAAAATAATAAATAGTAGCCTTCATATCCGTCAAAAAAGCCTTGCAAGTCTACCTTCTACATCTGCACAAAATATAAAACCTAATTTTGAAGTTTCTATATACACCATTAAACTATTAAAATATAAAACGTGGTTATATTTGTATACCTTAATTCATTTGCAAGTCTAGTTTTACAATGATTTGACGTTTAATGTTCCATTACGTTGATTTCTTTGTTTTTTTTTATTGTTTAGAGTTTGTATAATCTAAAATAAAGATGATAAATTGTAGATTTTCTGTACCCTCCTTTACTCTTTTCCAAGATGCACACGAGACAACACTGTAGTAAATATATAAACTGTTATATATGAACCTTCTATATTAAAAAAAATTGAACTCAATATTGTGCTCCATGTTAGTGACACTTAAAAAGTTTTTTCATAAAAACATTCCCATATCTTAAATACCAAATACTCCATCATTTACATTGATTTTTTTTCTAAATTTGTATTCATTTATAAATCTGAGAAAATTGTAAACTTTTTTTTTTTTGAATAATTTCATTAACAAAAGGTTTTCTTTGACGTGGTTAAATAAAAAGGGTTAAAACCTACATATCATTTGATATGTTTAACTTTTAATATTTTATACTCATCACTTTATATTTTAAAATCTCACTGTTAAGATGTAGTATGGGTATTTCAACCGGTAAATAAAAAACTCAAAAGTAAAAAAATTATGAGAACAAATAAAAAAGTCAAAGTTAAAATGAAAAATTGACGGAACTTCAAGGTTAAAACATTGTTAACTTTGAATGTTTGTCTTTTAATTTATACATTCGTTACATGATTCTATAAAGTTAATTAATCATATAAGCTGTGTTTTATCTTATTTCTTTTTCTTAAGAGTAAATTGCACAAAACATCCTTTATGTTTCCTTAAACTTGCAGGTTCCAGCCTTAATGTTTAAAAGTTGCTAAAAACAGTCTTTAAGTTTATTTTTGTTGCGGGTTCAATCCTTTACAGCTAACCATGTTATATTCTTCAGTTAAGTTCCTCACATGCATAACATGTGAGGGTATATTCGTCATTTTGGTTGATCTTCCACCCACGTCAATTAAAAGAAAAAAGAATATTTAAGGTTTAACCTATTTAAAAAAAAATCTAACCACAGGGACTAATGTGCACTAAAACCAAACTTTTAAAAACCAAACACCCTCTTTTCCGGTCTTCTTCTCCAGCGAACCCGGAATTAAGATAGGAATCTTGTTAAGCTAGCCCACTAAGCTGTAAAGATTAACACAGATTTTGATCATGCCAATTAAAAGCTTCAGGATTATCATCAATTGGAAGAATCGGCGCCTCATTCGTATCAGACGGAAACGACAAACAACTCTTCAACCCTAGATACCTCTCACGGAACTCCGATGCCGTCAAATCAGAGAACTTCGTAACGCCGTGTTCAGTAGTCGGATCCAGCAACTGGTGACGCTTAGGACGCCGCAAGTTAGACTTAAACACTATCAAACGGTAATCGTGCTCCTCTGTAGTCGCGTACGTTTTACCAAACTTTGTTTAAACTAGGTTAAAACTTAAATATTCTTTTTTTTATAATTGAAGTGGGTGGAAGATCAACCAAAATGACGAATATACCCTCACATGTTATGCATGTGAGGGAACTTAACTGAAGAAAATAACGTGGTTAGCTGTAAAGGATTGAACCCGCAACAAAAATAAACTTAAAGGCTGTTTTAGCAACTTTTAAACATTAAGGCTGGAACCTGCAAGTTTGGGGAAACATAAAGGATGTTTTATGCAATTTACTTTTTTCTTAAAGATCAATACTCTTTTATAATAACATAGCAAATAAAATATATCGTTGTTTATGTAATCCAAAAGGATTCAAATCACGATTATTCCTTCGATCTAGCACAAAAGAAGAAAAATCTTTTTAAGTGGCCAGCATGTAGTAATTTTTCATTCTTCAAAAGTCATAATATCGAATTTAAAAATGTCATTAACTTTCAATAGGCTAACCATCCACTAAAACATATAAAGAAGCATGTAGTCTGACAATTAGTCATCTGTTTTACCTCGATTAGCATCTCTAATGAGCGATAAGCTGATAACCACATTATCAATGAGCGATAAGCCATCTGTTTTACCTCGATTAGCATCTCCAATGAGCGATAAGCTGATAACCATATTATCAATGAGCGATAAGCCGATAACCACATTGTCACTTGCCCGGATTGTCCCTCTCACAGCCCAAAACACCTCCCCTCCCCCATAATCCATCCCACCCTTAATCCGTCCCCCCATGTATACGAACGAGGCACCCCAAAATGCCCCTAAACATACTCAAAGATGTCACATGGGATTAAAAATGCCTTAAAATACCCATTCTGGATGCCATTACAATCATTTTATAGGAAAATTTAATACACTTATAATCAGTGTAGTAAGAATCGCCAGGCGCTAGTCAGTCGGTGGGGTACCGACTAGCGATTAATCGGGATTAATCGAAGTTAATCGTATTGGGATTTTTATATGTAGTTTTTTAAAGTAGACATGTTTTAACCCCCATTGATCTATTTTTAAGTAACTGGAAGTGATTCATATGGTTTGATCAAAATTTGGTCGGGATCTGGCCAAAATTTGGCCAGAATAGGACCGTCATTAACTGCCTAGAGATTAATCGACCATCAATCCGTAAACCCCTGATTAGTGATTAGTTGACGGTTAATCGGAGGGTAGTCGGGTTTTTTATAACCATGCCTATGATAATTTTACATTATAACAAAAAGGGAAGAGCGCAATTGGTTTGTAAATATTCAATGCATCTAGTGAAATTCTAAAGCATTAGCATAACCCAATTAGTTTATAAATCTTTAGTAGCCTCGGCCCTTAATAGAAAGGGCCTCAAGCCCAAAAAAGGCTAAATAGTCTTAACCAACAAGGCCCAAAAGGATTGATATCGCAGACTATGAGTCTGTTCGAAAAGGGCCAGCCAATAAGCACCAAACCCTCGAGCCGTGTAATTGTGAGACACGTTAGCAGTGAGTGGACCAAGAAAAAGTTATATAATATCAATTGAACAGTTAAAATAAACGTAATAAGATTCTGCCATCTTAAACAATGAATGTTGGTTGTGGGCCCACCCTGTTTCGGTTAAGAGTTAAAGACGAAATGGAAGGCTGGTAGGAGAGAAGAAAAAAGAAAACAGTGGGGGACAATAAACAGTGAAAACATGTCCCTATCATCTATCTTTAACGACTCAGGATATTGGTTACCATATTTAGATAACCAACGGATGATTTTGCTGATCTCATGATAGTATGATGTCCTTGTGATGTTTCATCATGGACCCTAAGCTAACATGTACATTTTTATACGTTATGCTTATGTTATCTCATATGAATATATGGTTCGTATACGCCTAGAAAAGCGGTTTGATTTTTGGTTAAATGGACCAAGTTGCTAAAGAAATCCACACGTATGGGGTTAGACTTTTGAAGTGGTGCGAGAGCATGAGGCGCCTCGGGTTTGAAGTGGTGATGGTGGTGCTATTGTGCTACTATGTCTTCACAAACTCGAGTAGATTTCTGAAACCAAGAACAACTCGTAAAAAAGGCCGTTGGACCGAAGCCATTAAGAATAGAAAAAAGTCTGGAAGAATAAAAATCCCTTTCTAATTAGTTGTTAAGCAGGGCCGGCCCTATGGCTTGCAATTTCCTAGGGCCCCCGCTATTTAAGGGCCCCAAATATTAAGCCCGCTCTTTTTATATATATATAAGTTTCGGACGACTAAGTGCTAAAATATGATAAGCTTGTTTCTAATTTCTAAATTCAGGCTGCTAATCTGCTTAAGTGCTTTTGCTTATTGTGAAAGCCATAATCGAGTGACGAGCATGAACAATGCGAGAAATTCCTAGGTTGCCCAATTTGCAGTTTTGTTAAACATACGATTTTGTTGATTGATTTGTGTGAATGATTAGAATATGTTTTAATATGATTTTTCAACTGATTGTCTGGTTTAGTGTTCAACAACTATGTTTAATTTGTTTAGAGTGAGCACAATTTGATTAGTTGTGACCAGGTCTCCAAAATCCTTGTGTGTGAACTGAATATTTTATTTTTCCTCTCCAAAGCCCATATACAGAAAAAATGGGTTTGGTACAAACCAAATATAGAAAAGACCCCAGATTTTTGTTTCGTCTTCAACCTTCAAATACGTTGAGCCATCTTGCTGGTAAGTCCCCTATTATGGGGGTATAGTCTATGCTCAATAAGGTTAACGCTCCATTTGCGGTATACACATATAATGTGTGTATATATATATATGTGTGCGCGTGCGCGCTCTCTCTTAGGGGGCAAAAGTGAAAGTGCATTAATTTAAACGTTATTTTACTAATTTTGTGAAAATAACGTTAAAAGCGGGAAATGGTTAATTATGCATCATGTGATGACGTTGATATCCGAAAGACAAGAGGGTACATGCACTAATCGGCCTTTATCCTAATTGCTGAGTGTTATGTGCCTTTTTTTTCTAAGGCTTGATGCAAACTATTATCGAGCCGGGGGTCTCACTGAAAGGAGCCTCTCTATTCCTACAGGGCAATAGTAAAAGTGTCTAAATCTTGCTACTGATAAAATTTATTGAGTATGATGATGAAAATACATAGAACACCAAACTATTCAAGTTGTCTTGTTTTGACAACTGTAGCATGAAAAGTATAAAAAGGTCATTTAATCATTCAGTTAGTATCAAATTTTCTGTAATGGCTACAACACTTTGAAGTTAGGTTAAAATCCCGATCGATTTAACTTTAAGTGTGTATATATAAGTATCTTAAAATCTTGACCACAATAATTGATGCATATGATGACGGAAATGATGTGAAGAGGACTTGTGATCAATATTGGAGCATAGGTAGTTATAGTGGGATATGGATGAGCTCATCCACGATCATACCTCCTACTGCCGACTTGTCATTAAACTTGCTCTCATCACCATTGGTTCGTATTGATCATTACAAAATTATTTTGTTTATAAAATAAATGGGAAAAAAAACACTATCCGACTTGAACCCAAACCAGTAAATATTTTTACCTCGTTTAGTATCCAATCTGTATGACTCGTCCATTATGTCAGGGTCAGACCTATAGTACAAGTAACCAGACTTGAGTCTTGGACCTTCAAAAAAACGGGGCCTCTGCTTAAAACAAAATTAATATGATAACTATTAATATTAGTGCAACTTATTGTTTTAAACCTTATGTAAACAAACCACTAGGTTATAGTTGTGTTAGTTTTTTGCTTGGTAAAGCCATAAAGGAGTATCGTTTATAATAATCAAAGAAGGAAAAAAAGGCCTTAAAATATTATTTCGCTTCGGGCCTCTAAAAAGGTGAGAACGACCCTGCACTATGTTAAACATTATTTTGGTCGATGGATGTAGTTCGACCCATACGCAGTCCTGGTCAAATATGTTGGAAGAAATGGATGAGAAGAGAGGGAGGCAATACAGGGACAGATGAGTTTGCAATAATTCTTTAAATTTGGCTGGTCGGTAGATGGCCCCATTTTCCGTCAAAGAAATTAGGATTGCCACTTTGGTTATTGGGTTTATCAAGCAACTTGCAAAAGCTTCATTTGGTGGAGTTTGTTCAAAATGACACAAATCATCTAACAAGTTGTCTCTTTATATTATATGATTGATTAATAAGTTATATTATAAAGAGAACAATTATAAAAACCTTTTTATCTAGTTATATGACAAACTTTTAATAGAATTGACATATTGTTGGGTTTAAATCTGGTTTCCACATAACTCTTATCACTAAGCCCGTGAAAGATCACAATCTCAACATAATTTATATGTTTTCAGTTACTAATGATGCGTTCCCAGGTCCGTTTTACAAGAAAAGGGAAATGCAAAAGAAACTGAAAAAAAATGTGTGTTTATTAGTTATTAATGAAAAAAATATGGAAAGAAGAGAAATAGAGATTGTTAATAATCTCTCATTCATGCGAAGCCTTTAAGGGTCGGGAGGGGCGACCCGTCCCCTCCTCTGAACTTTTCGCTCAATAGTGTAAAATATGTAGTTTTGTTTTCGTATATACGTCTGCGCGAGCTATTCTTGTTGCGACCCAATCACTTTCTAAGATCTTATAAGCTCTGCAGAGTGTTAAACACCACCACCACCCGTCCGTACACCTCCACCAGTTTATTTAAGAAGTTTACATACGTTAAAAAATAAACAAACTTCTTCTTATAGACTGTAAAGATTTATTCCATCTTTTTTATACAGATACCTGCAAATATAATCCAATATTAGAGACACTTCACCTCTTAAAAACGAACGAACTGGAGCTTTATAACTTTCCCTTCCCCTCGATGTATTTTCTCCTCTTTCATTTATTAAACACAGGGAAAAGAAATGGACCGAGATGGAGGAGAAGGTGGAATTGAATAAAAAAAAGGAATGTCGGTACTAGTTTAATCATTGAAAACTATATAATAATATTAAATAGAAAAAGAAAAATACAAGCTTGTAGAAGATTATAGTTCCATTACTTATAGACGGAAAGTAACCTCCACCACCGACTTTCGCAGCCCTTTTATTTTTGTTTATTATAGTAGTCAAAATAACTAAATGCAACTGATTGTACTCCCTCCCCACTGTCAAATTTCCACTCAAATTTTCAAACCGTTCATCACTGAAATGTTTCTACGGACTATGTTAATCAATAATTTTTTTTAAGGAAAGTTAAATATATAATAATAAAAATAACTTACCAACCATTGTCTTATTGTCGTTATCGTTGGTTTATTAATTATCAGTCCATATTTTTTTTAACCTGTAATCACCGACTAATTCAAATTAAATATTCATCAAGTGGTTTTGTAACTTGGACCAATTTGTGATTCATACTCGGGCCATCATGATAAACTTTTTATATGGTTAGGTTGAGATTGTAGTATTTAAAGTTGCAAACTTGAAAACAAAATATTAAACACTTCAGAAAAATAGCATGAAAAACTATCTCGATTCAATTGAGCATTTGGGTGAAACTTAAGAACACAATTTTTAACCTAGCAAATTGGGCAAATAATGTATTGGTTTTAAAAACTTTTATGCAATTTGCATTTCATCACGGTATATAAAAAATACATATAGGCAACTTATTGTTTATAACTAGTGGGATTACCCGCGTTACGCGGCGAGAACTTGGTTACTATCAGTTTGGTTCGTATGCTACGATACTCACTATGGCGACCGAAAGAGAAAACTCAAAAATAAAGTCTTCGTATACATACATTTAAATTTATATCAATCCAAAACCAATAACTCGTACTAGTTTCAATAATATTGATACTGATGTTAAGTAAGATTGGGTTTGATTTGTCACAGTACCAGTACGGTGCTGATATTCGTATAGGGCACTATATTAAGAAAATACGCTCTTTTAAATACAAACACAAATTACTTATATATTTATAACCAATTTATCAAATAATATTGTGTATGTTAATTAATTTTACAAAAAGTTGTTCTTAATGTTTTTATTATCTTTAATCAAAGATTTTAAATTTACATTGAATAAGAAAAAAATGCTATGAATCAATGAATATTATATTTTTTATTTCCTGGCCTAAGACTATTTATTTTCACAACCTAATCCAACCTAATATTTCATTAAAACATTAATTTCTCTCTCTTCCACCTACACAATCCAACACAGTTAAATTTTTCACCGACATTCACAAGACAACCTAAACTAATATTTTATTAAATAAAAAAGATTTATAGTTATTGTTTATAAGAAAAAAGGCAAAAAAAAAAACAATTAAATATTAATATAAGTGGTTGCAAACTTCCCTTGTGTACACAACCTGATCGTGAAGCATGGTGATTTTTTTAATTAAAAAACTTGCTTGTTTTTTTTTTCTCATTGTTCACCTTACAACCGGTTGTGAAACTTTTTTTTAACTAATATTTTATTAAATAAAAAAGATTTATAGTTATTGTTTATAAGACAAAAGGCAAAAAAAAAACAATTAAATATTAGTATAAGTGGTTGCAAACTTCCCTTGTGTACACAACCTGATCGTGAAGCATGGTGATTTTTTTAATTAAAAAACTTGCTTGTTTTTTTTCTCATTGTTCACCTTGCAACCGATTGCGAAACTTTTTTTTTAATCATAGTAGTTAGTCTAATGGAGTAAAAAAAATTGAAGAAGATAAATCGCAAATAAAAGATAATAAAAGAACTAAAATTATCCTTTCTAACCAATTAAACAATACTACTGTACAACCTCTTGAAATTTGTATGTATAATAATATAATATAATAAAATATAATGGTTAGGAGTTTAACGTGTGATAATTTTACTATTTTCAAATGTCATGCTAATGTGATAATTTTACTATTTTCAAATGTCATGCTAATTAATGTTCCCAAATCATTTGAGAGTAGGAGAACTCACTCGTATGTTGTAGCGAGAATTTGGATGGTGTAGGTTCACTTTATTACGTATTGATACAATGCCGGCATGTGGTATAGCAACCGAAAGAGAAAAGCAAAAAAATAAAATCGTAATAGCCCAAAAGGATGTAGACATGTGTTTTGCATCGATAAAAATGCATAAGAACTAAATAACATGGTACAGTTCTGATAGTATTATTTTATAAAAGACTTGGTGTAAAACCGAAATTTATTTTATTGTTATTTATTTAAGTTATTTAGCAAAGATTCCTAGTAATAGCCGGTATCTATGTCTACGTGTGTTTTTAAGGGCTGTTTGTTAGTCTCTTAATAATTCTATTAAGCTGCATCTGAATCGATCAGAGGTATAATGTGTTTGGTTTACTTAAAAGACTTCACCCCCACCCGACCCCAATAATATATTTTGAGTTTGTAATCAACTAGTTCAGCAAGCCACAAAATCGTTATCAATCTCATGTCTTAATTTAATTCTACTTTAAAACGATAAGGACCTCTTATAAGTTATACGGTGAATTATATAAAGAAAGTAATTTATAAGATGTATAAAATTTCATAGAACATCTTAAATCTTTGTTAATCTTATTCATTTATATGTTCTTGTTAAAAATAGTATTATTGACAACATAAACTTTTTGATAGTTAATAAATGATTAATATGATTTACAAATTAATTTTGGTTTATAGAAAAGATAGTTATATCATTTATTGCAGAACTATAGTAAAATAAGAGAGGAGCTTAGGGATGACCATGGGTGGACTAAGGTTTAAGGTATCAAATCTCAAAGAATTGAGTTTTGGTGTTATTTACGATCTAATACTTGTAAATGTAATAGATGTATAATATATAAAGAGTGATCGTTATTATCACCTAGTGGGGCAACGTGGCGCCCTTTCAGGGTACGTTTTTTTCGGGGCACAAAATTTTTAAAAATTCCCGGTTATATATAGATGTAGATAATCGTCTAGTAAAACTTAGACGGTTTTCTTTTGTATCTAACATTTTCAGAATGAAAAAAATATAAAAATATGATAGATTGATTATTGATTTACTGTGGCATATAAATGAAAAATACAAGTGATAAAAATGGTATCATGTTATTAATTGCATTAAGGTTGTAATATCTAAATACGATGATAAAAGACATATATTTCTAACTCAAACAATACACCTAAATCCTCAGAACCGTATCTACAACGTATATTGAAATTGACCCTGATATAAAGTTTAAAAATGACCCTAATAAAAAAGTTCGTGCAAGGGTAGAAGCTCGAGAGTACCAAAAAGTAAAAGAAATGATACCCAACATAAATACAAAATTTATTTTATTTACTATACATACAATTTATTTATTTACTACACATACAAACACAAACACAAGATGGGTAATAATTCATTTTCCGATTGGTCCGAATAAATTACGATTTTACCCTAACTTATAATTATGATTTTGCCCTGTTCAAAATTATAACACTGTCATTATTATAGATTTTGACAAACTACGATTTTACCCTTTATCAAAATTATGATTTTGCTCCCGGTTCAAAATTAGAGTTTTGACACCGTTATAGCTTTTCATAAATTACGATTTTACCCCCAGTCAAACTTACGATTTTCTCCTAGTTCAAAAGTACAGTCTTGCCTTCGTTTTCGTTTTTTATTCTTGCAAAGTATGACAATGTTTTGTTTTAATTGGTCGACTAAATGTAATTTTTATTCGCTAGCACTCGCTCATTGGTTATGACAAATTGCAGTTTGGCCCTCAATTTAAAATTATAGTTTTCTCATCGTTTTATTTATTTTTTAACAAAACTATGATAGTGTTTTGTTTTAACTGGTAGAGAAATATTTGGCCTAGCGTCCCGCAACATGGGCGGGGAATAGTGTCAGGCAGCTGTCTTGCATTTTCTCATTGGTCAAATCAAATTACGATTTTGCCCTTTTTAACCATTTTGAAGTGATTAGACTCAGAAGGGTAATGCTTCGGTGGTTGAGTTTGGTCGCAAATTTAAGTTGGTCTGCGATCAACTCTCAGCCATTGGCCAACCGGTTGAAGAATCTGATAAAGTGCACTAGTTTTTGTGTGGACTTGGAGCATCCTTTGAAACCTTTACTACCACTCGTGCCGCCAAACCGCCACCACTATTTCGTGACCTCCTAATTCAAGCGGAATCTCATGAACTATTTCTTCGTTCTCTACATGGCTAGACTACGCTCACCGTGGCCTTCTCTGCCCAACAGTCTCGTGGTTCCCCATCTCCTTGGGTACGTGACACTCGGTCCCATAGAGGTGGTTTTGGTGGTCGTGGTAGGGGGCGTCGACCCCCTCATTGTCAGTTGTGTCGCAAAAACGGTCATTATGCAAACATGTTCCTAAGTCTTGCCTCTTTTGCATCACAAAACATATTAATAGAAAATGATCTTGCTAAGACGTTTCATGCCACTTGCCATGTTGCATCCAGTTCAGTCGTATACATCATTAATCAGCTCCCGACCAAACTTCTAAAAAAATCACCTTTTGAACTCCTATCCACCAGCCTATAATAATTTTTGGGATTTTGCTTGCAAAGTCTATCCCTACCTTCGTGATTATGCCACTCATAAACTCTGTCCCCGTTGCCTTCCATGTGTTTTTATGGGATATTGTTCCCCTTATAAGGGTTTCAAGTGCCTCGACCCAAATACATCCCACTTGTACATCACCCAACATGCACAATTTGATGAAAAATGATTCGCATTCAAAACCACACATGCAACAAATAACTCAGACCTTTTACCTCTACACACCTTCACCGATCACTTCACATTCAAACCTCAACCTCCACTTACCCATCCGCCACCCAAACCCTTTCCGCTACCACCTTTCCTCATTGTTGTAATACCAACCAACATATCCCTACCTCTCTGACCCCTAACCCTGATGTCAAACCTAAAACCGCGTCCACTCACCAAGACGATCCTATCTTTGCAATTCTGAATCCAACTGAAACAGAGGTACCTGTTCCCAGTAGCCCCATATCTTCCAATTCTCAAACTAATCTGACGCCTAATGATCCTACATCAGCCCCTGTTGTTGCCCCATCTCACCCCATGGTGACCCGTGCTAAGGCTAGGATCTTTAAACCTAAACATCATGCCAATCTTTTCTCATTCTTAGAACCGTAAGTTATATTCGGGTTTATTTGCCTCTAATGAACCAAAAGGGTACAAAACTGCCACTAAACATCCTCACTAGCTTAACACCATGCACAAAGAATTATCGGCTTTACACAATAAGCATATGTGGTCTTTTGTGCCTCGTCCACCAGATCACAATATTGTTGGCTCTAAATGGTTGTTTAGAACTAAATATCGAGCAGATAGGAGCATTGATCGTTACAAGGCTCTCTTTGTAGCTCAAGGATTCAGTCAATTACCGAGGTTAGACTATTCCTATACGTTAAGTCCTGTAGTAAAAGCTACTACTATTCGAGTTGTTTTATCTCTGGCGGTTATCAATAATTGGACGCTGCATCAACTTGATGTGACTAATGCTTTTTTACATGGCCACCTTACTAAATAAGTATACATGGAATAACCACCTGGCTTTATCAATCCCAAGTTTCCTAATCATGTTTGCAGGTTAAATAAAGCTCTTTATTTTCTGAAGCAAGCTCCAAGAGCATGGTTTCATTGTTTAAGTGCATTTCTTCTTCAGCATGGTTTCTCATGCAACAAAGTTGATACATCTCTTTTTGTATTCAAACGAGATACTTGCATCATGTATCTTTTAGTATATGTTGATGATATGATTTTAACAGGTAATCAGGAACAGGTCATGGCCTCATTTATTAGTGATCCACAAAATGAGTTTGCAATTAAGGACCTTGGAAAGCTGAACTACTTTCTTGCCCGTGAAGTTATCTACACCAGCGATGGGCTCTTTCTAAGCCAATCCAAATATGTCTGTGATATTCTTGATCGAGCCAACCTTCTTGACTCGAAACCTGTGCACACCGCCCTGGCAGCAAATGAATCTTTTATCTCTACAGGTGACCCATACAAGGATCCGACTCATATCGCTCTCTAGCAGGTGCTTTAAAATACTTAACCATCACTAGGCCTGATATATCCTATGCTGTAAATCAAGTCAGCCATTACCTTGTGTACCTAACTGTAACATTTTTATATATAAATACCCTAGCACCCCTTGATTGGTGTAGGCATTACATTTCAACTCTTCTCAATTTCATTTTTACTATTATAAATTATTATATAATTTTTATTTATTAAACAACTATTATAAATTATAAATTAATATACATTACATACACATACATAGAAGTTTTATTTTAACTAAATAATAATATTGTAATTTTTTATATAGTTTTATTTGTATCTTTTACAACATATAAAATTTAAATAATATTATCAATACATATTTCAAATATTTTTTTATATAATAAACCTACTAAAATAATTTACTAAATAGATAAAGTTAAGGGAAATTAAAAATATATAAAATTAATAAAAATTGATTTACTATTCAAAATTTTATTGATAATTAAGCTTGATTTACAAGATCATAATGCATCATTTTCTGCTACATGTCCAACTATAAATCAAATCTTATATCCATGCTATTCCTTTTTTTTTTTTTTTTTTTACTTTTAAACCATTTAGTTTTTAACTTTTTTAGTTTTAGTTTTTCAACCCCTATAGTTTTTATTCTAACCCCAACAATTTTCTACTTTCAACTTTAATACCTTATATTTTTATCTTTCACAAATGTGTCATTTTACATTTCGGTTTAAGTCTTGTAAGTAAATACGTTGCAACGTGTGTGTGTGGTTGAACGTTTTTAAGTCTAGTTTTGGCGATTTAACGGTCCTGTCACAACTCGTGAGTGCTAAGCTGACTTATTTATTCTTTTCCATGTTTTACGTTTCGGCCTAACTTTTGCGAGTTAACACGCCTTCAACACTTTCGCTTTATTTTTTTCAGTTTAACGGTCCTTCCGCAAAGTGCAGGTCCTTAATACTAGTTATAGATTAAAATATACATTACATACATATAAGTTTTATTTTTAATAAATAATAATATTGTAATTTTCATATAGTTTTATTTATATACTTCACAACACACAAAATTTAAATAATATTATCAAATACATATTCCAAATATTTTTTTGACATAGTGAACCTACTAAAATAATTCACTAATAGATGAAGTTAAGGAAAAATATAAAGATACATATAAATAATAAATTCAGGTATACAGTTCGGGTAAACCGGTATGTACTTTCGGGGTAATCGAGTCGAGTATCGTCTAATTCCATGCCCATCCCATACCCGTGGAATTTTTTAAAACAATCCCATACCCGGCCCAAACTCGTCGAGTTTCGGATATACCAGTCCCATATATTTTGAATTTTGGGTATACCTGTCGGGCTCGGATTGTTTTGTGATTCCTAGTTGTTTTACATGTCCCTTTTTATGAAATTTACTAAACTTGTTAATGTCGCGCCCCCGTTGTGGTGCGTTACGCCAAGTATTTCTCCACCAATTAAAACAAAACGTTATCATAGTTTTGCTCGAAAAAAACTAAAACGATGAGAAAACTATAATTTTAAAATGGGGGGCAAAAGTGTAATTTGTCATGACCAATGAGTTAGCCCTAGCGAATAAAAATTACATCGAGTCAACCAATAAAACAAAAACACTATCATAGGTTTGAAAAAAACGAAAACGATGGCAAGACTGTAATTTTGAACTGAGAGGAAATCGTAAGTTTGACTGGGTAAAATCGTAATTTATCAAAAGTTAAAATGATGGCATAATTTTGACCTGGGGCAAAATCGTAATTTGACTAGAGTAAATTAGTAAATTGTCAAAATCTACAATGATGACAAAAATGTAATTTTAAACTAGGGTAAAAGCATAATTTTAAACTAGTAGTAAAATTGTAATTCAAAACTAAAATAAAATCATAATTTATTTAAGCTAATAGAGAAGTGTTAGATAGCTGAATGACATTATCCCTTTTATATGGTATATGATTTGTATAATATATAAATATACTCACATCCTCCTGCTAAACTAATCATATCACCTTTCTACTTTTTTTTTTCTTTTGTTAAACATACAAGAGAAATGCATTTACTCTTACCCTCTTTTCATATAATAGTGATGTGTCAGTTAATCTAGAAATAGTCATACGAGGTCTCCACATATTGGATCTTTAGGTTCATATTTTAATATTATATTATATTGTACTTGAAAAGTAGTCACACAGTTGTTAAATAAGAGGTTCTTGTTGATAGTTTCCCTTAATTTAAAATTGATTCTATTGGCTTGCCTTAAGCCACTTGACTTCTAAGCGGAACTTAGCAATATAAGATGATGCATCAATATTTCATTTGTGGTTAGCTTCTTGAAAACCTACCACATGGGCAAGGCCTCCTTGGGAAAAAATCTCCCATTGACTCTTCTCATGTAGTTGCATGTTGCTATCATTTTGAAAATCTCTAGTTCTTGTTCCAAGATGTTCATGTAAACAAGCATCATCCTCACATCATATATACATGCCCATGTTAAGAGTTTGCTTTCACATGATTGTGGATGGTTGATAACTATCAACGATATCATTGGTTGTCAAGTGCCATACAGAATTTATAACCATTAGTGCCCTCACATAATCTTTTAGTTGATATGTTGGTTATGTATATACATAAAAAGGTCATTTATTGCTATGCACAAAGCATCAATCTCATGGAGATAATATATATGTCATGATAATAACAAATTGCAAGCCACCACTACATCAATATATCATGGTGAATTAAAATAGGCTCTAGATGGATTCTACCAAACATATTGGAGGGGTATGGTCCCAAAAACCTTGCGCTTACGTAAGATACCATACCCTCATAATGATAACAAGTCACTTGAACAACCTTGCGCGCTACACGCAACGGTATGCCAACCTTAAAAACAGCAGGTTGCTTAACAAACCTTGCGCAACGGCAAGTTAAACCTGCAAGCGCAGGTCCCAGACCCTGAGCTAATTAAACAAGCCTCTAGTCGCGACTTCCGAAAACCTTGCACAAGGCCAAGACTAAGATGAGAGCAACTCATACTTAGTATTGAGAACAAAAGGGCCTGATCCCTACAAGTTCACGCTGGTCAGAAAGCACTGATAAGGTCACGCGGTAAATAGAAGCGCAAAGAGGCATTGATCAAGTACAAAGGTACAAAGTGGCAGAGCTGTGACCTAATAACCGCTCGGCAGGTTGTGCCAGACCACGTTGCACGATGAGCAGTTGTGCAGTGGACAAAAAGTACGCAAGGACGTACACGTGGCACCAACCAGTTCACGCCAGCGACTGTCACACGATCTCTACTAACGGCTGATGACAGGCCCGACAACAAGGACAACTACCAGGACATGTGGCCCCATCCACCGTGCTCCAAACGCCCCCCTGACAGAGACAGAGACCATTAACGGTCGTAGTAGAGGAGACAAAATGGATATTCCTGGTTGTCGGTTTAAGGCCCAAGGCCCATCAGCCCATCTCCTGCACACATCTCCACGGCTATAAAGTTTATTATCCTTGAGGTAAACACACTGTTTCGAGCTCACTTACTAATTACTTGCGTTATCCTTTGCAAACCTTGATACTTATTCTCACGCCGGAGTGTGGTCACGGAAAAAACCTTCACCCTTTTCTTCCGTGACGAGACTAACGGTGTTTTCAGTTTTGTAGTGAGCTTGAAGCGAGATCTTACCGACGAACAAACAAGAGAACCTTTATATGCAGAGACTTTGTACCAGAACCTAGATATCTTCGGATATAGTTTGGTCCAGTGTTTCTTAATATATGATAACATCCAAATTGAAAAGTTAAATCATAATATTTTGTAATTCGTTATATTAGCTACAGAAAAAAAATGAAAATTACTAAAAATATTAATGATGTTAAGTTTTAAGTCACTCAAAACATTAACTTTGATCTTGAGTAACCAAAACAGAAACAAGACAAAATAAAAATGACTTGGATCTTAAATGAGACATTTCAAATCGAGTTAGCTAATCTTTTTCTTATTCATTTTTTCACGTATCCAACGTTTAGTCATTGATTTCTTCTCATCAAAATTCAAAGACATTGAATGCATGGTACTAATACTGATGTTGAGTTCCAACTACTTTTGGATCTTAATCCTTAACTATCTGATGGCTTTTGTCATGGATCTTAATCCTTAACTATCTGATGTTTTCTTTTATCAAAGTGTTGAATGTTATTTGTTCGTTTTTTTTCCTTTTAACTGGCAAGGGATTACATAAATTATATGGCTAATGAATGAATTTTATTAAAATAAGCTTATGGTATCACTAAGCGAAATACACATTTTAATTAAAATTAATCTCTTAAAGCATCTTTTTAGTGTATAGTACATTGTAATTTAACTTTTATTTTAAGAAACTTAAGAAAATCTATAATACATTTGATATGTTTTTGATGCATAAAAACTTGTCATTTATAATTTTATCTCTCTAGTAATATTAATGAAATATTCAATGAATATAATATTTAATGACATACATTCCATGAATATAATTTTCATTTAGGTTGGCTATATTGAAATTATATATATCATTGTATTACTTTGACAAACCGATATTTTTTAATGACAATGCTTACTTTTACTCTATTACACCAATAATCCTAAATTAATCATCTATACCTAAATTTGAATATGAGACATCTCCTTTAAAAGTCAATGCTTTAGCAAGTGGGCTAGCCCCACATTGATTGACAAACCGTTATTACTTGCCATTATCTTTGTGTAACTTCCAAATTTTTATAGACCCTTTTTAAAATATTGTTTGTATTGTTTATATTAATCTACATAACGGTCAAAGAATTTCCAAAAATGTAGAGGAAGTTACAAAAGTGTTTATATATTCTTGTAATTAATACTTGTAATTATACAAACATGGAACATGTCATACACTTCCAAAGTGGGGTGTGCTGTGTGAGTGTGGCACGTTAAAACATGTTCATGGAAACCATGTTAGTTTAAAACATACACAATAAGTTTGTCTAAATAAAACTTAACTGAGGCTTGACACTCCTTCCTCTCTTTTTGAGGTAACTACATTGAAAATGTTTGGTATATAAACCATTAACCAATACTAAGTGAGTGCATACAGTCTTAAATATGAAAGACAGTTAGGGTCGCCAACTTTGTATCAATTTTTTGGGTGTTTCAGCCACGTACAGAAGTCCCATGAATAACAAGATATAACTGCAACATACATCCCCTTTTTTGTATGTCACATTTCTCATTTTCATCCAACACAACTTTCATTCCCAAACATTCGTTGCACTGCATTTTAGAAGTAGACTAACTCAATTCTCTTCTCAATTTATACACACTACATACAATCAAAACCAATATAGTTATGCATATGCATATGTATTAATCAACTTTCCAAACACCATTTGTAAAGGTCATAATCTCTCTCATTCTCGACCCAAGATTCATTGTTTTAAATTTTGTAAGTCAATAACATAGTGAGAGATTTTAACCTTAATTTAAGTCCAAAACTTCTTATTAATTGTGAGGTTTTTATACCTCAGTTATAAAGGTTCATGTCTTCAATTTTAATAGTGAACACTACATGAAATATGAGTTTTAGCGGCGACGACAATAGGGGCAATCTAGACGAGGGTCGCCCCTATTGCTCCTTGTCGCCCCTATTGCCATCGCTGCTAAAGGCTCGATCCGTGTGCTTCTTCAAAAATTGCTGCTAACCATTGATTACAAACGTGCTAACCATTTACTACAAACTAATCCAATGGTCTTTATCTTATCCTGCTCAAAGAAACACAAATCTCATATATCTTATCCTCCAAAGACATACACCCATCTCAAACACCACCTTCAACCTTCATGTTCACCATCCTTCACCATTCACCACCAAGCAACAACCACCACCTTCAGCCGCCAACCTCCGGCACTCCATTGTTCATCACCCAACAAAGCCACATCATCCGCCACCATCAACCACGCCATATCAACCATCACTGTGATGCTTGAAGCTCTACCACAACATCAACCACTGCCATCCATCGCTGTGATGATTAAAGCTCAGCCCACTTGTTTCTAGGTAGTATTTGTAGAATTATGTAGTTTTATTTAAAGCTCCGGCCACTTTTTTCAATTTTGTATTTGTAGAAATCATGTATTGTAAATCAAACTTAATAAGAAATTAATCGTTTTTTGTTATTATGTTCATTTTCGAGCTTAAACACACAATGGTGATTTGTATGTTTGAAATCTGGATATTCTTCTCCGGCAAACTTTCTGGCAATACTACGGCAGAGGCTTTAGCAACGAAATACTTATTAGCAACGACACTTTGTTCGATAGCGGCCGAGTTTTACCGACGACCACATTAGCGGTGACATGTCGCCGCTAATGGCTATAGCGACGCCAAACCGGGCCTTTAGTGGCGATGTGTGTCGCCGGTATTGCTACCTATTACTTGTAGTGGAAACTCACTTACGTCAATAGTGAAGGTTCCATATTTCATATCTCATATCACATCACGCACCATATTCATTCATCAAGAATTTCTTAGAGCATTCACATCCTATCCTATAAATTATGTGAGAGATGTTTCATATTATAAAAAATGACTGTGAGTGAAAGAGAGAGAAAATGTTACTATTAATCTATATATTTGAGAGAACATTGTTTATCCTGTATAAATTTTTAATATATTTTGAAAGTAGTTGTAAGTGTAGCAGAGAAAAAAAGTAATGATAAAATCAAAATATATTATTTAACTAAAAAGAGAGAGAAAACGTAGTTGTTTTTAGTGTAATTGTAGGATAAAAAATAATAAATGGATGTGAATACTCTTACTAGATAAGAACTTAATATGCAATTCAAATTGGATAGGATGCATCATTATATTATGTTATACATATGAAAACAAAGTCATGATGAATAGTAACAAAAAATCTTTAAGTATTTACTTATTAACTAGTTTTTTTTTCGCGCGTTGCATCGAAACCGAGCAAATGATAATGTAAAACAAACGTGATTTGAAAAGAATGCATGTTGTTTAGAAAGCCAAACCATTAGAACGGTTTAGTTTATCATCATATGATTTTATAATACCAAATAAATACTTTATTTTGAGTAAAACTTCATTTTTAACAAAACTTATAACGGAATGTCAGGAAAAAAATCAAACACAACTACGTACTTAAGTTTTTAGAAAAAAGTTATAAACGTAAACTATTAAAGAAGTAGTAAATTAATCGATAAATTAATATATATTGTTTTATGATACCAAATAAATACTTTATTTAGAGTACAACTTCATTTTTAACAAAACTTATAACAGAATGTCAGGGCAAAAATCAAGCACAATTACGTACTTAAGTTTTTAAAAAAAGTTATAAACGTAATTTGTTAAAGAAATATCAAATTGATCGATAAATTAATATATGTTTAAACAAAGGAAAAAAAATTATTAAAAAATGGTAAAGGAAATATATGGTTTTAAAAAAAAGAAATATGTTATTAAAAGTAAATATACTAGTAAACTATTATAATATATTAAATAAAAAAATAATAAAAAGCTATATATTATTATAAAAATAAAGTTACTCTTTATCGGCATTCGTCAATGGTGTGTGTGTATATATATAATAGTAATTTACAATTTAATCTTTTAGTAATTTTTAATCTATACCTATCTTTATTTCTTTTACCAATTTAACTTGGTTGCTCACGCATTGTGACGGTATGTTACCGTGGATATTTATTATTATATTATTATTATTATTATTATTATTATTATTATATAATTTTAACTTTTAGTAATTTTAAAATAAATACTAAATCCGTAACTTTGTTTATCTATCTTTTTAGCATTCCAAGTTATTTGCTCGCGCATTGTGACGGTACATTACCGCGGGCATTGGATCGATACTGATCTGGTTCGTTACAGTAACTGTACGATATACGCATTCGTTATAGAACTTAACCTGTGTTTTAAATCAACCGAAATTATAAAAAAGAACATGGTACCGGCACCAATGTTCCGTATGGCAGCGATACAGCGTCAGCTTATCAAAAGAGTAAACAATAAAATAAATATCGGTACCAAAACCTTTGTTGTACGTTCGGTTTACTACGGTAGCGGCACGGTATCCGTTACCAAACAGGAAACCATAACAGTGAATACTTAGCAGTATTGATGTTGTCCAGTTCAGTTTGGTACAGTATGGTAGTGATACGGTGTCAGGTTATCGAAAGCAAAAACAATAAAAATAAATACTATTATTGATGCAAATGTTGTTCAGTCGAATTCGGTTCGGTTTGGTACGATAGCAGCATAGTGTTCGTTTTCAAAATAATTTATATTGCAATTTGAAAAAAAAGCAAGAACGCAAACAAATGAAACCAATATAAACTGAACATCAGTATCGGTATCGGTATTTGTTTTTATTGTTTTCGATCGATGTAAGATTTTCTCTTTGGATTACAATAACAAGTGTTAGTACTATAACGAAACGAACTAATACCAACCGATTTTCCGCCGCGAAGCGCGGGGAAATATAACTAGTTCTCATTTAAGTCAAACCAAGACAACTATAGGGAAATTGGATTTTAATAATATCAACTTTGATCTATTGGCCAGAATAAACCTCAACTTATGAAATGTTTACTGACAATTCAAACTGTGAACATATTTTACTTCATTGATCTCATACCAAGAATACCCGTCATAAAAAAAATTAACAGGGTAAATTTTAGTTAGTATGAGATCGATAGAGGAAACACGTTTAAAGTTGGGATTGTCAATAAACATTTCCTGAGTCAGAATTAATAATAGCAATATATCAAAGTTAAGATTATTAAAATTCGATTTCTTATTTTCATATAATCACATTATTAAACCATTTTCACTATATGTATTATTAAAATGGGCATTCATGTATATATCCTACTTTGGAAAGTAGTATGCTTCACCTTTGTATTTGAGCAATTTGTTCGTGTATGGTTGGGAGGGCCTATGGCCACCGTCCACTTAGTCCAGCACATCTTTTGTGGGGTGTATTCAATTTCGTTTGTTGTGCATTTTAGTTAAATGACTTTAAATTTTTGATGTTTCATTTGAATATTGTTTCAGTCACTAACCCCTACTTCTAAAATTTGAAAAGGAAAGTTATGATAATTGCTCATTTATTATAATTATTTTTAATTGTTGGTTATTTGTGTATGTAAAACTAACCGCTTTAATGGTGATTGTTTATTGCTTATTGATGATTGAACTCTTTTGACTTTTTAAAACGTTTAAGTTAGACTACATGGAGCGGTATCAAGCCCTAAGGGACTTTATTATAATTAGTTAGTGTCACCTAGGCACCACCTCATATGAGGGCTTTAAACCTCTTTCATTTAGCATGCATGAATGGTTTAAAGCTCCTATCATGATTACCAAATTATTTGTTTTTTTTTTTTGTATTTTTTAATTTATATACCATTTTTATTTAAAACAAAATAAAAAACATAATTTCAATAAAATAAACAAAAGATTACAAACTACTTAAAAATAAAACTACAAAGTTACTAAAAAACAACCAACATAAAAATAAAAATAAAAACCTACTAAAAAACTACATATATTTTTCTCGGATTTTTGCCTTACGAGTCTCTGAAATGAGTCGGTCCTCCTCCGGTAGGTGGGAAAAGTCTTTCTCGAGAAACTTCATATCTTTCTCGATTTGTTTCTCCATTTTAAGTTCATGTTCCTTTTCCTTGATCGAGAAAAGCCGAGTGAATCTATCGTCGAACTCTTCCAACCTTGATGGGTCATCTGATGGCGTTGATAAGGAGGTGTCTCGTGCTCATCTTACCGCCTTTCTTCTATCCCTACCCTTTGGTCATGACATCTCTTGGGGTTACTTAAAATTCAATTCGTCCAACTCGTCGTTTAAGTAAATAGTAGTACGAGCATCGAACTCGGACGGTTTGCTAGTCCTTGTTGATTTGAACTGTTTTGACCTATGGGTCGCTAGGTCAAACGGTGGTACATGATGCCACTTCGAAGATTTGCGAAGAAGCTCCCAAGAAGGTATCACCGTAAACGGATGCCCATGATACAATCTATATTGGTTGTGGGGGGCAGTCATGATGTCCACGTCGCTTGAACAATTTTCTTTTGTGTGATTGTTGACTTGACTATTGTATATGTTGTTGAAGTTGTTAATCTTGGTGCGCATTGCGGTCCACTTGCCCAAAAACGAATCGGGTGTACGATATTCACCACGATCCATTGTGGCGAAAAACTTCTCACGTATACACCTACAAAAGATGACTATCTTTTGGTCGGTTGTTATAATTTGAAAAAATAAATAATTGGAATTAAAAGCAACAAAATAAAAATAAAAATATATTTATATAAAGTTAATGGAGAAAAAAGTTACAAACAATCGGCTCTTCCGATACGTCGAGCCATGCTCGTGCCGATACAAGTTCTTCAGTGGGCATCCATGTCACACCCCAACCGATGGCGGAAACATCGGAGTGAGACGAACAAAATTGCTCGAGACTTCATAACACTAAATGTAACAAGTATTTAATAAATAATATTTCATATCATTGCTAACGGTCCAAGTACATGAATTGGAAAACAAAATACAACAAGTAATGTATGACTAATCTATAAACATGAATTTAAATTTTGGCGCGTTTCTAGTCCTTCCTACTAAGTTTCATTTGTCAATATCATCTTTGAATTCCTGCAACATGTTTAAAAGTATAGCTCAATACAAAAGTGTTGGCAAGCATACAAGTTTGAGTACAAGCATATAAGTAAAGAAAAGTTTGAACAATCCACATGACAAAAATAGTTAACTAGATTAATGTATCATGGCATGCAATTATACTAGTCAACTCTCTGATTACCGCTAGGGTAATTCTTATCGTAGCAACGACAAGACCGGTTTTGTATGATTTAAATTAACCTGACCTCATGATAACGGGCGGTGCGTTACTCCTATAACGTTATACATGTTAATGGGAAGCTTTAAACAAAGTTAATGACAAGTAAATCACATAAGAATGTTCCAAAAATACAAATCAAGTATCACGTATTTAAGCATGTATGATTGGATTGTTTGTGTTTGCATAAAGTATAAGTGGTTGCGTGTGTTTAATAGTATCACGTATTGCACCCAAAAGTGTAAAAGCAAAAGGGATCATGTATACTCACAATTTTGCAAAGCTTTCCGATTATCTGTGAGTGACGAGTTGTTTGAGAATGGGGAATCGAAGGTAAAAGGTCATTCGGGGTTTATGGAGTGGTTGAATACGGAATCTAGAATTTAAGTACAAAAGTATGTATACACAAAGTAATTATCTAGTCTTAAAACTCTCGTTTTTGACACTATATATCCCGTATGGGTTGTTGTGACTTCATGGGTTAAGTGCCCATTAGAATCGTAATGAGAGGTTCAAGTCTTAGATAATATAACCTATTACCATGACAAGTTACCATGCCGATTATCATCAAGGATTCGGTTATGTGTGTGTGTATATATGTATATTATATAGTTTATACAATAATTCTAAGCTAAGTCCATCAAAAGTATCATAGATTTTCATGTAAGTCAAGCATGGAGGATTATCCTCATTGTATAATTCACCAATACACAAATCATCATAAGGATGATTCGGATGGTCATGAATGTAAAGGAAATGTACAACTTCTTACTATATCAAGTGGCCAAGTAAGCTTTAACACAGGTGAGTCATTCCTAATATGGAAAGAGTTAACTAAGTATTAGAGGCTAGACGGGGTTAAGTTACTTTAAATCTAGGAAACTACTTGAGATAGCAAGGTAAAAACATCAAGTGAGGTGGTGGAATGAAGTTAGGATAACCAAGGCTTCCAAGTATTTACACCTATACAAAAAAAAACAAGTCTTACCATCAACTTCATGGCAAGCTCGGATGGTTTCATCACTTGTGGGTTGCATAAACCCTTGCAAAAACAGAAAGTTTAGAGGTGTTTGCACCTCTTAAACTCATAAGAATATATTCCTAACAAGTCTCATAACCTTAGATAGGTTTAAGAACAAGTAGAAACAAGATTAAGTCAAGAAAAACATAGTTTGTAAAAGTTTAACAAAAGTTCTTCCATAATAGAAAGTTTGGACCTCAAAATGGTGATGTTCCATCTTGGTTTTCCATGGAAAACATGTGGAAACAATCCTAGAGGTGTTCCAAGCTTTGTAAAGAAAGATTTGATGAAGAAAGGATGAAGAAAAGTGAATTTGAACTCACTTTTGCACTTGAAAGAAATCTGTCTTATTCTTGAAATTCCAGAGAATTTGAGAGTGTTTTGATGATTTAGAAGTGTTTGGAAAGTGCAAATGAGGGTTAGGGAGGTTGTATATATAGTGGGTGAGTTAGGTTTGGTGTTAAATGAGGTTTAGAGGTGATTGGGTACGAAAAAGGTGGCGAAAAGAGGCCAAACCGCGAGCTGGAAGCAACTTTCTGCGGATTGAGGTCTCTCGCACCCCGCGAGAGGCAGAGCCTTGCCTCTCGCGCCCCGCCAGAGACTAATTTAAGGAGATTTTGCAATTTGGTCCCTGAACTTGGTTTTTCCTTCATTTTAAGTTAAAACTTGGTGTTTTGGCATGTTTTTAAATGTATAACATGTATGTAAGTATAATTTGAGTATCGAAAGTGTATGTAGTATTTACACTTATAACAAATGTCGGTTTGTATATAAACATGTGTTTAACGATCGGTTGTGCGAATAGCAAATATGTATAAAATATGAATTTCATTGTGATTAACGCCTCGATTTGTGATAAAGGAGATGGAGTACGATTGTAAGGTTCCAAAAAATAGAATGTGAATATGAACTTTCTAAAAATAGGAATACAGAAATACAAGGCGTTACAGTCTACCTCTCGATCGTTTTAGGAGCACGTTCTACATTCTCGTTCTTCTTACGGTGCCTTTTTACACGTCCACGTCTTGAGGAAGTGGGGTAGGTTTCGGGTATGTAGGTTTTGGGATAGGTTTTGGGTTTGTGGAAAAAATGATGGTGGTTGATTTGGTGCAGAATAGTATAAAAAAAGGAAGTAGTGGTGGCCTTGTCGGATGAGGGGAGGTTGGGGTGGTAGGTGGCATCGGATAATATCCAATCTCACCCGTTTGCGGGTCTCTTCGGTACCGTTCTTCTTGCTTGTTGTTTGAAAAATTACCCTAAACCGGATTGTTGGAGTCCCACGCGTTTTGGTTGATGAGAAACATTGTGTGAAATGGATAGTTTGTATAAAAATTATGGAGAATAGATGGTATAAATGGTATGGTTTGGGTAAAAGTGGTAGGTAGGTATGTGTGTATATATATATATATATATATATTGTGAACATCAACAAATTTAAAAGTAGTTTTTTTATCCAACCGTTGTACAACGGTTTAATACAAGAGGGCCCCACCAAAAAGAGTCATTAGTGCTTGTTAGTGTGCCAACGATCCATTGATGACGCCCCACTTGGCGCTTAGGAAAGGGGGATTGTGTAACATCCGTAAAAAACCGGGTTAACCAAACCCGCTTCGTTTATTAACCGAACATTCAGTTAAAAATTTCGTTGCATATTTAATGCTCAAATTAATTTTAAACGATACATAATTAATAAGTATATTAGAATATAAAATTTATATTTGAAAATTTATTAAAAATAATGAAATAAAAATTAAATGCTGATGCCGGGTTTCGAACCCGGGTCAGCCGGATATAAGCTTAGCGACTTAACACACACACATTCCACCACTCCGCCACTTGTGTTACTTGTTGATTTATTGAAACATTTAAAACATATAATAAAACTGGAAGACGAATTCAATTACTCAGCGCGCCCAAATCCGCAGACGCCGGAAAATCCGACGATTTCGCCAATTATCGACGGTTACTTTTGACTTAACGTGCGTATTAACTCTTACATCGGTTATAACCGATGTCCAGTCCCGCGACATCAGTCATAACCGCCGGAGAACAATTGACCAATGAATCGAGACTAGAAACAGACCCAATTCAACTTGATTTTTCCCTATAAATGCACACCCTAGCCTCTGGTAATCTTTTCGCTCAAAGTCGCACCGATTCTTGAATCAATTTCACTCGCCGGAATTCTCTGCAAGTCGCCGGAAAACCAAGACTTTCATCAACACGGTAAATACCTCGACTCCTTCTGTTTCATTCCATTGTTAGACCAATTCTAACATCAATCCATCACCCAGAATCGATCCCAGACGACGTTGCCGGATTTCTGTACTCGCCGGAAAAATCGCTGGAATTTCCGAACTCACGCTGTTAATCGGTATGATCAACTAAACCTCCTGTTAATCATTGTTTAGTAACTCAATTTCACATCTAATCAATCAAAACTGTTAATTGATCCTAACAGCCGAAGTTCACAAAACAGAGCCGACGAATCCTTGCCGGAGTTCTGTGAAAGACACCTGTTCGGTACATCCTTTCCCCAAACCCTCTCCGTTCATTACCTTTCAATTGCTTATAATGTTCGTTAATCGAATTAAACAAGAAACAGTTTGGTTAACCGTTGTCTGTGTTTTGAGCGAAGAAGACGAAGTCGTTTATGTTTATAAGATTAATTAACATCAATATTATGAACGGGTTAGACACACAGTCCAGCGGTGGACTGTGTGCAAATAATACACACACGTCGCGAGTTCGATTCCTATCACAATCCTAACCTCAGAAATAAAAATGTTTTTTTTAAACCGAACCGGGTTAACTCACAGTAAGATGTTAAGTATAATAAAAACCGGAATATTTACCAGGTTAGACACACAGTCCAGCGGTGGACTGTGTGCCAAACTAAACCACAGGTCCCGGTTCGAGACCTGTGGAGACCACCGGGTTGATACAATTAAATCATTTTTAAATAAATGATTTTCGGATTAAGTTAAATAGTATATAAATATAATTAAAAACAAAAATATTTCGGGTTAGACACGTAGCTCAGTTGGTAGAGCTGCGTGCACGTGTACGGGAGGTCACGGGTTCGAGTCTCACTCAGTGCAATAATATTCACAACCGAACAGGTCAACGGTCAACGGTCAAAGTCAACATTTTTTTTATATTTGTATTTATTTATTTAATTTAAAAATCAATTAAAAATACTTAAAAATAAACGTTTTTAAAGTTAGAAAATAGCCTTAAACTCACAAAAATATATCCAAAAATCCTATTAAAATTGGTTAGTAAAATCCGCTTACTTACCGAACCGTTATGTTATTAACTAGGTTAGTTTCTCTCGTGGTTAAATCAAAATTCGTGCGCATTCATCATCAATCCAAGAAACGCAACCACTGTGAGTGAATTCTTACAAATTCCCCTTTTTATTCATGTTTTGGGGTGTATCATGTGTCACTTAAACTAATTCGAACTCGTGCTATACCATATTATGATCTAAATTTAGAATGTAAATATTGTTTGTTATTATGTATTACATATTGTCAAGTTGTATGCAAATTAATTGTTAGGCCCATCAGTTCCTCGTGGGAGACGAGTTGAACAACGCGTGCCTTAAAACTCATTCATTCGGCCCATCAGTTCGTAGAACAACGCGTGCCTCAAAACTCATTCATTAGGCCCATCAGTTCCTCGTGGGAGACGAGTTGAACAACGCGTGCCTCAAAACTATCTATTGTTGTATGTGTATGCAATATTTAATGTTAAGTGTTTTATGAATAAATTTACATTTACATTTACTCATATGTGGTTTTGCACTTTATTTTATAATCAATTCAATAAACACGTTTAAATGTTTTAAATAGGATTCACTCGCCAACTTTTTGTTGATCCAAAAACCATTTTTACACATGATACAGGTGGATAGGATGAAACAAGGAAAACATAGGGAAAGTGCCTTAGAAGAAAAATAATGAAGGATAGAAAGATGTATAGAACATGATGTACTAGTATGATTTGATTGTATGACCTTCTTTAATATTGTAATAAAAAATATGAAACGTTATAATAAATGTCATGAGCTTTGATGAAAACCCAATCATGCCCTGATCAGCTTTTCCGCTGCGGGTCGGGGTGTGACAGATTGGGGCGCTGTAAGTGCTTATGTGGCGGGGGCGCTAGGCCAAACCGGGTGGTCTTGCAACTGTTAAGGCGTTAACCCTTTGATTCGGAATTTTGAACAAAGTACTGCATCATTTAGTGAGTTCTAATATTTTAATCTTTTTATTATGTTTCTTATGCCTTATTCATCTTTGTATGTATTTAATTAGAAAATAGAAAATGAGTTTGTGTAATTTTTATATATAATTTCTGGGGTTCTTTCAATTGAAATCCAATTACAAGGTTATAGGGGTTTCTAGTTTGAATTTCAAGAAAATTAGGGTTTTAGAGTGGATTAGAATAATTTATAGTTATAGTTTTTTTTGAAGATTTATGATTTCAAACCTTCTAAATGATTTAAATCTTGGTTTTCGTCCATCTTCGTGGATCAATTTGAAAAAAGAAAATAATCTTACTATGCCGGAATGCATCCACCACTTAGTGGCAAATATTGTATTGCGCCCCCTACAATATTCGCCACTGTTTGTTCACTTTCTAAAAGTTAATTAAGTGATTATTCACATGTACTTCTTTGAGTACAAGGCTTAACCACTTCACCTACAAGCTAATTCAACATATTTCATTACTAATCAACTCCAACTAACATTCATCAACTACTATAGGCATATGTTTGGCCAAAAATTAACTTAGACCCTTTAGCTTACATATTTAAAACTCACATATTTAAGTTTATCGCCTTTGCTCAGACCTACTAAACTATAAAACTGTTAGGGATAATAATTATACTCAGGATCCTGGTATCCTTAGCATATGACAGTATCCTGATGCGATTAAGAATCTTAAACTTCGTTGTTACTAATCAGTTTCTTGTCCCTCTATAGAATTATTTGCAGGTATATTCTAGCAAAACGGCTAGTGGATAAGCTAATGCGGTTTTCTCATAGAATTTGTTGAAGGAAACGTGTTGAAAAGGTGTCGGAAGGCACGACTATTGGTTTGGTCTTCACAGGATCTCGAGAATTCCGGAGTTATAGTTACGATTCCTTTTATTGTTGTACTATAAATTAAGCATGATGTAATCGATTAAGACACATTATACACTTACCACTCACTCGCAAATACTTGCAAACTACTCTGTAACACTTAGTTCTCGATCGACCGAAGCTCACATTTGTATTTTTAAGTCATTTATAGAACGAAGTTGTGTAGTTTTCAGCTCCTGGGTTTTTTTTTGTATCGGGGATCATTTTCACAAAGAGGATCAAGGACTTTTTCCCCATATCCCGTGTCTTATTATTTGTTCATCAAATTCACACTTGTTCACCACGACACAATAGAATTACCAAGCTAAATTGCCTAATAAATCATTTTCTGAACTAAGGATTCTGACACTTTATCCAGGATTGATCTTGAACAACAAACCAAGCCTTTTTTACAAGTATCTCATCTCATTTTCTCAATTTGGTTATCAAAATACTCTTTATAATTTTTAACCAAAACAAAAACGTATTTTGAATAACTCAAATGATAAGTTAATCTACATCATCCTATTAGACTAACAAAGTCATCAATTTGACACTTTGAATCTATTTTAGTATAGTTTCCCCAATAATCATCGTTTTTACATATCACTCACACGTTTTGATTTAAATAAACTCTAATAGGGATTTTAGCTGGTTTTTTTATTATTTATTGAGGATCAATATATTATTTTACGTAAGTTTACTTTAGGTAAAAGTTTCACTTTAGTTCAAATGTGGTCATAATTCATCGACAAATATATAGCCAAATCTTCTATTACCGGTAAACCGATACTTCATGGACTATGGGATCTTACATTCCTTGTTCTTCTTCAAAGGCATACAATTATTTTTATATAACGTAATATTTTTTTATTGATAACAACTACTAATCATTTATGTAATGTTTGTATATTACAACACTAGAAGAAAAATACTTTAGGTGATGAAGAGGAAATGATAGACACGAGACACAACAATGTGGTTGATCCAAAAGGAACAAGAGAGATGGGACACAACGGTGTAATCACAACTAGAGGTTGAGCAGAAGCTTATCGAAGAACTAATTCTAACGGCCATGGATTCTGAGCGGATGCATTTCTAAATATGGCTCCGGCAACAGCGTGAACACCACCTAAGACACTCCCATACTTAGCTAAATGGTTTCTTATTGTATTAATTATAAACATATTTTGTACATTTTTTAGAACATCACGCCCATTTGTTACTCTTAACTTAACATCGACTGTTGACCATGGACTAGAACCCTCAACCTCACAGAGAGGGATGTCTATGTAACACTATGGTATCACTAGGCTATAAGCTCTTTGGTACAGATTTAGCATCTTATTACATTTTTTTTGTTTGTTGCAACGGGAATCTTTGAGAATAAAAATTTCTGTATATTACATTTTGGATCATGTTATTTAGATTAATAGAAGCGTACAACATATATTTAAGAGAAAAGGAGATATCAGTGATGTAAAAAAACGATCGGTAATCTACCGGTTATAACATTTGTGGGTGATTATATAGTTACTTTCATCGGTAAACTCTCAACACAAATCATAGTTTCCAATAAACTAGTACCGATGGATTAACAACGATTTCCACTATCAGAGACAGACTTCGGTGGGATATGTGCATCCGTAAAAGCCCTCTATCTTGTAGTGACGCAATCACATACGTAATTGATATTTTTCGTTAATTATCACCGGGAGACGAAGTACTGATATTACACGAGGAAAAGTGTCACACGGCTATAGATCCCTTAAAGTATGCATTTACAAAAACGTTAGTGAATATAAAGTCTTATACGTGAGTAAAAACATATATGCAACATTTATATCGATTATCTATTTCATATATTTCATTTCATAAATTTATAAAAAAAATAAAACTAAACCCTTGAATGCTTTTATATATATAAAAAGTTATTTTACAATAACTTTAGTATGCTATATTAATATATGTATATGCAAGTACATCTTCATATAAAACTCATTTGACCCTCTTTCCAAATCCATATCACAATCCTCCTCCTCCTCCTCCTCTCTAGCTTCTTTCAATCAACGCCACCGTGCACCACCGTCACACATGGAAACCGACGGCGGATACTCACCGACTTCCAGCGGCGAAAAGCAAAAGAAGAGAGACGCAGACAAACCCTACAGAGGGATAAGGATGAGGAAGTGGGGCAAGTGGGTGGCTGAGATTCGTGAACCCAACAAACGCTCTCGTATCTGGCTCGGCTCCTACTCCTCCCCCATCGCCGCAGCCCGAGCCTACGACACCGCCGTGTTCTACCTCCGCGGCCCCTCCGCCCACCTCAACTTCCCAGACTCCATTGCAGACGATGGTTACCTTCTTGACCTATCTTCTGATTCCATCAGGAAGAAAGCAACTGAAGTTGGAGCTAAAGTTGATGCTCTTCAAACCCGAAACGGTTGTTCGAACCACCACTCACAGTCTTTGGAATCTTTGGACCTTAACCAGTTTCCAAGCCCAGAATCTTCAGATGAAAATTAAGGGTTTTACTTCTTATTAATTGTTGATATTTTGATTGTTAAAGAAAAACATAGTTTAGGTTTATAGTTTTATAGGTTATAGATAGAGCCATAGAGGAAGATAGAGATGCAGAATCCGAAGGGATTAATATTAAGGATTAATATTATGTTGTTGTTCATCATCGTCATCCAAAAGTTTATAGATATTTATGTTGCTATTTTTTTTTGTTGTTGAATGGTTGATTGATTAATCAACTAGAAGAAGAAAATTAATGGAGAATTAAGATTATGGTTGTCGCTTCTTCATGGCTTATCGTTTTGTTTTTCTTCCATTTAATTCAAGGTTTTGTTAATTATGCTAGTGGATCACTAATAAGGTGACAGATCGACACACTCATGTTTATATTGCTTTCTTACATTTGTATTTGTTTGGATAATTAGTTTTCTTTTTTGAGTTGGGGATATGTATTGGACTCCTGAAAGATGCCTAATTTTTTTTATTATTGTTATTATTAATAATATTGTTGTTATTCTTAATTTTTTGATGAAACTTATCAAGAAATGTCGGACCATGAATTAAGAAGGTTAAATAGTTGATTAGAAAGTCGAGATCCGTGATGTTTGGCAAGTTATAACCCTTACAATTGAAGTAGTGACAGGTGGATATTATTGTTTTTAAGATGATACGTTAAGACTTAAAATTTGTATTTTTAGATTTATATACATGTTGTTTTAAATCCTGGTATAAGGGTATGTAATAAGTTATGGGTATATATTTCTATTTTTTATGTAGAATAACGTTGGATTAATACTTTTACCTTTTTATGTCTAAAATTTAATCAAAGTTTGATCATCTCATCATCATCCATAATTTTTGTTCCGACGTTAACTTTAAATATTGTTAATTTTTAATTTAATTTAAACAAGTAATATATTAGTCTGCATAATTATCCATTAAATTTGAAATTCAGTATTACATTTTATGGTAGCATTTTTAATATTAAAGTTTTAGATTTGTAGTAAGTTATTAATCTTTTAATACATATTATTATAAATAGAAGATGTTTATGCTAGCATTTTTAATATTAAAGTTTTATATTTATAGCAGTTTAGTAATCTTTTAATATTTATTATTATAAATAGAAGATGTAATACGTTATAATTAAATTTATAAAGTATATACTCTTATTTATTAAGTTATCTTAGTTAAAGATGGATTAACGAAAAAAAACAAATTTCATCTTAATCCATTTGATTAACGTACAAAAACAAGTACATATAGGGGATGAAAATCATGTAAATTCTTGTAATAATGATGATGTTGAATGCCAAAAACACCCTTTGTTCATGTTCTTATGTGATGTGCCCATCATTTGGTTGCACAATATCCTTTATTTATTTTCGTATGTGTAATAATCACACTTTATTTTTCTGAATGGAATATTGATCACACTGGTAAGTGAATTAATACAAAAAAGATGTCATTTATCATCTATATACACATATATTTTAAAGGCATGCTTATTTTAAGTTTTTTTTTTTTTTTCAATTTCCGCTTCATTTTGTTTTGGCAGTTTTGTAATCTTTTACAATCAATATTGTTTTATCCTGTAATTGGTTAATAATACTTTTTCATTTTTATTATATCACAAATTTAACCATTAAATTACCACAAGAAAAGGTGTATTCATGCAATAAATATGTAGGAGAATTAAGCAAATGCCCTTTTCAACTTCACAAGGAACTTATAATTAACTATATTTAACAAAAATGAAATGTAGAATTGTGTATAGCTAATCTAGGATGTTTTAAATAATACAACCAAAAACAATAATGACATGTAGAATTGTATAAAGCCAAACTAGGATGTTTTAAATAATACAACCAAAAACTGTTGTCATCAGGCATAGATTACTTTTAATTTGGATTCCACAAACATAATCAATTATATGTTTTCATCCAATCATTGATGACATATATTCTTGTTTTACAACATATAATATATCTATTTTCAATGAGCTATATCCAAACTAGCGATAAAAGTATATTTTATTGTTAACTACGTTTTAAAATGAGAACAAAAATATATAATCCCTAAACATCTAATTCGAGTAAGTTAAAAGAGATGTTGAAATCGTGAGTCTAGTCATAAATAACAAAACTGATAAAATGTTATATGTATGCTCCCACTTGTTGATATATAAAAGGCAATTATTCGTCTTCATATCGGTTTATACAATTTAGAAAAAAAATAGTCATAAAGTTCTAACACACGTTTCTAATAAGAACACTAAAAACTTTATTGAGAGATCGACATCTACGGATATCAAATATTTATAAAATACTTAAAAAAATAAAATACCCTCTAATAGGAAAATTACAGATAAAAAGTTAAAACGTTTTATGAAGCCCAAAAAATCATAACCCATTCTAAAAAGACGAATGCTTAGTGTGATCCAAACTTTTGACTTATAACTGAATAGTTAAACCAATAATTCATACAGTTAAAAAAAAACAAAGTTATATTATATAATACGTGTCAGTTAACAAATAAGTACAATATCCATTGCATTATTTGACGAATACGATACATTATTTGGATAACAAATAATAAAATTATTGGTCTAACATAAGAATACAAAAAATATATATATAAGAAAAAACTGTCATATTTTTTAAGTTCAAGTTCAAAAGGTCACTCTATATTTTTCGATATAAAAATGCTTGATAAACTCAAACCTTTGAACAACAACGACAACACATGGCTATTGTAAAAAAAGGACTTTTTTATAACTATCTGGAAATAAGTGAGGGTTTTTTTTTTTAATAATATTTTTTCTTTATCTAAGTAACTTTTTAATCAAATCTTTGACTACTTCAAAAGTATTTTAATAAAAAGATACCAAAAAAATTCGTCTATAAAGGGGGGGGGGGGGGGGGGGGGGTAGGGAAGAGGGAAGGAACAATCAAATTTTTTCGGTGTGTATCGATGATTTTTATGGTATTATAGGTATTAATCGAATATGGGGTGCAAACTAGTTAAGCTGTGCTTGAGCTTTATCTTAATCGATCTCGACTCGTTAAGATTTTCTTAAGCTCGAGAGCTCGAGCTCGGATCAATTCGAGCTTTGAATTTTGGGCTCGAGCTCGGCTTGCTAGTAAAATTTAAAACTCGAGCTTGACTCGAAAGCTCGATCTAAGCACCTGTAGCGTGAGTTTAAACTAGCTAAAGCTCCACTCGAGCTCGTTTCTGGCTATTAATGAGCCGAGGCTTAGCTCGTTTGAGAACTCATATAAAAAACACATTTAGACCATTCAAAATGTAAAATATAGTTTGAAACCTAAAGTATACTAAGCTCGATAAGGCTCGACAAGCCTAAGCGAGCTACACATATAAGGCTTGAGCTCTGGCTTGATATCTAGTCGATCCTTATTTCAAGCTTGTGCTCGATAAACCTCGCCTCGTTCAAGCTTTTTATCGATTCGATCTCGAGCAGCTCGCGAGCCACTCGGCTCGTTTGCACCCATAGTCACAGAAAACCAAATTTTGCTTATAGCACTCGTAATGACACCAATGGCTAGTTCACGATGGTGTGTCGTAGATAAGCTGGTTACAAACATTGCAACACACAGGAACCGATCCATAATTGTTTATGGTGGACGTGTTCTTTGAAGTGAGAGACAATCTCACGCATAAAAGTGTTTTCTTTTTTAAAATAAAAATGTTAGATAAATGGTCTATATTTTGATGAACATTTAAACTTCTAGGAATTTTTGTAATATCTATATTTTGATGAACATATAAACCTATAGGAATTTTTATAATATACGTTTAAATGTTTTTATAAAAATGAAATTGTAGTTTTGTTAAAAAATATATATAAACTTGTATATATTTATGAGTTCGTGTGTATTTATTTATGCACTAGTAAACCCAAATTAGTTTACTATCAGGCTACAATGTGTGGTATAAAACTCTTAGGAGTTTTATTTTGTCAAATCAATGCCGTCTAGGCTTCACCTCTAATGGAGGCTTTGAGGCCCCTTCCTTAGACCGTGTGTCACACCCCGGATTTCCTATCCAAATTCATACACCGATAGGCCCGGGCAGGAAGAATTGTGACGTCAGTTGATAACATCATTGTCAATTAAACATGGCACAACGAAAGTCTTGGAGTAAAATTACTATTACAAACCAAATGTTCGAAATAAAATAATATACAGGCTTGTAATAGAAGATCTACAGGCGGATCATTAAGATGTACAAGAAATAATATAAAACAGACTTTAGGGCAGATCTAAGGATTTTCAAGATCCTCTTATTCACTACCGAGCAGCTTCCGGCCTATTTCGTATTGTACCTGCAGATTAGCCTTTGGACGATACGTCAGCTTACGCTGGTAAATACAGCCAACTGACTCATTTTGAAAACTTTAAAATGATTTTTAAGTGCAAAACGTCACAAAATCTTTTATTAACTTGGGAAAGTTGACCTTGCAACCTAGTATCAGATTCACATGTTTGTCAATACATACAGGGTCCGGGACAGAAACCGAGACATGATTAAATACACACCACTCAGGACTCACGAAGGAGTCATCCCCAACGTCTTGGGCATATTGCATATGAGCATCAAAAGGTGTATGCTTACATTCCGTGCTAAGGTCGTGGCCAATAACTATTGTATTGAGCCGATGATATCCAGGATACGGTAATTTAACCCCTGATGTTTAAGTTATCAAACAAAACTGATTAAAACGAAATATGCGAGTTTACTAGCCACAAGCGGGCATTCGATTGACCCCATTTTGGACCAAGCGGTAATAATTTACCGTATCCCAAGCCCGTATAGGGAAAATAAGTCGAGAGTATTTACCTGAGCTAGTCTTCTTCTTTTATTTTTAAATAACTCAGCCGTATACAAAAGTACCAAGTGCAGATAGCATTTACCGGCAAGACTTTAGTCTGGATTATGGCATAAGCTAGCCAATTAATTACTAACGGTCTTATAAACCGAATAATGTACATGATCATTACGTATAACGCTTGATTAAATGATGATCCTTTAGAATGTAGTTTAAAACCGACAAGTACTTGACTTGTATAATATGGGTAAACTATAAGCATTCTGGATTTTGAAACTAAAATAACAAGGTTAAACCCGTTCCGGTTAATTTCCGTAAACTAGTTACGTATAATCAACCGTACGCTCATAAGCGATAATGGGTAACCGGATAAATCATGGACAAGTTCTATATGCCATTATATTTTAAATAAGTTAAGATATCAGTAGGATATCATCTTGTATGCCCGTTAAGGTTTTAAAACGAAATTATGCCTCATAAGGGCGTTTTGGTAATTTCATACCATATAAAAGGAACTTGAATATAGTTTAATGTTATTATTATAAGTATTCTATAAAAATACTTTATTTATGATATAATATTAGTAGGATATCAATTATATGTGTATTTTACCTTTTATGACCAAACTATGCACCGAAGGGGCATTTTGGTCATTTTACACATAGTTTATAAATTATTTGGGATTCTGAGTTTATAACATGTACCTACTGTAGATATGTTTAAAAATAAGTTTTAAAATCAGTAGGTAACAAGTCTTAATCCATTAATATGGTTTAAAACCATAGTATGCGCCGAAATGGCGCTTATGTCGTAATATGACGTCTTTAAGTGATGTTTATGAAATCTGATGTTAAAGTTAGATTAAAATGTTTGAAATATGTTATTTAATATAACATATCAGTAGGTAAATGATTTACATTGAAAAGATTTGATTAAAACTATTTTATAAGCCACGGGGGCTAAAATCGTCAATTATCGACATAGTTTAAGGATATGCTTAAAAACTCAGTTTATAAATTGGTTTAACAACCCAAATAATCCTACTTATAATATTACATCAGTAGAAACTCATTTGCAAGTTCATTACTATTTAAAACCTTGTTTTATGCAAAAAGGACATTTTGGTCAAAGATGGCATCATTATGGAACTTGCGCATAAACTTGGATTCTGATTATGATCATGTAATATAACCTCAGAGGGTTATGCTACATTATATTGTGATCATAATGCATCTTTAGATCAGTACCTAACTAATCTAAATCGGGTCAGAATCAGAAGTCAAAGCAGAAGTCAAACTTCGTGACTTTCGGTTGCGAACGACCCTAGAACTGAAATTGACGAGCCGAACATGTTCGTACATGTTCTAATAATAATTACCAATTTGTTTAAGTGTCAAAACAGGTTTCATAACATATATAAGATCATTTCATGATTTTTCTGAAAAATGGCCTGTTTGAATTTTTAATATCATAACTTTGACCCGTCAATTGGTCTAGCAAACGTGATCTTCAGGAGGTGCCCTTTATTGGGACTAACACCTACCTTATTACGATCACTTAGCCATGTTCATTTCGAACAATGGCTGGACCATAATGGTCTTAACCGAAAGTCAAAGCGTTTTCCATAAAACGCTTGACTTTTGGCTATAAAAGCCTATAAACGAAAATGCAAGAACAAGGAAGACTTACAAGAGGTTTCTACAATGCAAGAGAACTAAGTTGGATGTTCCTTTCAGCTAGGAACTTCCAGAGGAGGGAGAAGAGTTATGATTCAGAAAGGTGCAAGTTCAAATTGTAAACTTGATCACCTATTTATAGTTGGAGAACTCAAAGGAGGTGAAGCCAGGTGTTTATGAGTGTAAGAAGAAGCTTACAAGTGTCCCAAAACGTGGCATAGCAGTTTAGAGAAGCCATGGTTTCGAATTAATGGTTTTGGAGTTTTGCTTGGTCTCCAAACAAAACTTTCTGCAACAGACCTGTTCTCGCGCCCCGCGAGAGACCCATGCCTGGTCTCTCGCGGCCCGCGACCACCTCACGGCCAGTTTCAAAATTTGACACTTTAACCCCTTAACTTTAAAAAGCTTCTAAAAATGTTTTTAAACACCTTTTTGGCACTTTTAGCCCTCCGTAGCCAATACTTGGCATACCCGGGATTATGCCCGGACATTGTCGAGCTCTCGGTTCGTTAAAAGGTCACTCAGAGGTATAAATTAACATGTTGACGCTTTTAATCCCTCCATCATCCAACTTTCACATATTTACAAAATTGAACTCTCTCGTCCAACAAATGGCACGAATGAGAGTTAGGACTTTACAAAAGATCACTCAGAGGCTTATTATAAGCATGTTGATTCCGATGGCACTCAGAGGTTGGGCATGTTGATATATCAGTCACTCAGAGGCTGTTATTTATGCATGTTGACATCGGACCGTCACTTAGAGGCTCAGATTGAACATGTTGACGCTTTTAGTCCTTATTGGTCTTTAACAGACTATATTTAAAATACAACACGTGTCGCTATACTATTGGACACGATTTTACAGGGTGTTACACCGAGGGATATGGGCGTTGGTTGGGGGCGGAGGAAGCCAAGCAACGTCGCTTTAGTCACACCGAACAAGTGTGGGTAGTGGCGTTGCCCCGCTGGCGTGGCTATGAAACTTGGCGTGGGGCGGGTTGGGGAGATGATGTGGATGGCTGGGATTGGCTAGGCAAAGTTGACCATTTGGGGTAGCCGTTACCCACCGGCTAGATTATAAAAAAATATATCTTTTTCAAACTTATAAATACTCACCCATTTTTTAAATTTTTTACCACTTCTCAACTTTTCTCCTTCTTCAATCTCTATATTTTTTATAAATTCAACTCACTTAATCCTCTACAATGAATCCATTTAACCGAAACCTCAACCCGAACAAGCTTTCCAAGAAGACTCGAACCCTAGCCCTCCCCGAAGTTCGGCTTCGGGTAATGGGTTGTACACCGACCAGTTGGAAGAAATTGGGACGAAAATTGACACATTCAATTTCATCCAACAACAAATGGTCAAGGTGAAGAAAAATATCCAAGCGGCTCGCGAAAAAAGGCATCTCAAAAAGAAAAACTTGCGGATATGAAGTTTCACGCTATAAACGTCGATCACCTTATCGGCGCAGAATTGGCGACGACGTTGGAGATGAAAAAGAGATCTTGCAAAAATATAACATGGATAAATGATGAAGTTTTTATTTTTTTTATTTCAATGTACTTGTTTTTTTTAATTTTATGTAGGCTTTTTTACTTAGTTTGTTAATTTAATTAAACGGAATTTTAATTAGTTTAAAAAAAATAGCAAGTGCCACATGGCTGGCCACGCCAGCCGAAGCCACGCCACCCCACACCCAACAAAAGCCACGCCAGCCAAGCCATACCATGTGGATTCCACCTTAGCCACTTGTCAACTCAACCCCCCTCCCCCACACCCTGCCGTCTTAATGTCCTCAATGTTTAAAAGTCCCCATCATCATTATCGAATTATTATTTTTATTTAAATTTAAACATTATTTAATTTAAAATTTTAATAACATGAATAAAGTATAAAAACATAAATTAAATAAAAAGGTACAATGTCACTTAAAAAAATACAAACATAAAAAATAAAAATACTTAAAATTTAACCTTGATACTAAATCTTCACTCGTCATCGTTACCCTATTAACGATCAAAGCATAGGTGCTTGGTTAGATCGGCTCGAAGGTTAAGGTGTGGGTCCCTGTCACATATCCTCGATCGGATAACTTCTTTTGAGCGTAGGTTAGTGGTTGGTTTGCCGGTTGGGAACCTTCAACATAACTCTCGGCACAAAAGGGTCTACCCGATTACCCCAATATCATGTTATGCAAGATGATTCATGTATACATGATGTTTCTCATTTTACTCTTTTCAAGTATCCTCGACGGTTGGGCAATGATAGACCATCTCTTTTTTAATACACTGAAAGCCCGCTTAACAGCTTTTCTTGCCAACTCATGTTTTTTCTTGTAATACAGTCGTTTCTTGTCATTTGGACACGAAAGAGTTTTCACCAACATATCCCAATCCGGATAAAACATCGTCGACAAGATAATACTCATACTTATATTCCACATCATTTGCATAGAATGAAGTATTTGGTGCAACACCATCTATAACATTGTCGAAAAGACCCGACGAATGTAAAACAACGATATCATTGTTTGCACTGGCCATACCAAAGAACGCATGCTAAATCCATAAATTTTGAGACGCGACCACTTGTAGTATTAGGGATGGACCCTTGTGGTCACCACGATGGTGTTGTCCTTTCTAAGTGGTTGGACATGCCGCCCACACCCAGTGCATGCAATCAAGACTACCCAACATCCCGGGAAACCCGTGTATCCGTTGATGGGCCTCTTATAAAAGTGGAACGTCGGTAGCGGTCAGCATCCTCAGATATCGCCTCCCGTAAAGAAAAATGACATCTAACATAATACATATTACACTATAAAGTAAAAACACAACAACAACAACAATAATAATAACAAAAAATTAATGAATACCTTCACATAAATTATCAAGACTATCACGAAAAGTTCAGTCTGACATCCTTAGGTATTCGTCCCACGCATCGGTCGCGATGCCGTACGCTAGTTGCCGGGTTTTGGTTGTACACTTTTGTATTCCAGATAATATAATTTTGCAAATAACACTTTCTCTTTGTGTTAAAAATGGATGTTGGCCCTCAAGATCATTAGAAATATTCTAAAAAGAAAAACAAAAGACTCATACGAAACTGACGCCTAAACTGTTCTTTGTGGCACAACAGATTTTCACAAAAATAATCATGCATTAAACGGTCATGAGCACCTAACCGTTCTCGTTCAAGAGACGCTTGTCTGCTACGTGTTGTAGATGATTCGGCTTCTTCGCGCAAATACTGAATCGCCTCCTGAGTTGCCGTGATAAACATATCGTCGATAATCAATCGGATGAAGAGCTGGACGAATCAGATTAAGAGTGGAAATGACATTTTTTTAAATGATTGGAGAAATGTTTTGGTGAGTGATTTTGTGATTGGTTTGTGTAAAATATATGTATATATATAATAAGATTTTTAAGGTTTTTTTATTCAATTTGACCGTTCATCAACGGTTATATTTCAAAATACACTTTGAAATCATTGATGTGCGCAAAATGTAATATATAAATTATATCAAACTAATGGCCTAATCTATTTTGAGAAAACTTAAAATTAACAGCCTAATCCATTTTTTTTCTTTTAATTTTAGGATTTTTCTTTGTTTTTGTGATTTCTGCATTTTTCTACAAACTGCAGCACGGGTTTGTGCCAAATCAGACATGGGCCGTTCCTAGGTTTAAACAGAAAAAAGTTTTGTTTTCTGGGCTAAAGAAGGACAGACACGGGGCTGTGGAGGTGCAACACGGGGCCGTGCAGGGCACAATTGTAATTGGCGATCCAGAAAGTAGAAAAACTTTAACACAATACGGGCCCGTGTTCGTTGAGCATGGGGTTGTGTTGAACCTTCTGATCAACAAAATTTTGTGTTTTTCGCAGAATTCGGGACTCAGTCACAAAGCTCACAACTCAACCTGGTGCATGAGCTCCAGCTACGACAAAGACATAAAAGAACCACTAGAGGAACCCGAGTGCTTTTTCAGAAAAAGACTGAAAGTTAAACATCAACAAAAAACTTCATAGCAAGACCCTCCCATGGCGGATCAATGTACTTTAATGGATTACTTATGGCCTAAGGTCGGTAATCTTGGAGCCACTATTAACACGCCAAATGTCGATGCTAACAACTTTGAGCTTTGACCCCATCTAATTCAAATGCTCCAAAATTTCGCCACCTTCCACGGTATACTTGACGAAGATCCCCATTTACATATTACCAATTTCATGGAAATATGTGACACTTTCCGGATTAACGGAGCCTCCAACGATGCTATCCGGCTCCGTATGTTCCCATTTTCACTAAAATACCGAGCCAAAGCCTGGCTCAATACCCTCCAAAGTGGATCCGTTCACACTTGGGATAAACTTGCCTAAAAGTTCCTATACAAATATTTCCGTCCCACTAAAACGGCTAAACTAATAACTAAAATTAATTCATATTCTCAAGAGTACGGGGAATCTTTGTATGAAACTTGGAATAAGTTCAAAGAGTTGTTAAGGAAATGCCCTCATCACGGTTTAGAAATGTGGCAACAAGTCTCCATATTCTATAATGGACTTTTGCCACACACAAGACAAATCCTTAACTCCAACTCCAGGGGCCTCCTTGGTAATCTTCGTCCCACCGAAATTTATAATCAAATCAAAGAAATTACTCAACACAGTTTTCAATGGCACACCCCTCGGGGCTCAAAATCCATAGCCTCGGCAGCACATAAAGTGAATTAAAACACTTTTTACGAGCCCAAATCGAAGCTCTGGATTCAAAAATTAAAAAAATAGAATTAGCAAGAAGTGTTTCGGTTATGGCTTGTGAGGGGTGCGGTGGGCCACGTGAAAACTGGAGTTGTATGAAAGATGGAGAAAAGCAAATAGAAATAATAAACTACCTTAACAATTGCCCTCGTCCACCAGGTAGTTAAGGTAACACCTTCAAACCCGAATGGTGAAATCAATCTAACTTTGGTTGGAGGGATTCGTAGGGTAGTAACCAACAAAACCAAAACTAACGATACAACTTTCAACAACCCCGAAACGAGCAACAAGGCTTCCAACCACAACAACAAGAAGGAAGAGAAAGGCTTGAGAACCTCATCACTCGCCTTCTCTCCGAAGCCGATAAAAAGTAATCGGAAAGGTTCCTACAAAGTGAAGCCGAAATTCGGAACCAACGGGCTAGCATGTAAAATATCGAAAAACAAGTAAGCCAACTTGCCCAAAATTTCTCCAAGAGACCACAAGGAGCATTGCCTAGTAACACCAAAACACACCTGAAAGCCCAAGTAAACGTAATCAACCTAAGAAGCCGTAAGGTACGACCCGAAAACGAACCAACACCACAACAACCCGATTCACTCCCAACAAAAACACCCATTACCAATAACCAAGAAAACACTCAACCAGAAAATACCGAAACAACCAAACCACCCCTGTCCCTTACCCCGGTCGTTTACTACGACAAAAGACAGAAGAGCAATTCACTAAGTTCGTAAGCTTGCTTAAACAACTTCACATCAATCTTCCTTTTGTAGATGTCCTCACTCAAATGCCAAAATATTCCAAGTTCATGAGAGATTTCCTCACTCACAAAAGAAAGATTGAATCCATTTAACAAGCTTTCCCCAAAAGAAGATTGATCCCGGAAGCTTCACCATTCCTTGCTCCGTTGGAGGATCAACAATAAGCAATGCACTAGCCGACTTGGGGCTAACATTAATCTAATGCTCGCCTCTATGTTGAATTGACTTGGGTTAGGCAAGCCACACACTACAAGGATGAGCATACATCTTGAGGATAGATCAGTAAAATACACTCAAGGTGTCATAGAGAATCTGTTAGTAAAGGTTGGGGAATTTATTTTTCCGACCGACTTTGTAATCCTAGATATGGAGGAAAACACCAAGGTCCCACTCATATTAGGAACACCATTCCTTGCCACCGCAAGGGCCATGGTGGATATGAGCGGTGGAAGACTCACACTAAGGGTTGGCGACTAGAAAATCAAGTTTGAACTAGAAAATCAACTACATCAAGGCAATAGACTCGAGCTTAGACTACGCCCTCCAACGATGCAACTCGGGATGCGAGCCATCCCTCTCGGGTAACATTTGACCAACTTTGTGTCTAGCCAAGGATCCTTATAAACATGGCGCACCATGAAGGCATTTCATGGAACTATTCCTAGATAAATTAGTATAAAATGTAGTTAAATTTAATGTGTTTTGTTTTTAAGTTTCTCATTTGTAGAAATAAAGCACACTTATAATGGTGGAATGCTGTGACAAATTGAGAAAAAGGGACCCCATGCACGTAAGCCAGAGCCTCCCGCTTCAAAAACTAAAAAACAGTGTATGCAGCACGAGGTCGTGCTCACCAGGTACGCCCCCGTGCCGACATATCTGATGCAAAATTTTCCTTCAGAAAAGGTGGCACAGCAATGCGAGAGAAGTTTGAAATGAACCGACGATAATAGCCAACTAGTCCAAGAAAGGATCTTACTTCAGTTGGTGTACGTGGAGCTTGCCATTCTTGAACTGCTTTGATCTTTGAAGGGTCAACATGTATTCCCTTGTCATTGACTACATGCCCGAGGAATTGCACCTCTTTTAACCAGAATTCACATTTAGAGAACTTGGCATAAAGCTTTTCCTTTTCTAGAAGTGCAAGAACGAGTCGAAGATGACGCTCATGATCAGCTTTAGATTTTGAATAAATAAGAATATCGTCGATGAAAACTATAACAAATCGATCAAGGTAAGGTTTGCAGACTCTGTTCATTAGGTCCATGAAAACAGCTGGTGCATTGGTTAATCCAAACGGCATAACCATGAATTCATAGTGGCCATAACGAGTTCGAAACGCAGTCTTAGGGACGTCTTCTTCATGCACCCTAAGTTGATGATAGCCAGATCGAAGGTCGATTTTTGAAAAGCAGCTGGCACCTTGTAGTTGGTCAAGAAGATCATCAATGCGAGGTAAAGGATAACGATTTTTGATGGTTAACTTGTTGAGCTCTCTGTAGTCGATGCACATACGAAAAGATCCATCTTTCTTCTTTACAAAAAGGACAGGTGCACCCCAAGGCGATGAGCTAGGACGTATGAATCCCTTGTCAGTCAACTCTTGTAATTGACTGGCTAGCTCTTGCATTTCAGAGGGGGCTAACCTATATGGAGATTTTGCAACTGGTGTAGCACCAGGTATAAGATCAATACGGAATTCAACGTCTCTAACTGGAGGAAGTCCTGAAATGTCGTCAGGAAAAACTTGTGGAAAGTCTTTTACTACAGGAATGTCTTCAAGTTTCTTCTCTGTGGTCCCCTTCTTGATGATATGGGCTAAAAACGCGACATAATTCTTGCGAAGATATTTTTGAGCTTGAAGACAAGACATTAAGCTGAGCCCTTTCGACGAGGTTTCTCCAATGATTCGAAGAGTCTGACCGTTTGAAAGAGGAATACGAATAAATTTTTCACGACATACAACTTCCGCCTGATGTTGACTGAGCCAATCCATACCGATTATGATGTCGAAACTTCCCAGCTTCATAGGAATAAGGTCGACTGAGAAATCGTGGTCATTTAAGGATATAACCATATCCTTCATAGATATAACCATTGCTCAAGTGGCACCCAACTCAACTTACCCAAATAAGAAACCATATCTTGGACCTCACCCTCGATGCAACAACTGTTTTTACCACCATCCCCTTACCTTACCTTGTCGACTATGTGCAACCTGTGGACGCTATGGTAATTTGAGCAAGGTTTGCCGCACCTTTCAAAACCAAATCTCTTCCCCTACTCAAACCATGAACCAAACCTATCAACAACCCCAATACCCCATGTTCCCATATGTTCGAGCTTGTTTCAATTGTGGCGACCCTACCCACTTTAGAAACACATGCCCTCAATTGGTTAACGTCATCAACGCTCAAGCCTAATCAAACCCAGTTAACCAAGTGAACCAAGAAAACCCAACCGCTAGGCCACCAGCAAGAGGAAGAGTCTTCAACATCAACGCCAATCCTGTCGAAGATAATGACGGCCCAAACGAAGATACCCAACTAGTCCTCTTCACCGAAAATCCAGATTCAACTTCTACCGTTTAGTTTTATGTTTTTCTTTATCACATAGAACCAAACATAACTTAAGGATAAAGCCAATGAAACTTTGACGAGAATACGGTGGATACGCCGCTGGTACTTCCTATATATAAGTATTCTTGTCAAAGGATCAGAAGCATTATCTGGCGGTTATGAGAGGTTCCATGTGTAGACTGTATGAGTAATTATTGTTTATTATTTTCAGTACATGTAATTTCATAGGCCGCCGTTCCCCATTACATTATGAGCGTTGAGCATGTTCCCCACTTCATTATGAGGTTGAACCTGGCGTGCCCACATTTTTCATTTTCAGTACATGCAATTTCATAGGCCGCCGCTCCCCATTTTATGAGCGTTGAGCATCTTCCCCATTTCATTATGAGGTTGAACCTGGCGTGCCCACATTTTTCATTTTCAGTACATGCAATACGATCGGCTCCGTTTGATTGAGCCTTGATCGCACAGACATTTTCATTATCAGTATCTTGTGGTTGTTGTGTTTGTGTAGAGTCGCATAGAACTAATCATAACTTGCGGATAAAGTCAATGAGAATTTGACAAGAATATGGTGGATACGCCGCTGGTACTTCCTATATATAAGTATTCTTGTCAAATGATCGGAGGCATTATCAGACGGTTATGAGAGGTTCCATGCATAGGCTGTTTGTGTGATTGTTGTCTAGATTAAGTTTATTATTTTCAGTACATGCAATACGATCGGCTCCGTTTGATTGAGCCTTGATCGCACAGACATTTTCATTTTCAGTTCATGCAATACGATCGGCTCCGTTTGATTGAGCCTTGATCGCACAGACATTTTCATTATCAGTATCTTATGGTTGTTGTGTTTGTTGTAGAGTCGCATAGAACTAATCATAACTTGTGGATAAAGTCAATGAAAATTTGACAAGAATATGGTGGATACGCCACTGGTACTTCCTATATATAAGTATTCTTGTCAAATGATCGGAGGCATTATCAGGCGGTTATGAGAGGTTCCATGTATAGGCTGTTTGTATAATAAGTTTATTATTTTCAGTACATGCAATACGATCGGCTCCGTTTGATTGAGCCTTGATCGCACAGACAATTTCATTTTCAGTACATGCAATACGATCGGCTCCGTTTGATTGAGCCTTGATCGCACAGACATTTTTCATTTTCAGTATTTATGAGTTTGTTGTATTGGTTGTAGAGTCACATAGGACTAATCATAATTCACTGATAAAACCAATGAAAATTTGACGAGAATATGGTGGATACGCCGCTGGTACTTCCTATATATAAGTATTCTTGTCAAAGGATCAGAGGCATTGTCAGACGATTATGAGAAGTTCTATGTAGGATTTAGTAGTTTCTTGGTAACTAATCATAACTTGTGGATAAAACCAATGAAAATTTGGCAAGAATATGGTGGATACGCCGCTGGTACTTCCTATATAAAAGTATTCTTTCCAAAGGATCAGAGGCATTATCAGGCGGTTATGAGAAGTTCCATGTAGGATTTAGTATTGCCTTGGTTGAAATTTGTGTTACATTTATATCATCTCGCTATTTAAAGAAATTGGATTGTGTTCCATTTCTATATAAACTAACATCTCCATCATAACAAATGAGAGAGAAACTGTCACCATTCAAACATATATACTATCAGAATGTGGGTTCAAATATTAGCTGTTGTGTTTATTTATGTTCTATAGTCATAGAACCAATCATAACTTACTGATATTAGCTGTTGTGTTTATTTATGTTCAAATATTAGCTGTTGTGTTTATTTATGTTCCATGTAGGTTGTAGTATTAGAAGTTTTGCCTTAGGATATAACCATATCCTTCCAAACATATCCAAACCCTTATGCATGATATCATAGTTAGCGAATCAATTCTGCTTATCAATACTTTTTACAGTAGGCAACAAAAAGCGATTAATGTAATAGGGTACTTAACCCTTACAAGGAACGTTACCGCCTCAAACAAAAACTTAAAACCTTACATTTTCTAAGCATGTAACTGTCAAACTAAACACCATCATTCTTTTCGTCAAATATATCACTATTTAAATTTCGGGACGAAATTTCTAAAAAGCAGGGGATACTGTAACATCCGTCAAAAAACGGATTTTACCAAACCCGCTCCGTTTATTAACCGAACAATCAGTTAAAAATTTCGTTGCGAATTTAATGCCCAAAATAATTTTAAACGATACATAATTAATATTATATGGGAATATATAATTTGTTTTGAAAAACTGTTAAAATCAGAAATAAAAATGTTTTGGCATTGCCGGGTTTCGAACCGGGTCAGTCGCCGGTCAACACAGACTTAACATTCAACACTTAAACCACTGCGCCACTTGTATCTTTTGTTAATTAGAATCATTTAATTCATAAAGTGTCTTTCGAATTCAAACCGGCGCCAAATGCAGTCGTCGGAAATCCGCGATCTCGCCAAGAATTACGACTTTTTCAGTTATAACGTAAACTTTAACTCATCATCGGTTATACCGACGCCTGAGTCCGCGACACAAACTATAACCGCGGAAAACGTAAGATTTGAATCAAGTCGAGAAATTGACCAAGATTCATCGATAACCGCCCTGTAATACCCTCAACTCTCATAATTTTTGTCAAAACGCACCTTTCTCGGCGAAATCACATCCGGAAATTTTCTGCTCATGCCGGAAAACCGAACCTCCTTTTCTGAGCCTTACTAAACCCCTGAGCTTATACCGAAGTCACCACATCCTTTTCAAGTTTTCTGAAGACTCGCTGCTGCAAGACACACGACGCCGGAACCTGTTATGTCGCCGGAGTTCTGCGGAAAACAGAGGAATCCAGTCGGTATACTCACGCTTAATCGTTCATTCTTTTTCTTTAATCTCACTTGTAATTAAACTAAAGAACGCTAAAGAAACCGATAAAACATTGAACCAGTCGGATTTCCGATTCTGGTAAAAACGGACGAGAAGACGAAGTTCGGTAACATATAAGTTAATTAAAATCAAGTTATTACTGGGTTAGACACACAGTCCAGCGTGGACTGTGTGCACAATAACACACTAACGTCTCGAGTTCGAATCTTGTCCACACACGCTGCCTTAATAAAAATGTCTTTTTGTTAACTGAACGGATTCATTTCATATATATGTTAAGTTTATTAATAACCGGATAATAACCAGTTAGACACACAGTCAGTGGTGACAGTGTGTATGTTTAATCACAGGACACGAGTTCGGTCCGGTCTTCTGCACCGACTCGGACAATATTTACCTTTTTAATAAGTCAGAAATGAAATACTTAGTTTGTATTTAAGAATAATAAAAATCAGTTTAGTTAACAAGTTGGACACACAGTCCAGCGGTGAACTGTGTGTTAGCATAAGCAAGGTCCGGTTCGAGACCTGTGGAGCGCACCGATTCTTTGGATTAAAATCGTTTTTAAAATAAAGGATTTTCTTTTTAATCTATTAATGTATAAATAATTAAAAACAGAAATATTTCGAGTTAGACACGTAGCTCATTTGTAAAGCTGCGTCACGCGTACGGGAGGTCTCGAGTTCGAGCCTCACTCAGCGCACATTACTCGCATTCGAACCGGTCAAAGTCAACAGTCAACGGTCAATGGTCAACGGTCAACGGTCAAAAAAGGTCAACTTTTTATTATTTTTAATTATATATTTTAATTAAAAATCAATTAAAAATACTTAAAAATAACATTTTTAAGGTTAGAAAATAGCCTTGAACTCACAAAATACACCCAACAATCCTACTAAAATGGATCAATAAAATCCGTTTACTAACCGAACCATAATGCTATTTATCTAGGTTAATTTCACTCGTGGTTAAAACCACTTCGCGTGCATTCAACATCATCAACCGAACGCACCCACTGTGAGTGAATCTTACAACTCCCCCTTTTTAATTACACGTTTTGGGGTGTGTCATGTGTCACAAAATAATTAACTCGTTTATTTAAACTTGTGCCATACCATATCATGATCTAAACTTAGATTGTTTATATTGTTGTGTTTATGTATTTCATTTTGTCAACTTGTATGAAATTCATTCATTAAGCCCATCAGTTCCTCGTGGGAGACGAGTGAGCAACGCGTGCCTCAAAACCAATCCATTATTGTTCATGTGTGTATCATTGAGTTTATATTGTTTGTAGTTATGTCTTTCATATTATCATGTTTATGCAATTCATTCATTAGGCCCATCAGTTCCTCTGAGAGACGAGTTGAGCAACGCGTGCCTCTAAACGTCCCATTATTGTTCATGTGTGCTTTATTTAATATTTAATGATTGTTGAGTAAGTTTACATCTATATTTACTCATGTGTGGTTGTGCACTCATTTCATAATCAATTAAATAAACTTGTTCAAATGTTTTCCATAGGATTCACTCGCCAACTTTTTGTTGATCCAAAAACCTTTTTACACATGATACAGGTGAACAGGATGAAGCAAGGAAAACATAGGAAATGCCTTAGAAGAAAACAGAGAAGCTTAGATTGATGTTAGGTCATGATGTATTTATGGTTGTAAATTTCCTATTAAATTGTATTTAATGAATATGAGACGTATAATAAATGTCATGAGCTTTGATGATAACCCAATCATGCCCCGGTCACCTTTTCCGCTACGGGTCGGGGTGTGACAAGGCAAGCCCCAGTGTCCACCATACTGTAAGTCTTCTGTTACGTTTCGTTACTAGCACTTTGGCCACAGGGCCGTGCCCACTAGGCACGCTCCTGTGCCTAGTAACCTTAAAATTTGTTGTTTAACCTCACTTTTTGCACATTTAATCTAAACAAATTCTATTTGGGACACATTGAGGACAATGTGTAATTTAAGTGGGGGGGGATGTTAAAACCTTGAATCTTCTGTACTAAAAATAAGCCTTACACAAAACTCGCCCTGGAAAACCGCTAATCACCCCAAATAGTTTTCATAATTTTTTCATTTTTTACTTATCTTGGTTTAGTTTGGGAAAAATAAGTTCTAAAAATTATCTTTTTATCAGTTTACACCTAACAGCGTCGTGATAAAAAGAATCAAATAAAGAAAATTATAAAAAACGGGCATAACAAATCTTTAAAAAATTTGATTATATATACACTTTTACACTATACCCCCTTTCCCACAAAAATAAGTTTTAATCCTTTACCGAGCATACACATACATGTCTATACTAATTGCTCAATTTTTCGTTTCTTGTGTGAATAGCCCGTTTGGTTCTTACAAATCTAGAACTTGCCAAAACAATACGTTCTCAATCCTTACCGACACTAATCCAAATAAGTAAATGATGGATGCATTTGGATTATAACCCATTTTTCACTTTAAACCTTTATTTTCCATTTCATATCCCCCTAGTTAAACCCCTTTGAGCCTTAACGCTTTTGTTTCTAAACCCGCAAAAATATAAACTTTTGCAAAAACAACCACCCATATCCACAAAAACTTAATTTTATTTACACCATTTATTTTAATAAAAAGTTCGGTTATAAATAACAAATTGGCTTAGTTTCTACTTTGGCTAAAAAAACATTGGTTAAAGTTTTTTCTAAGCAACAAAAATTGTTGGAAAAAACCAACACTTTTTTATGCTTTTCACTATTTTACCCAAAAAATACCTACCCCTAGCAAAAAATCTACCCTCTAGAAGCTCTCTTGATATTTACAAAGATTAAACGTCAAAAAGGAGGAGGTTTAATTGTTTGTCAAGCCTACAGTAGGCGTAAGTTCCACTGGGTTCGAGCGTTTTCATTTAAAACATATTCGACCGAGTGTTGATTGACCACTTGTGAGATGTGTAAATTTGTATATAACTAAATAGAATTTTAGAAAGGCATGTTATACCTAAAAACAAATAATTTTCTTAAAAAGTGTTTAAGAAAAATCATGACAAATAAGATTGTAAATAAAATAAAAACAAAATAAATTTAGAACTTGGATTTCCGACACTCCAAACATAAACCCAAAACTTCTCTTCTGCCAATTCCATTTGGGTATGTAAGCCACATTATTGAGTTTTGCTTGAGCACAAGCAAAGATTCAAGTGTGTGGGTATTTGATGTGCGCAAAATGTAACATATAAATTACATCAAATGTTGGAAAAAAACACGATTCTTTGTTTACTTTTATATTATAGGATTAAAAGATCTTAAACGAATAAAATGAGCAAATTAACAGCCGAAACCAACACAAATACAAAGAAGAAGGATTGACACGACCCGCCGAACCCCCATCCACATCTAAAACAACAAAATAACAAAGATAAAAGCTTAGGCACGGGGCCGTGCCCATTCAAGATTCTCTGCAGATAAAGACAATAGCAACAGACAAAACAACACGAGGCTGTGCTAACCCAACACGGTTCGGGTTAATTATAAGATTCGTAGAATCTTTGATAGCAAACAAGTACACTGACCACGAGGCTGTGCTATCACACCACCGGGCGTGTTAGTACAAGATCTGACATCTGCAGTTAATAGAAGGAGAGAAAAAGATGACCACGGGGTCGTGCCAGGTGGGCATGGGGCCGTGGTCGCCCTCTGTTTCCAGCTATAAATAGAGGTGCTTGGTTCAAGAGAAAGACATCATTGGCAAAACACTTCTCTCACACTTGCCATCAGCCCACCACCACTACAACACCAATACCCACCACCATCATCTACATTTCATCTTTTAGAATGTGTAGAAGTCTTGGGATCCAAGATTGATTGTAAGAGTTATTGTCAAACAAAGGCCATGCTTGGCTAAATCTCTTATATCACTTGGTGAACACAAATCTTTTATATATTACTTTTGATTTCCATTATTTGGCAACTTTTTAATTGGTTATGTATTAATGACTTTAATAACTAGTTTTTTATATTGAAAGTGAAATTTAGTTAAACATTTCTTCATGTTTCGTTGATTCACTCATTCATGTCTTTACAGTCTAGATAAAGCGCGTTCACTACCTGGAAGGGGGTTAGAAGGGTGTTTGGGTAAAGTTCTTACCTCGTTCATTGTATAGTCCTACGAGGACTTGGTTCAAGCTTATTGGTACTTCATTTGAGGCATATAGCATCAAATCGGGGGAAGTAAGAAAGAATTGAACACCTTATAAATAAACTATTATTAAAACTTTATCCGGGCTTGCAGGACTGTATCCCTGCTGATTCAGACCAATATGGCCGAGGGTAACGTCGCCTTCACAAAAGGGGTCTACTACTTTTCGAATTAATAACTTATTTAATTATCTTCCAATATTTCGGCATTGCGTGACTGTATCCCTGCTGACTCAGACCAATATGGCTGAGGGTAACATCGCCTTCACAAGAGCGGCCTACCACTATAACTAAGATAATCTCTTAAAAAGCCAAAAGTGCGGAAATTATCAAAGGATATATAGGAGTTGGAACTAAGTGATTCTTTCTTGTCTGTTTATCTTTATTTATTTATATTTTTACATTTAGTTTAACTTTTAAAACTTTTATCAAAATTTGGTTATATTAGACGTTAACAATAAGCCGGTATTAAAAGCTCTTGTATCCTTCGACGACCTCGGTATCTTACCATCACTATAGTACGTCTATGATGGGTGCACTTGCCCTAAGGTGTGTAGAGTGATAGTATTGTATCGTGTTTTTATAAATTTAAAACTTGACTTACGAGTATAAAATGATTAAAATATAACAAAAATTATAACAACGCTCAACCACGTCAATCATACAATGGCGCATGATACTGGCTTTGCGAAATTGACCCATAGTGCCCTCCATAGCGCCTGAGAAATGGGGGAGGGGCGCGAGGCCACACCATACAACCTAATAACTAATTGTTTTGAAAAATAAGCGTAACATGTGATGATGACTTAAAAAAGACAAGGATTAATGAAGGATTGAATTGTCTTTTCATAGTGTTCTTAAATGAAAGATAACCCTTTTCGCTTTGCATGATCTTATCTCTCTCTAGGTGTATTTTAGTTATAGGTTCTATAAGAACTGGGCAATTTTATATGGTCTAATTCCTTGTGAAAAACTCTGCAGGGTAAATCATCGCCTCTTAGGTCTCCCGAGTGATTCTATCATAGAGATCAACGATGGGAAATAATTCCCCCTAAAAAGAACCTACAACTTTCATCTCACTACTTACTTGTCCATGTGTGACTAGTCTATTTGGTAAAAGAATATGTCTTTTAGAGGTTTAGAGGAGAGATCTGAGGTCCAACCTTAAGTAAAAAAAGAATAGTTTAGAATTATTAGTGTAATATATTAGAAACATACGTTTTCGGTTGGAAAAAAAAAAGAAAGTGAAAAACTAAAGGTATTATTGATGTATAATCTGTACGGACATCCCTAAAGTTGAAGAGTGAGTATATAATTTATCATGTAAGTATAGTATTTATTTTTTGAAATGGCGACTATTAGTTTATCGTACTCTTCAAGTTAAGGAGCTTTCTTGACTTACTTCGGCCAAACAATATTGTTTTAACCGGGCTTATACTGGTTTCAGAATTTAACTTGGACGTTCTCTTGAGAAACCATATCAAAAAACTGCCACTTAACAGTCGCTATGCTAGAAGAATATAATACACGATGGGACAAAATTAGAAAGAAGAAAAAATATTGAAGTACAATACATGTTGGAGAAAAATAAAGGAAAGGTGATGCAGTTAACAACGTGGATAAGAAGATAAGGTTTAGGTGTTATATATATTATATTTATTTTAAATCAAAAAACTTATGACAGGTTATAGATATGTCATATGTGTTTCTGGGGAATAGTGGTCCATTAGAGAGAAAAATGGGCCGTCACCGTCATGTGGAGGTTTGAGTCCAGTTGTTTATTCATCACCTGGGTGGCGTAAATTCTTATAAAAATACATAAGTTGCTATTAAATAATTAAATTAACCGTGTTATCATTTTCTTTAACATGACAACACTATATTGTCTGTACACTTAATAAGCATTTATTAGTATTAGTATTCTTTTTAAAATGTCTAGATCCGAATAGATTAATCCGAAGCCAAATATTTTATTACAGGCTATTTTTCCTCTTTCGGAATTGAATAAATAAAGTTCTATATGATCCTTTATGAATAAATGGGACATTATATTCTCATTGGTTGTTCTAAATTTGATAATATTCATCGATTAACTTATGAATTATTACATACAATTTAACGATAAAAAAAGATAAAAAAAGTTGTGGCCCAAGTTTAGGGTTTCTGCATGAGTGAATGTTGTGGCCCTCTAGCTACCTTCGGTCTACACCTAACCATACGACCAAACTCTACTGAATAAAAGTTAGAAGGCCAAACTAGGGCTTCAAACGAACACGAACAAAACCTTGTTCGTATTCGTTCGTTAACAAAAAATAATTGTGTTCATGAACACTTATCGAATGAGATTTTATGTTCGTGTTCGTTCAATAAGAAAATGAGCGTGTTCATGAACACAAATGAATTTAGCGAATGCAGCGAAGGCTAAAGGTTGATGGCCCAGAGAGTAGCCCAGGAACTGGAAGCTCTAACTGTGGAACGGATGTCGATCGTATTTGTCAATGTATATAATGAGAAAGAAAAGGTGAATGATGCATAAATAAGGTGGAAATAGAGTTTCCCAGTTTAATTGTTAGAGTAACAAAATAAATAAAAATTAAATAATATAAAAAACATAGATAAAATTTATGAAAGTATAAAAATCTTTAATTAAAACATAAACGGAAATAAATGAACGAATGTTCACGAACACCTTACCGAACGTCCACAAATATAATTGAACAAACCGAATTTCTTGTTCATGTTCGTTCGTTTATTTAACGAACGAACATAAACGAACTTTCTGCCAAACGGTCCACGAACTGTTCGCTGAATGTTCAGTTCATTTACAGCCGTCAAACTATAAAAAGAAGAGTTTATTATTGAACAAACTTTAATCGTCTAAAGAGCAATGAACCCCTTCCGGTGGTGCTTAAATTGATATGTCAAAGCAAACGTATGGATATCATACGAATTGTAATAAATATTTTTTAGGTTATCAAATAGTTTATAGTAAGATCAATTATTTATAAAGTTAATTACATTGATGATCTCTATGCTTTATATGCATTGAATGTTTGATCAAAGTACAGACAATTGCACATAGGGTTTTATTGTTCAATCAGACGTTATGCATTGAACGTTTGATCAAAGTACAGACAATTGCACAGGGGTTTTATTGTTCAATCAAACGTTACATATATGGACCTTTTCACTAACTGATGTTAACCTTTTTGTTAAGTTTTTATGAAATTAATTTTTATGTAAATAAAAAGACGACATTATAAAAGCCCAACCCTAGCTGAACCAGTTTTTAAGATCCATTTGCTTACAAAAAAGAAACTCGGAGGTTGGGCTGATGCAGTGGGGTATTGGCTTCAGGGATGAAAAAGTGAAAAGGCATTCGACCCTTGTAATTTAACACCGTTGACGATAAAAAAAATTAAATAAAAATTCAATGATGATGGAAAAAAATAGTTTATTTTATTCTCACATCTCTAAAATCTTATTCTCACATTTTTTACTTTCTCTCTATATATAGAGAGAGAGAGAGAGAGAGAAGGGGAGGAGGGGTGTTCTAAAGTTTCATAAGTTTATCGTACCAGATTGAGCTTAAAAATGGTTTGAACCGATTTTTACAATATTGTATAGAATTGTAGAAAAAGAAAAGAAAAATACGGGATGTTGTTAACTAAATCTGAAAATTGGTCAGTCAATCCAAACTAAATAAGTTTTAACCACTGTAGCCACATATCATCACATCGTTGCTTTAATCACGTAAGCGTATAGGAGTTATATGTTGAAAATATAAAGGGACAACCAACATTCGGTATTGTATATTACATATGAAAAAGGATCAAGTGTCCTAGTGCCACATGCCTAAGTCTCTCCACAAAACAGAGTAAACCAATTCAAGGATACACATACTAGGAATACCAATACTAGATTTGAAACTAGTTTTATAACAATAAAGCAACAAAAATAAAGAAAATAAAAAAAATCCGTCGACAAAAGAATTTAAACTTGAACAAAACAACACACTTTAAACTTGTGAAAAAAAAGAAAAGCACATATTCGTACTTCGCTCAATATTAGTGATTAAGTTACGTCCACGACCAATTAGAGCCAGTTTTCTATAAATTTTGATATGTAGATTTACACGAGAGAGAAGTATATTGCAGGTAGTATTTGTACCGAGACTATAAGGTATATGTATAGATGTGTATATTTATATGTTTGTATCTATTTATTACCGAATGTTTTATACAAGATTTCCATAAATTTTTTAAAATCCCAAAACACCAATTTATATATGTATGGGGATATATATGTTTGTACATTTGTATTTATTAAGTAGCAATGTTTACCTAATGTTTTATACGATATTTCTAAATCAATTATCATTTTTAAACCAAAAACAAAAAATATAATAGGTGGGCTTTAAGTCAAAGTGACAGATCGAGGGGGCCATAACTAAAACAACTTAAACAAAATGCCGAAACATCAATAGGAAATTTTCAGCAATATCCGAACCAGAAAACAAAGACCATTACTCTGATGTGAGGCTTCTATGATTAATCATCCAATCATACCACTTGAGTTCATGAATGGTTTGGTATAGGAATAATAATGCAACTCTTTTAAGTTGGTCCACTTGTTAAGATAGCAATGTCAAGTACAATAATTATAAGTGTTAGTCCATGAAGCGAAGTAAACTAAAATCGTAAGCATGTAGCCTTGTATATAACTCGGTTAAAAGAAATTTAAACGAGTTTATTATTCAGATTGGTGTCGAGTAAACGTATAAAACCCATTTTATATATAGTAAGAAATCGAGTTCTGCTTATTTTTTTTACCAAACAAACGGGTTCCATTACATTTGAAGAAAATTAAAATTTAAATAAATATAATGCTAACAGATTTTTACTAAGACACTTGGTTATATTATATTTTAATTTTTTTTTCTAGAGATATAATAGAATCTGTTTTTTTCTAAAGAAACCAACTTCAATTACCCTAAAACGATGGCAATAAAAACAAGTTTTCGCTTTCACTTACGGTTTGTGATGACATGTGACCGAAGGTTTGAATGTGTTGTGATATCGGTTTGAGTGTGTTGTGATATTGAGAAGTGGTTGTATTGTAGTAGCATGGGTGGTTATAGTAGGAAGGCAATTGGAACTCCGAACGATATACCGGTAATTCAAACGCATTTGTTTGTTGAATCGGTTGTTGTGACGATGGCGGGCCTTGGTATTTTGGGCAAGGCTTCTGAAATTGATTTTCATTTTTGGCATGTTGGAATGATGTATCCATTTTTCTGTATGAAAATATAAATTCTTGAGAGAGGAGTTTGAGAAGTGAGTAAAATTTTTGTGGAGAAAATAGTTAAAATTGTTCATATTTAAAGGGGTTTGATTTTTTTTTGGGTTTACCAACGGTCATGTGACTGTTTACCTTGTCCATAACACTTCATATTTTATTTTTTGGCTTCGGTGATGAGCGTTGAATACTCACCGGTTTGGTAATACTCAAAAACTAGGGGTGTGGTGTGGCGTGACAAGTCATGTGGATTTTTTTAGTTAAAGTAGGCAACCAAAACCAGCCATATTAGACTAGCCAACCAAAGCCAACCACGTCACGCTTGGACCTAAATAATGTACAAATGTAACATTTTTTACTGGATTTGGTGACAAATTACTTTTTCTGCTAAGTGTGTGAAATGACCAAAATACCCCTTAGTATTAAAAACAATTACTTTGGGCCCCACCTTTTTGTTAAAAACAATTACATGATACGTTAGTTTGTACATACATGCATATTATCATTTCTCTCTCCAGTTACAGTTACATAATTTGTTAATGTGTTTATTTATGTACGTTACTAAACTCATGTTCAAATAATCAGCCTCTTCAATGTACGTATATTTATGATACTTATTTCCCAGTTTTAAACATATCTATACATCAACAAAAACATGTTCAGCTTCATAATCTTCTTCTACTATGTGTATGTGTGTATAATATATACATGTAAATTTATGTGCATATATGTACATTGTCAAATTATAACATCTTATTCAATGTACATATATGTACAAATATCATCTTCTTTCCTCCTGAAATCAACATTATCATCATTTCCATCTATTACTATACGTAGACACACGTCCACCATAAGCTACCAGTAGTGATCTGTCTCCCATCTCTGACCACTGTATTCTGTATTCGAAGAACTTCGGCCGACCATTACTTGTCTAACAAACAAACTCCCATGTTAATCCACTCGTTTTCCTGTATCCGACAACGTAGCGTAAGTAGACTACACTTTTATAAACTCATCCACGCCGAAACAGATTTTTTGATGTTCGTAAGCTAATCTGTTAGATATTTTAGTGTAATCAGGATTAACTTGGCGACCAAAGGAAATTATGGTACATCGAACAAGTTAGGAGGTGCGGGAGTGCATGCTTGCTCGAGTTGTTATAATTCCAAGGGGCAACGCCCCCTTGGCGAGGGTCCGGGGGCAGCAGTCCCTGGCGGGGTCCAAGGGGTAGAGCCCCTGGATGGGGTCGAGCTGTTTAAAAAACCCCTTATGAGCTTGGTATAAAAAACCACCTGAGCTGTATAAACGGAGAGTTTGGAGCTGTAGGGCCGTGGTAAGGCTCAATGACCCCAAGATAAGGAACATAGGGGAAAGATGTATAGACTGCATTTTCATTGGGTATGCTGAGCATTCGTTTGCTCACAGTTTCTATGTTATAGAACCAAATGACTACGTGTCGGTGCATACGGTAATTGAGGCAAGAACTGTAGACTATGATGAAAATAGATTTTCTTCAATACCTAGGCCTAGGGACATGGTTTCAAGCTCCAGTAATCTTCAAATGGCTGATCAAGTGGTTGATACTCCTCCCGAACCCAAGAGGAGTAGTAGAGCAAGAAAAGCTAAATCATTTGGTGATGAATTTCAACTATATCTGGTTGAAGGATCTAGAGATGAAGTTAAAATTCAATATCAATATTGTTTCAATATTGAGGAAGATCCTAAGGCCTATAGTGAAGCCATTGCATCTCGGGATCTAGCTTTCTGGAAAGAAGCTATAAATGATGAGATGGACTCTATTATGCAGAATAATACTTGGAAATTAACGATATACCGGTAATTCAAACGCATTTGTTTGTTGAATCGGTTGTTGTGATGATGGCGGGCCTTGGTAATTTGGGCAAGGCTTCTGAAATTGATTTTCATTTTTGGCATGTTGGGATGATGTATCCATTTTTCTGTATGAAAATATAAATTCTTGAGAGAGGAGTTTGAGAAGTGAGTAAAATTTTGTGGGAGAAAATAGTTAAAATTGTTCATATTTAAAGGGGTTTGATTTTTGATTTTTTAGGTTTACCAACCGTCATGTGACTGTTTGCCTTGTCCATAACACTTCATATTTTATTTTTTGGCTTCGGTAATGATCGTTGAATACTCACCGGTTTGGTAATACTCAAAAACTAGGGGTGTGGTGTGGCGTGGCAAGTCATGTGGCTTATTTAGTTAAAGTAGGCAACCAAAACCAACCTTATGAGACCAGCCAACCATGTCAAGCTTGGACCTAAATAATGTACAAATGTAACATTTTTTACTGGATTTGATGACAAATTATTTTTTCTACCAAGTGTGTGAAATGACCAAAATACCCCTTAGTATTAAAACCAATTACTTTGGGCCCCACCTTTTTGTTAAAAACAATTACATGATACGTTAGTTTGTATATACATGCATATTATCATTTCTCTCTCTAGTTACAGTTACATAATTTGTTAATGTGTATATTTACTAAACTCATGTTCAAATAATCAGCCTCTTCAATGTACGTATATTTATGATACTTATTTCCCGGTTTTAAACATATCTATACATCAACAAAAACATGTTCAGCTTCATAATCTTCTTCTACTATGTGTATGTGTGTATAATATATACATGTAAATTTGTGTGCATATATGTACATTGTCAAACTATAACATCTTATTCAATGTACATATATGTACTAATATCATCTTCTTTCATCCTGAAATCAACATTATCATCATTTCCATCTATTACTATACATAGACACACGTCCACCATAAGCCACCAGCAGTGATCTGTCTCCCATCTCTGACTATTGTATTCTGTATTCGAAGAACTTCGGCCAACCATTACTTGTCTAACAAACAAACTCCAATGTTAATCCACTTGTTTTCCTGTATCCGACAATGTAGCATAAGTAGACAACACTTTTATAAACTCATCCACCGCCGAAACAGTTTTTTTTGATGTTCGTAAGCTAATCTGTTAGATATTTTAGTGTAATCGGGATTAACATGGCGACCAAAGGAAATTATGATGTACATCGAACAAGTTAGGAGGTGCGGGAGTGCACGCTTGCTCGAGTTGTTATAATTCCAAGGGGCAATGCCCCCTTGGCGGGGGTCCGGGGGCAGCAGTCCCTGGCGGGGTCCAAGGGGCAGATCCCCTGGCTGGGGTCGAGCTGTATAAAAACCCCTTATGAGCTTGGTATAAAAAACCACCTGAGCTGTATAAACTGAGAGTTTGGGGCTGTAGCGCCGTGGTAAGGCTCAATGACCCCAAGATAAGGAACATAGGGGAAAGAGGTATAGACTGCATTTTCATTGGGTATGCAGAGCATTCGTTTGCTCACATGTTCTATGTTATAGAACCAAATGACTACGTGTCGGTGCATACGGTAATTGAGGCAAGAACCGTAGACTATGATGAAAATAGATTCTCTTCAATACCTAGGCCTAGGGACATGGTTTCAAGCTCCAGTAACCCTCAAATGACTGATCAAGTGGTTGATACTCCTACTGAACCCAAGAGGAGTAGTAGAGCAAGAAAAGCTAAATCATTTGGTGATGAATTTCAACTATATCTGGTTGAAGGGATCTAGAGATGAAGTTAAAATTCAATATCAATATTGTTTCAATATTGAGGAAGATCCTAAGGCCTATAGTGAAGCCATTGCATCTCGGGATGTAGCTTTCTGGAAAGAAGCTATAAATGATGAGATGGACTCTATTATGCAGAATAATACTTGGAAATTAACGATATACCGGTAATTCAAATGCATTTGTTTGTTGAATCGGTTGTTGTGACGATGGCGGGCCTTGGTAATTTGGGCAAGGCTTCTGAAATTGATTTTCATTTTTGGCATGTTGGGATGATGTATCCATTTTTCTGTATGAAAATATAAATTCTTGAGAGAGGAGTTTGAGAAGTGAGTAAAATTTTTTGGGAGAAAATAGTTAAAATTGTTCATATTTAAAGGGGTTTGATTTTTGATTTTTTGGGTTTACCAACTGTCATGTGACTGTTTGCCTTGTCCATAACACTTCATATTTTATTTTTTGGCTTCGGTGATGATCGTTGAATACTCACCGGTTTGGTAATACTCAAAAACTAGGGGTGTGGTGTGGCGTGGCAAGTCATGTGGCTTTTTTAGTTAAAGTAGGCAACCAAAACCAGCCTTATGAGACCAGCCAACCATGTCAAGCTTGGACCTAAATAATGTACAAATGCAACATTTTTTACTTGATTTGATGACAAATTATTTTTTCTGCTAAGTGTGTGAAGTGACCAAAATACCCCTTAGTATTAAAACCAATTACTTTGGGCCCCACCTTTTTGTTAAAAACAATTACATGATACGTTAGTTTGTACATACATGCATATTATCATTTCTCTCTCTAGTTACAGTTACATAATTTGTTAATGTGTATATTTACTAAACTCATGTTCAAATAATCAGCCTCTTCAATGTACGTATATTTATGATACTTATTTCCCAGTTTTAAACATATCTATACATCAACAAAAACATGTTCAGCTTCATAATCTTCTTCTACTATGTGTATGTGTGTATAATATATACATGTAAATTTGTGTGCATATATGTACATTGTCAAACTATAACATCTTATTCAATGTACATATATGTACTAATATCATCTTCTTTCATCCTGAAATCAACATTATCATCATTTCCATCTATTACTATACGTAGACACACGTCCACCATAAGCCACCAGCAGTGATCTGTCTCCCATCTCTGACTATTGTATTCTGTATTCGAAGAACTTCGGCCGACCATTACTTGTCTAACAAACAAACTCCCATGTTAATCCACTTGTTTTCTTGTATCCGACAATGTAGCGTAAGTAGACTACACTTTTATAAACTCATCCACCGCCGAAATAGCTTTTTTGATGTTCGTAAGCTAATCTGTTAGATATTTTAGTGTAATCGGGATTAACTTGGCGACCAAAGGAAATTATGATGTACATCGAACAAGTTAGGAGGTGCGGGAGTGCACGCTTGCTCGAGTTGTTATAATTCCAAGGGGCAACGCCCCCTTGGCGGGGGTCCGGGGGCAGCAGTCCCTGGCGGGGTCCAAGGGGCAGATCCCCTGGCTGGGGTCGAGCTGTATAAAAACCCCTTATGAGCTTGGTATAAAAAACCACCTGAGCTTATAAACTGAGAGTTTGGGGCTGTAGGGCCGTGGTAAGGCTCAATGACCCCAAGATAAGGAACATAGGGGAAAGAGGTATAGACTGCATTTTCATTGGGTATGCTGAGCATTCGTTTGCTCACAGGTTCTATGTTATAGAACCAAATGACTACGTGTCGGTGCATACGGTAATTGAGGCAAGAACTGTAGACTATGATGAAAATAGATTCTCTTCAATACCTAGGCCTAGGGACATGGTTTCAAGCTCCAGTAACCCTCAAATGACTGATCAAGTGGTTGATACTCCTACTGAACCCAAGAGGAGTAGTAGAGCAAGAAAAGCTAAATCATTTGGTGATGAATTTCAACTATATCTGGTTGAAGGGATCTAGAGATGAAGTTAAAATTCAATATCAATATTGTTTCAATATTGAGGAAGATTCTAAGGCCTAGAGTGAAGCCATTGCATCTCGGGATGTAGCTTTCTGGAAAGAAGCTATAAATGATGAGATGGACTCTATTATGCAGAATAATACTTGGAAATTAACGATATTTCGGTAATTCAAATGCATTTGTTTGTTGAATCGGTTGTTGTGACGATGGCGGGCCTTGGTAATTTGGGCAAGGCTTCTGAAATTGATTTTCATTTTTGGCATGTTGGGATGATGTATCCATTTTTCTGCATGAAAATATAAATTCTTGAGAGAGGAGTTTGAGAAGTGAGTAAAATTTTGTGGGAGAAAATAGTTAAAATTGTTCATATTTAAAGGGGTTTGATTTTGATTTTTTGGGTTTACCAACCGTCATGTGACTGTTTGCCTTGTCCATAACACTTCATATTTTATTTTTTGGCTTCGGTGATGATCGTTGAATACTCACCGGTTTGGTAATACTAAAAAACTAGGGGTGTGGTGTGGCGTGGCAAGTCATGTGGCTTTTTTTAGTTAAAGTAGGCAACCAAAACCAGCCTTATTAGACCAGCCAACCAAAGCCAACCATGTCAAGCTTGGACCTAAATAATGTACAAATGTAACATTTTTTACTAGATTTGATGACAAATTATTTTTTCTCCTAAGTGTGTGAAATGACCAAAATACCCCTTAGTATTAAAACCAATTACTTTGGGCCCCACCTTTTTGTTAAAAACAATTACATGATACGTTAGTTTGTACATACATGCATATTATCATTTCTCTCTCTAGTTACAGTTACATAATTTGTTAATGTGTATATTTATGTACGTTACTAAACTCATGTTCAAATAATCAGCCTCTTCAATGTACGTATATTTATGATACTTATTTCCCAGTTTTAAACATATCTATACATCAACAAAAACATGTTCAGCTTCATAATCTTCTTCTACTATGTGTATGTGTGTATAATATATACATGTAAATTTATGTGCGTATATGTACATTGTCAAAGTATAACATCTTATTCAATGTACATATATGTACTAATATCATCTTCTTTCATCCTGAAATCAACATTATCATCATTTCCATCTATTACTATACGTAGACACACGTCCACCATAAGCTACCAGCAGTGATCTGTCTCCCATCTCTGACCACTATATTCTGTATTCGAAGAACTTCGGCCGACCATTACTTGTCTAACAAACAAACTCCCATGTTAATCCACTCATTTTCCTATATCCGACAACGTAGCATAAGTAGACTACACTTTTATAAACTCATCCACCACCGAAACAGTTTTTTTTGATGTTCGTAAGCTAATCTATTAGATATTTTAGTGTAATCGGGATTAACTTGGTGACCAAAGGAAATTATGATGTACATCGAACAAGTTAGGAGGTGCGGGAGTGCACGCTTGCTCGAGTTGTTATAATTCCAAGGGGGCAACGCCCCCTTTGCGGGGGTCCGGGGGCAGCAGTCCCTGTATAAAAAACCCCTTATGAGCTTGGTATAAAAAACCACCTGAGTTGTATAAGTTGAGAGTTTGGGGCTGTAGGGCCGTGGTAAGGCTCAATCACCCCAAGATATGGAACATAGGGGAAAGAGGTATAGACTGCTTTTTCATTGGGTATGCTGAGAATTCGTTTGCTCACAGGTTGTAAACAACTTGGTTGTAAGTGTATCTTCAAAAAGAAGATGAAAGTAGACGGTTCAATTGGTAAGTTTAAAGCCCGATTGGTTATTCAAGGCTTTAGACAAAAGGAAGGAATAGACTACTTTGATACATATGCTCATGTAGCAAGAATATCCTCTATTAGATTGTTGGTTGCCTTAGCTGCAATACACAATCTTGTGATTCACCAAATGGATGTGAAAACCGCTTTCTTGAATGGTGATTTGGATGAGGAAATATATATGAAACTACCAGAGGGTTTTGTTATGCCTGGCAATGAGCATAAGGTGTGTAAGCTACTTAAGTCATTGTATGGTTTATAGCAAACACCAAAACAGTGGCATCAAAAGTTTACTGATGTGGTTTTGTCTAATTGTTTTGTATTAAACCAAGCGGACAAGTGTGTATATAGCAAATTTGATGATTCTAGGAAAGGAGTTATAATTTGTCTATATGTAGATGACATGTTGATCTTTTGTACTGACCAAGATCAAGTTGATAAAACAAAGAAATTTTTGTCATCTTGTTTTGACATGAAAGACATGGGGGAGGCGGAAGTGATCCTTGGTATAAGGATCAAAAGGGAGAACAATGGCATATCTGTAACATCCGTGAAAAACGGGTTTTCAAAACCCGCTTCGTTTATCAATCAATTATCCAGTTATAAATTTTGTTGTGTATTTATTGTTGATATTAATTTTAAACGATACATAATTAATAAATATATTAGAATTTAAAAACCATAATTTAAAATTACTAATAAATAATGAATAAAAAAAATAAATGAAGACGCCGGGTTTCGAACCCGGGTCACCCACAAGCCAAAACACACAACACACCGCTCCGCCACACACTGTCTTTGTGATAAACATTAATACAAATAACACTTATAGTGAAACTGAAAGTCAAATCCAGTAATTAGCGCGCCCAGACTAGTCGTCACCGGAAAAATAGGCAATCCGCAATTCTTGCCATTTTCCTTTTGACTAAAACATGTTAACCGACCTCGACATCGGTTATAACCGATGTCTAACCATCAATCTCGGTCATAACCGCCGGAAAACCTTTGACCGCGAATCAAGACCCAAAATCGGACCCAATTCATTCAGTTCTTCCCTATAATACCCACTCAATCTTCCGGAAATCCTTTCGCTCAGAACCACTCACTTTTTCGAAGCTTTAGCTCGTCGCCGGAGAATTTCAATTTCGCCGGAACTTCACCGGAATCGATCGTCAGAAAACCGTATTCATTCATCAGTCGGTATAACTGTCTAAACTTCTCTGCTATCTCTTAATTTATGTTTTAATCGTTCAAATCAATAATCAAAACTGTTAAACAGTTCATACAGCCGGACATCGCAAATCAGAGCCGACGACACTTGCCGAAAAACCGAAGCAAACCCGCTGTTCTGGTATACCATATTATTTAATTTCTCTGTTCATTTCAATCAAGTTTAGGTTGTGAACGATTAAACAAGAACAGTCGGATTTCACTGTTCTGTATTCTTAAACGAAGAAGATGAAGTCACAAATAAGTATAAGTTTAATTAAAATCAGATACTCAAACGGGTTAGACACACAGTCCAGCGGCGGACTGTGTGCACAAACAATACACACGTCCCGAGTTTGAATCGCATACGTTACCGACTTTCATAAATAAAACCAACATTTTTAAAACTTAATCAGATCAAGTCACAGAATGTTATAAGAGTAATATAATCCATAAGTTAAACAGATTTAACACACAGCCCAACTAGTTGGGCTGTGCGCACTCGAACCGAAGGACCCGAGTTCGACTCCGGGTCCCTGCAACCGGTTCGGCATATAAATCGTTTTTAATAAAAAAACCAAATAAGTTAAAAATTGACTTAGTATATAAATATAATTAAAACAGAGAATATTTCGGTTAGACACGTAGCTCATTTGGTAGAGCTGCGTGCACGTATACGAGAGGTCCCGAGTTCGAACCTCACTCAGCGCATATAAACACACAGTCCGATTCGGTCAAAGGTCAACGGGGTCAAAAAAAGTCATATTTTTATTTCTTTTTATTTATTTATTTAATCAAAAATCATTTAAAAATACTTAAAAATAAGATTTTTAAAGTTAGAAAACTTCCTTAAACTCACAAAAATAAATCTAAAAATCCCATTAAGAGTATGAACTAAAAGTATTAATCTCAAATAAAATCCATTGATTTACCGAATCATTTCGTTATTATTTTAGGTTAGTTTTTCCCTCGTCGATCAAATCCTAAAATTCGTGCGCATCAACGTCATCAAAGAACGCACCCAATGTGAGTGAATCTCTATCAATTCCCCGTTTTAATCATGTTTTGGGGTGTATCATGTGTCGTTTAATTCTTTATTATATTTAAACACTTGTGCATCCATCATATCCGTGATCAAATGTGTATCAAATGTGTATCAATTGTTGTGTGGATTATATGTAGTTTGGATTTATCATTTTCAGTGCACGCATTTCATTAGGCCGTCAGTTCCCCGTGGGAGACGGGTTGAGCATCAGGTGCCTCATAAGATCGGCTCCGTTTGATTGAGCCTTGATCTCACATTCATCATCATTCATATCATATACTCATTCAAAGTGGTTTGTGTTTATTTACTTATATATGTTTGCTCACATGTGATTATTGCACAATTTTCCATATTAAATAAAACAAGAAATTAATAACAATGTTTTATCAAGGTTCACTCGCCAACTTTTGTTGACCCAAAATATCCCCCGTTTTACACATGTACAGGTGATCCAGCTGAGGCAAGAAACACATAGGAAGGCCTAGAAGAATAAACCAGTTTAAGCTTTGGATTTATTTACATAGTTTCATTTCCTTGTAATTGTATGAATTTTGATTTGGATATTTGAGTTGTAATTTGAATTTAATAAATATGAAACATTTTAGTAAACATCTTGAGCTTTGGTGATAACCCAATTATGCCCCGACTCTTATTCCGTTGCGGGTCGGGTGTGACAATATCGATCTCTCAATCTCACTATATTGAGAAGATATTGAAAAGGTTTAATTTTCATGATAGTTCTCCGGTTAGCACTCCAATGGATGCTGCTTTTAAGCTCTCACCTAACAAAGGTGTAGCGATAAGCCAACTTGAATATTCAAGGGCCATTGGATCTCTCGTGTATGCTATGATTAACACTAGACCTGATATAGTTTATGCAGTTGGAAAGCTTAGTAGGTATACTAGCAATCCAGGTGCAAGTCATTGGCAAGCTATGAATCGAGTATTTAGGTACTTGAAAGGAACCATGAAATATGGTTTGACTTACACTGGATTTCCTTCAGTTTTAGAAGGTTATTCGGATGCAAGCTGGATTAACAACAAGGAAGATCATTCTTCCATGAGTGGATGGACCTTTCTGCTTGGAGGAGGTGCCATATCTTGGGCATCTAAGAAACAAACTTGCATAACTGATTCAAAAATGGAGTCAGAGTTTGTAGCATTAGCCGCAACTGGCAAAGAAGCTGAGTGGCTAAGAAACTTGATTTATGAGATTCCATTGTGGCCCAAACCTATATCACCAATATCTATTAGATGTGATATGTTGCTACCTTGGCTAAGGCCTATAGCTCAGTGTGTAATGGGAAGTCTAGACACTTAGGCGTTAGACACAGTATGATTCGTGAGCTCATCATGCATGGGGTGATATCGGTGGAGTTTTTGAGAACTCAACATAATTTAGCCGACCATTTAACCAAAGAGTTATGTAGAGATCTTGTGCACAAGGCGGCTGTAGGGATGGGATTAAAGTCCACACGAGATTTCTCGTGTTAAGATACCTAATTCCCACCTAATGTGACGTTAGGTGCTGAATTCAATGTGGAAAGCTTAACATCTAGAAATTTGTAAGTCCCGTGAACGGATCAAACAAGTATCACTAACCTTATCAATAACGGAAATTATGATTAGGAAGAAGAACAACTTGAATAACTTCAATGATTATAACTTGCATACACCAAAGATGTCAGATACAAGTTTTAGCTATCAACTCTCTAACCCCTACTAAATGACCTAGCCCTTCTATTTATAAACATTATAAAGCCCATAATTACAACCCTAGGCCCATTAGGCACTAGGAAGCCCACACTATCATCAAAAGCCCAAATACATCACTAATGAATAAACCTTTAAACCTCCAAGCCCAACATCTCCCCCTAGGTTTACTTCATTTGTCCTTCGGTTTAGCATCCACACCTAAACGTCCAACAATAATACCAGCAACTGTAGCCGTTCAATCTTTAGCACAAACCTCGTATAGCTCTGTAGTACGTATTTGATGAGAAGCAAGAACTTGTAAATCTTCATCATGAAAGCTAACCAAATCCACCACATCGTTTAGCCTAAACGCCTTCTCTTTTGTCACAATAGCAACACTTCCGACTTTCAGATCTATAACCAAAAGTTGAAGTTCTTCAGAATTCCCTTTGGAAAGGTAGGAGCAACCGGGATTACTAACTCTTTGTCCGTTGGCGGCCACATCACAGATTTAAACCGCTTGCCGTGTGCGCATCGCGAACTCCCTTAGCTGCTCTCAAGTACGGTTCAACAGTCTTCATACTCTTAAATCCGCTCCTAACCTCACGTTCAAGCTTCTTAAAGAATCTCCAACCCGGTCCACGCTCTATCGTGTCGTCATCAGTGTATGGAGCTCTCAAAAGGTCAGTCAACTCAACTTTAGTCCATGTCTCAAACTGCGACTCTTTCGAATAATATTCCCTGGTTCCATCCTGGCGCACGATGATCCACATATTTTTAACATGACCATACATCCAACTCAGCACCTTCGACTTGTTTCCCACCTTGCTATAATAACTTGATCCCAACTCCATTACATATCTCTCGGACTGATTGGTTGGATCTTTCAGCTGAAAATTCTCGTCCAGTGGATTCACGTTAACATTCTTCATCAAGACCATTTGCTTCTTCTTCCTCTGATCTGCAACATGTTTCTGACTGGCGGTGAAATTTCTGCGTGGATCGCTTAAATAATCATCGAGACCGGCTTGACGTTCGGCTGCCAACTGCTCAGCCGCCATTCTATTCTTGAGTTTCTTCTGCCATACGCTGTTGTGCCGCACGATGTCTAGTTTCAACATTCATCGGATCATCGGTAGGATCACTAAACTCCCTTCCAAACTTGTTCTCCAGCTTGCCCCTTAAATCAAACACAAGAGTCATAAGCATCGTGACATATCCCTGCAGCTGATCGATAGTTTGATCTCGAACATCTAAGCGATTCTGCAGAAAGGCAATTGAGCATCCTTTAACATAACCTCCTGTTCCACACAACAAACATGTTTCTTCAAATCAACTACATCGACCTCTGTATTATCGTCATCACTGTCCAATCCCCAAACTCGAATGCCCTCTTCTCAGATCTATGCACATAATCGTCAGCAACATCATCAGAATAACCGACTCCACTACCACCCGCTTTCGAACCACCAGTACCTGACGAACTACCTCCAAAGTCCATCATTTGCAGAGCCGTGTCAGCAGGAATCGATACAACTGTGGACTGTGTAATAATAGGAGCGGTTTGCTGTGTAGTTGAAATAGGCGTGTCAACCGTTGATGTATGAACAACAGATTCAGCAACAGTAACCTCAGCAACACTAGATGTAATCAAATCAGAGGCAGCAACGGTAACAACAACGGGAACTTCAGGTGTACTAGATGAAATGCTTGGCCCAGTTCTTCGCCTCTTGATTAACGGTACCTCATCTTCTTCGTCTTCGTCATCTTCTTCAGTCTGAGCAGTTGGTGCAACAATAGAAGGAATGTCAAGTGGAGGATCACCCTGTTTCTCTTGGATATCTTTCAGTGAGCGATCAAGGCTGCTATGTTCTCAAATGACAACTCTGGTAAAGCAGGAGTCAAGGTGGCATTGAACGCATCGAGATCATCCAGAAATGCTTAGCCAACATCATCCTCATCATCGGTGACTAAATCCTCTACTTCTATCTCCTTTTCTTTTGCGGTATGTCGTGTTCTTCAGCCACTATCGCATTTACTGGAGGAGGAGGAGGTGGTGGAGCATGCAAACCAACAACTTCAGAAAACTTTCCAAACTTCTTCAGAGGAAAACGACCTACAAACACTGTCTTTGAAGTAGAGCGGTTTCTTCTTCATTGATGGCAAAGATAGTAGGCCCCATTGACTTCATATTCAGTAGTTTAGCGTCTGTAGCATCCTTCGCCAAATCCGGATAACGGGCATCAAGTATCAGCTGGATAAAACGTGGGTATAACAGGAACATCCGTTTCTTGGACTGCTCTAAGATTTTCTTCATGTTATCGAAGATATAACCAGAATAGTTATACTTTCAGTCCATGACTAATGAAACTATCGCAGATGTCTGGGCTGATTTGGCTGATCCAGTCCGCCCTTGTTTTCCAATACACACTGCATGAACATGTGTATGAGTAACCTCCAGTATGCCGGAAACATCTTCTTCAACAGTGGCGGATAAGAACCTTCATATCCCATCTCCATAAGCACCGGCAACACCTTCTCTTTGGCTAAGTTGTTGGATCACTGAAAGTATTGTCAGCTGTAGCACCTCCCTCACACAAGCTTCGTTCACCACAATCTCCTTCCCTTGAATTGCGAACGTATAAATGATCTACCATCTTCACCCCTTGGCTGAATACGTGCTCTTTTCCAAAATGAATGAACTAGATCTATATATATCACAGGGTTAGCACGGAGGACGTAAGCAATTCTGCAAGTGTTGGGCCCCACTATCATCGCCTAAAATTCCTGAAAGTACTCAGCTGGCGGGTCTCAGAGATACCCAGCCTGGTTGTGAAAATGTTCCTCAACCAGCATCACCGCGTCAAAAGCTTCTTCCACCATATCATGTTAAACCAACTAACGGAAGTTAACTGAGTTTAACAATATAGAAGTTAAAACTAACTTGATAGGTCAAACAGAAGTCAAGGTTCAAATTAATACTAGTTCAAATAAATTAAGGGGTTCAACAGTTTAAAAGGTCCAAAACTTCACATCCGGATTATTGAAATTCAAAATGAATCCGAATGAACCCTTTCATTAATCCTGGTTGAAGGAGGTCAAACAACATGGTCTAAGATGCAATCCGGATTATATATTGTATCTCGGATAAATATGCATTCCGGATGAAGATCCAATCCGAAACGATATCCGAGTTCATCAATTCGGATGAATACCAATCCGGAATGTAATCCGAAATGCTTAGAATTTGAAGATCAATTCGGAATGTAATCCGAAATGCATTAAATATTCATTTAATTCATCCGAAATCCATATGTTAACTGCAGTTGTACCTAATCCGGAATGAGTTGTCCGAAATGCTTAATACGAGAGAGAGAGAGAGTCAGAGAAGACAATAGTAATTCGGATTTTGGATAATACAAAATGAAATCAGAGATGCCAATATATATTTCCGAAATGGGCTTGGGCCTGGGATTTTGAATCCGGATTGGGCTTGTGAAAGGCTCAATCCGGAACAGTAACACAGTGGGCCTGTCCGGAAAGATCCAAATGGGCCTTTTCGGAAAAGCCCAATCCGAACAGTAACCCTTTTGGCCCAAGTAGATTTGGAACGTAACATAATTTTCAGTTTTCAGACTTTAAACCAATTTCATTAGGCTGGCCCAAATTCCAAAGCACACTGGGCCAGTCCAATATCTCTTGACAGAAAAACATCCACCAAAATTCATCAAGTAAACTAACCAAGCATCCAACCATCTTTTAACATTTCACAAGGAGAACTTATTAAAACAGACATAAACAATTAACACAACCTTGCTAAGGGATCAAATCGTTTCAAACGCTAACTAAGGAACATTTTTCAGTATGAACAGGTTCAGTTGGTCTAAGCGATTGTCATTATACTTGTCCACTTAAATCTAAAACTCAACCCTTGTAGTTCAAGCATTATGATACGCTTAAGGTAATATTATACTAAGATACTCGTGTGTCCCATACCATGACATACCCCCGCGATCAAGGTAAGCACAACAGTTCATCGTAGCAGGTGAGTATACCGTGGTCATCCTTTATTGTACAACATCAGGCTATTGGTGAACAGGTCAGTACTTCCGTACAGCAGAGAGACCAATAGTGACTGACGAGGGTTAGGCAAATACCTTATGAGGTACGTAAGAACTTAAAAAGAAACTTTTGTTCTCTTAGGTTTTGGTCTTTCTATTTTGGCTCTTTTATAAGGATATCCCGACTTTGCCTAGGTCTGCATATAATCTGGATGCAACAGAAGGGCAATCAAGATATCCTCGGATGACTCAACAGCATAAAGACCCGAAACCTCAGATGTTGGCTATCTATCAGCGCAAGATTTAAGACCATAAAATCATACGCCTAGAGTAAGTGACCCACTGAGTACAAAGTTCGTTATGTTTATATCATTTGACTTTCCCCATCCGGTTGAGTTTTAGACCTACCAACACATCACTTTCGATCCAAATCTTTTCCGCTTCTATACCTTACATGTGTTAGTCAAACATTTTATCACGAATATTCATTTCATTTCCCTATCCTTGCAATTTTTTTTTAAAGATTTCTCCCCCTAAATTTGTGCATAAATATATGAATAAATTTATGAAGCAATGAAAAGAAAAAAAGAACATTAAACAAACACGAAGACAGCAGATGCCTGGGTAGAAAACCGAATCATTTTGAGAAGATCCACAAGCACTTGAAAACGCGCGTTGCTAACGGGTTTGTGAACAAATCCGCCACATTTGCATCAGTTGTGGATTTGCTCAAGCTTTAGGAGACCTTTTCATAGTAATCGCGGATAAAATGAACTTAATGTTTATGCTTGGTTTTGGAGTGGAAAACAGGGTTTTTAACTATTTGGATTGCAGCATCATTATTACAATAAATTGTTGTGTTTAGATAAGTCAAACTGTAATCCGCAAGCTGATGTTGCATCCATAAAACCTGGGAGTAGCAAGCAGAGGCTGCAACATATTCTGCTTCTGTAGTGGAAAACGAAACCGTCTGTTGCTTCTTGCATTGCCACGAAATTAAGCGATCTCCCAGAAATTGGCAACCAGCTGAAGTTGAGCGCATGTCCTATCTGTGCCTCCAAGATTACTGTCAGAGAAAGCAAAGAGTTCAAATTCAGAATTTTTAGGATACAAGAGGCCCAGTGATGGAGCCCTTTTGAGGTACCTAAAAATTCGTTTAACAGCATGTAAATGAGAAAGTTTAGGAGTAGCCTGATAACGAGCACACTGGTAGATGGCAAACATGATATCTGGCCACTAGCAGTGAGATACATGAGTAATCCAATCATTGAGTGATACATGGTAGGATTAACAGGCGTTCCTTCAGCATCTTCATTTAGCAGAGGCCGTTCTGCAATAGGGGAAGCCATAGGTTTGGAATCTGTAAGCTTGAATTTGGTAAGAACGTCGTGTACGTATTTTCCTTGATGAATGAGTATACCCTGTGGGCTCTGACGAACTTGAAGTCCTAAAAACGTGGTCCTCTCCCCCAATGAGCTCATCTCAAATTTCTTCTTCATGATTTCTTCGAATTCGCGGCACAAACCATCATTGGTGGAACCAAAAATAATATCATCAACGTAGATTTGGACTACAATCCGGAACAAGCAACAGTCCGGGATCAATCCGAAATGGATGATCTCCTTCATGTTCTTCGGAATCCGGAACAGTAGTTAATCGAATTATGAGAACCTTCTTCGTGTTCTTCGGAATCTGGAACAGTACCAGATCCGAATTCTTCACAAGTTCTTCGAGTTCTTCAGAACAGTAACCTCCGACGATGAACAGTGATCCGGAACACCAAAAACCGATCCAAACAGCAACAACACACTTCAAAAATGTCTTCAATCAGCAATACCCGGAGCCTGTATTAGAACAGCAGGCTCTGATACCAATTGTAAGTCCCGTGAACGATCAAACAGGTAACACTTACCTAATCAATAGCGGGAATTATGATTAGGAAAAAGAACAACTTGAATAACTTCAATGATTATAACTTGCATACACCAAAGATGTTAGATACAAGTTTTAGCTATCAACTCTCTAACCCCTACTAAATGACCTAGCCCCTCTATTTATAAACATTATAAAGCCCATAATTAAAACCCTAGGCCCATTAGGCACTAGGAAGCCCACACTATTATCAAAAGCCCAAAAACATTACTAATGAATAAACCTTTAAAGCTCCAAGCGCAACAAAATTGGAACACATTACTAGCATCATCCTAAGGTATGTGTTTAGACCTTCAAGTTAAAGGATGTTCAAGGCTTTCTTCTTAATAGTTCTTTGAAAAATTGCATATACAGGTGCAAGAATAAAGAGCTACCTATATGAGCATCAAGTTTAGCCGCATCAAGAAGCTTGGACTTGGCTTTGATATGTTCATTGAAGGATGGGACACAGGCTAGTAAAAATAGTGTCAAGAAAGAACATAAAAGTATGTAAACTTGTGTGTATATTATATTCATGTATTCACTGAATAGGGTTCAAACCTTAGAGACACCCCTATGTTTGAATATTTGGAATGTGTAATATACTAATGTGAAATTCAATCGTCGCGACATTTCATTTATGCATAAGTTTGATTGTTGTGAATTTGTTTAAGTTAATCAAGGATTACGTCAAAATGGGGGAGGTATGTTAGATATTTTAGTGTAATCAGGATTAACTTGGTGACTAAAGGAAATTATGATGTACATCGAACAAGTTAGGAGGTGCGAGAGTGCACGCTTGCTCGAGTTGTTATAATTCCAAGAGGGCAACGCCCCCTTGGCAGGGGTCTGGGGGTAGCGCCCCCGGGAGCAGGGTCTCACGGGCGGCAGCCCCTGGCGGGGTCCAAAGGGGCAGAGCCCCTAGGTGGGGTCGAGCTGCCAATAACTGCCAAGTGGCAGTTATCGTCACAATTTTGTTTTATTGCTTTATGGAAAATGCCTTAGAAAAATTATTTTATAAAAATTCGTCACAATTTTGGAGATAAAAATCGGCAGTTTAATTAAAATCGAATTTTGAAAATCTAACCGCTAATAACCGTCAATAACCATGCCAAGTGGTAGTTATCTGCGAATTATCTCCAAATTCGTGAAGGGGTCGTTGGGTCAGATTGGTTCATACGAATTCACACACAAAACGCACACGGTTGTTCATTTTCTCCAAATCAGAGTTGTATCCGATTGGATTATTCGGTAGAACCACCGAAATAATTTGATCTGAGAGTGACTGCACGCCTCTCTGATCATCCGGATTCTAAAATTCCCCAACATAATCTTCGGTATGCCACCTTGATCTCCACTGTATCAGATTCAATTTGAATTCCAAGACTTCATAGAGTAAAGAACAAGTCATGAGACATGCAAATTTGGTCAATGGCGTTTTTTCAGATGTTTTGAAATTAGTTGAGATCAGTGGTGAATTAGGTGGCGTGAGGGTTGGCGACGATGGTGCTGAACGTTGGCGACAGTGGCAATAAAGGTTGGTGACGGTGGTTTATTCACTCTAAAATTGATTCATAAATTGAATACATGATATACTTTAATTTGTGGAGAGAGATTGTAAGAGACGGGGAGATGACTAAGGCATGGATTTTTTTTTATCTTTATATCATGGCATTTTGAGTAAAATATTTAAAATAATTAACAAATTAACAAGATGAGTGGTTCAGATCAATTTTAAATTTATATTATAGTGAGAAATTCAAATAAGAAAAATAAAAATATGTAAGACGAATTTATAACCAATCAAAATTTTCTTTTTATTTTTTTTTAATTATATTACAAGGGTATAAGAATAACTAATTTATATGAGTACATTAATTCAGTCGATTCCACTTTTTAAGCATCTAAGTACAACTAAAACCCTTTTGTTTTTCTTTTACAAAATTTTGAATCCAACTAAGTTTTTTTTTATTGTAACAATATAATAAAAAAAACTACAAAATTTTCATCAATTACATTAACAAATCATTATAATAACATATCATCAATCACGTGATATGTAGGATAAATGTTAGATAAAGTTATGATATTTATAGAATAACTTTTGAATTGTGTCGGATATATGTATGCAAGATAAATTTTGATATGTGTAGAATATATGTATGATAAAATTCATTATGTATAAGATATATGTAGAATAATTTTGGATATGTGTATAATAAATTTAGACATGTGTAGTATAAATTTTTTGACTAATTAGTTAGGGAGATAATAATTAATTGTTGGATTTAAAAGTCTTCCACTAAAATTTTCAAAATGTCATTTTGATACTAATAATTAAGTTAAAATGGTTACATTATTTACAAAATTGTCACCATCATTTATAAACCATTGATCTTATTAATATAGGTAAAGATTACTTTTTTCTCATATTAAAAAGTCTTCTTAAAAAAACCACCCCTCATATATAATATACATGTATATATATATGATGAGGATCATGAGAAAAACGTTATTAGTCAAGTAAATATATTTCAACCTTTTTTTTATTAATAGGTTGTTATTGTAAAAATAAAAAAAAACTAAATAAAATATATATAGCTCAGATGAGGTATGTATATTTTCTTGGTTGATGGTTATTGTCAAATAATTTTGTGATCCCTTTCGTACATAATTTGAGTTTTCTCTGATTATTTTCATTTCGTTCATTAATTATAAGATAAGAATTGCATAGTTGTATTTAACTTTATTTCACCACATCCCCGTAGAAATTTTGTTAGTTTTTTTTATTGTAAGCTATAACGAGTATTGGTAAGTATTGGTGTCGTGACCAACCAAACCGATTTTAATCGAATATTGGTACAAGTATTAGCATTAGTATTAATGGAACCAGCACCAATTTTGATCAATATAAGACATGTTGATATTCTTTTAAGCATTTCACGAATTTATTTTTTTGTTTTTTTCTTTTGTTTGCTATAGCGAGTGTCTTTTACGTAATGAATTGAACTAATTTTGATGGTCTCTTGACCAACCAGACCGATTCTAATCGAATATCGGTACCATTATCAGTATTATTGGAACCGGTACCAACTTTGATCAATATAAGACACATATTAACATTCTTTTGGGTATTTCACGAGTTTAATTATTATTATTTTTTTTCTTTTGTTTACTATAGCGAGTGTCTGTTATTAGTGAATTGAATTGATTTTGATCGAAATCCTGCCACATCAAGCTGGTAAAACCCACTGGTTGAAGAGTAGAGTTAAAATTTAAAGACAAGGAGGACTTTAAACCCTTTTCAATTCCGGTGACTTTACATATAGGTTAAAAGGATAAAAGGTTATAAAGGCAAATATAAAAGGAAATCGAAGACGAATTTTCTTTGTGAATGCCGTCAATTCATCAAATTAGTTTTCTGTCATGCATTAACACATTGGCAAATCCCTTTCCAAAACCACATTTGAACCCACTTTTCCCTACAACATATTGACCTTTCTCTCACTCTGTCCACCATGATCCGCTCTCTCTCTCTCTATATATATATTTAAATAAATCATATTATTACATTTAAATATGGCATTTTTTTCAAGTAATAATGTGATTTGTGCTTCATCTCTATCATTTTTTATGCCACTATCTACATGAGCAAGTGACCAAATTGTATCCAAGGGCCAACAATGATTATATTTGATGACTAATGCGTCATGATATAACAAAGTTCTGATGAAAAGAACGTTGAAAATGTTGTTAAATATGTTAAAATATTCTTTATGCAATTGTGGTTATGGATTAAAGTTTTGTACGTATGTTGATGGACATGTGTCCATTGTTGACTAACTTTCTCGTGAAAAAGGAAAAAAAAAGTAGAAAATATATATTTCAAGATCTTCATAATGAAGTTGGTGGAAGTGAATAATGAGTTTCAATCAAAGGAATGATGACAACCTAACCCACAATCTAAATCTTTAACTTTAATTGGCAAATTATTGGGACGCATGAGCGAGTCATGTGACCCGTTGATTCTAATCTAGCACCAATTCCTGTCATATCACTCCCTAAGTAGCTGTTAGCGAAACACCCTCCATTAACCGGCAATAATAGAGGAAGTGGACTAGAACTAAGGCCGGAGGGAGTGGGCTCGGCAAAAGGCCATCGGCATGAATTGGATGGTCATGAGATTTGCGCACTTGCAGAAGGGGTATATAGTATGGGTTTTGGCGCACTTGCCAATTTCAATCGGCATGTGAAGGTCACAATTTGCGGCAAGGAGGTTTAAGATCTTACCCTTCTTGCCAATTCATAAGTCAAGTGTCCATCCTTCATAAAATAAAATCGCTTATGGTTCTAATAACGGCTTACCTTTATTACTAAATGTGATGTTCATTTAAAATCAAAATAAGGTGTATCGTGTAGGACTGTAGCCACACCTAAGAAAGAACCACATATTTTAAACCAGATTTAACCCAAATATGTTCAATATCCAATCGTGTCTTATCAGGAGTACAAATAAGAAACAAAAGTGTTAATCAAATAATCATCATACAACCTACTATCCACACAACGCAACATATATAGAACAAGTTATTTTCTTTGTTTTCTCTACATGTCAGAAAATTTCAAATCTCATGGCCGCTCATGAATCTATACAAAGTCAAGAACTCTAGCCCCTAAAAATCTTTTGGGGCCCTCTTAAATTGGGAATAATGATGTTGTGTGGTTTTTAAAGGTTATGACGTTTTCATATGTACAAGTGTCAAGGTTGTTTGGAATACATTTTCAAACGTAAAAATCTTATCTAGAAGTTGTTATTCCTGGTATGGAGCTTAGTCGGGGTAAGTAGAGTATTCACATGGCACAACCATTGTAGTTATATATATGCTTCGCCAGTTCTTGTTATAATCTCTAATTGATATTCGTATGTGTTGCATTTGAAGATGAAGTTACGTGAGGCACGAATATTAATTATCCTTGCCCAAAAATACAAGTAGATTTTGGTTTATTGTTAGGAAAAGTGATTCTTAATGCTCATGATGGTATATTGTTAGTAAAGGTGATTCTTAATGCTCATGAAAGTTGTTGCCTGTTAATTTATACTAGAGTGGTGTATGCAGTGGGCGAAGACCGGTGATGACGGAAGTCATCGGACCTAAAAATTTCTATAAAACCGGGGGGTCGAAAACATATATACCCAAAAATTTCTATACAAAAACTACATATTTTCACTACTGATCGAAAGGTTCGGAGGGTCTCCCCCCTTAAAAACTTCCCCCATGGGTATATGCCTCATGCGGCCCAATAGTTAACGGTTGTGCTTACACTTTTAGATATGGATTGGAATTCAAATGGAAATTCGAGTTTTTAGCATCATTCGAATATCGAACTTAACACATCAAAAACTGCATCCAAAATAATCAAATTGGTACAATAAAAAATACAGGTTTTTAGCAAGTGACAAAAAGATTATAATTAACAACCATAATGATCAAAATTACAAGCTTCATGGATACAAAGTTTTAAACTTCAGGCCTCCATAGCAAGTGAGCACAGGGCATGTGTCACCACTATCAGATAAATGAAAAACGATTAAAGATTTTGATACAAAGTGGAATTGATAGCGGCGATTGAGATTTGAGACCTTAAAAATGAAAAGAGAGATGTAAATAGTAGGGCCAGGGCCAAATATAAAACAGATTCCTTATGAGCCTTTTGTGTATATGTTTATATAAAAATAAAACAGAATTCATAACTTGATTTTAAAGTCATATTATGAATCAAATTAAATCGAATCAACAATCAAAATTATATTATATTATACTATCTATTAAAAACACAACGTTATAAACAAAGTATTGATGTGCTGTCAGTGGTGGAGGAGGGTGGTGCTGTGGTGTGCCTGCCAACTTTCAAAGTCCACGTGGGTGAGTGGGGTTTACGACACCTTATTCTCACGGGCCACCACAACCACTTACATAGAGTCTCACACATGACACGCAAGTAGAAAGAGAATAATGAGACCGAGTCTGGAGAGAGGGGAGGCTGACCACGGCGGCGCGCGGCAAAAACGATTTTACGCCACCGTAACCGCCGACATGGGTCACGATTTGAACATGTATGGCACCCGTCGGAAACTAATTTTATGTCACTGTAACCGCCGACATGGGTCAAGATCTGAACAAGTATATTGTTTTTTAAAACACAACGTTGTGAACAAAATTGATGTGTTGTCATTGGTGGAGGAGGGTGGTGTTGTGGTGTGTCTGCCACGTTTCAAAGCCCACGTGGGGGGTGAGGTGTGCGACACCTTTTCTCACGGGCCACTACAACCACTTACCTAGAGTCTCACACACGACACACAAGTAGAAAGAGAATGACTAGACGGAGTCTGGAGAGAGGGGAGGCTGACCATGGCGGCGCGTGGCGAAAACGATTTTACGTCACCGTAACCGGCAACATGGGCCATGATTTGAACATGTATGACGCCCGACGAAAACTACTCTTTTGCCACTGTAACCGCCGATATGGGTCACTAACTAAACATGTATGTTAATCACTGAATTCAAATACTAATTTTCAAAATGTCAATTCGAACTCAAATCAAATTAATTTTGAGGTTTTTAAGTTCTATTCAGTTCCTAAATACCATTATTCAAGTACTCATCATCATCATATTCAGTAAATTTCATCAATAGCAAAGCTAAGGTATAGTCTTAGGAGGGTAAGATGCAAACAACCTTACATTCACCCCGTAAGTATAGAGAGGTTGCTTCCAGTGAGACCCTCGGCTTAATAATAGTGTTGCTTTAAGTCTTGCACATAAAACACATAACACTCAACAATTGGGACAAAGGCTGATTAATGCATGTACCTCTTTGTATTTTGACTATCAACACCGCCATATAATGCATGATTAACCGTCTGTCGCTTTTAATATTACTTTAACGAAATAAATAAAATAACGTTAAAATTGATGCATTTTACTTTTGCCCTCAAACATCTACACCTATGCACATTATGCGTATGGGCCGTGGTCATACTTATTCAAATACCGAACACCTATAAAATACTAAAAACTTCTATATACACGTAATACATGATAATCTACGTGCGGGTGGGTGCATGGGCCGTGGTGATGGGTCATTAACACGTGCAAATGATAGCTGGCGGCAATACAAGAATAATGATAGAATTCCCACCGTTTCATCCAGTGTGTAGGTCCCTTCGACGTCTATTACACATTTTACTATTTGATCACCAATTTCCCCTGGCTCGTACACCCAAACAACACCATCGCATGACACCAAACCATATTATATTCGTTAATATTGTTTTGTCAAAGCTTACGTCATCATTTTTCTTTTTACTAAAATGACCAAACTAATGAGCTTCTTTTTACTAAAATTATTGAAATAACCTTGTTTAGTGTAAAAATAGTCATGAGGAAACTTTTAACGTGTCCTAAAGAGTGGCCGCTGTGTGTCGACTGACAAAAAAAAAATTGCTTGCATTTAGTGGCGCGAATCATAAATCTAATAGCGAAGACACATTAGACTGACACACCATAATATGAGTTAAATTCTATATGGTTTTGTGTCATGATGGATCATTATATGCACTATTATTCAATGCTTTAAAAGAGTTTCTTTTAAAAGAACATAACAATATATACCTGAATGCAAAAAAACAGTTTTATGGTATATTATTTAAATTAAAACTATCGAAGTACATCAAAGTTATTAATGGTATATTATACTTAAATTTTTTTGATTTTTTTCTAATTCAAATCCGGTTTAGTTTTTTTAAGGTGAATCAGTTTGGTTTTTGTTTGCGAAATTGAGTTTCGTCATTTTCGAATTGGCTTTCAAGGAATCTCAATTCAAAAAACTGAGAAAATAAGACATACCTCTATGGATTCATGTCTTTATAGAAAGTTTTTTTTTTCGTTATTATCTTCTTCCTTACATTGCACCTTATTAAAACGTTTTAGTCAGATAAAATTACTTGCCTCCTACATGTATGATAACCCTGAACTCTAGAATTGTATCTCCTAACATTGTAAACCATAATAAAACGAATGGTGTACTTAAATGAATCGAATATAAAAACATATAAATATAAAAGGTTCAACAATAAATCCATAGATGACATATCAAACAAAAAAACTTAAATATACATATTTAATTAAAGCCCTAAATTTGCTCTTCACAGTGTGTATCTCCCATGTATTCCTTAGGGAGTTAGCAAGTAGTCTTTAGATCCAAATAGTGGTGGTTAAATTGGTAGGATCCAAATAGTGGTGGTTAAATTGGTTGAATTTTGTGCTAGACGGATAAGGGGGTAGGGGTGCTTCCTTTTTAATCACTTACCACACCCAATTATTGTCTGCACATTATTGAGTTTGATTCTATCACTAGTGATGGATTTTACTAGAGGTACCTATCACTAGTGATGTTTTTTTTTATTTTTTAAATTATAAATTAATATAACAATTTCATTGAAATAAAAATTACATTCAGTAAATCCTAATTACAAAGTAAAAAAAACTAGACCTTGCAAATTAAAAAAAACTTTAATAACTTTATGTTTTTTTTAGTTTGATGATTTGTGTATATATATATCAAAGAAGGTACTTTTTATAAATCTCCTCCACCAAACGGTCAAATAGCAATGGTCATCATCCACAATAGTAACAAATTTTCAAAACTCCACGCGTCATGCTGGCCACGAGTGATAAAGTTCACACGTTTTGAATAAGGCCGACGACGGTGTTCCACATACCACCACATGTGGATTTTGATCAATAACAGGGCGTCCCAACCCCTAAAAGTAAGTAGATTTTGTGAACACTAATTTTTGAGCCTTGATGTGGCAAGGAACCACCAGTTTGCATTTACATATTAGTTATACTTCAGTACTTCACACTAGAAATAGGTTTGGCCACAACTGTCCAAATAAGTGACTACAGCCGAAGGATGAGTATAAAACTGAATTAACCAAAACTGAATAACTGAATTAACCGAATCAAAAAAAACTGAACCAAAATAATAACCGATGGTTCGGTTAAACCGAACTATCGGTTCGGTTAATCATATATCTAAAACCGAAAATAACCGAACCGATTAGCCAGACATATATATATATATATATTTATATATATCATTTAATATAATTATTAATTAATATTATTTTACATGTTAGTCCACATAGAGTAATTTTTTGTTTGTAATTAGAGTACTTTAGTGTTTTTTTATAATGTACATTGCATTTACATTCATGAGTTTATATTTTACAAGTTTTATATACATTGGATAATTAACCGAAACGTGGTCCATAACCAACGGCTAACCGAATTGAGAGTACATAACCAACGGTTAACCGACCAATTGAGAGTACATTAGTTTCGTTTTATTGTTTTCATTTTTTTTAAGATTATGTAATGTTTTCTTAAAGAATATGTAATTTTTTTATTAATGTTATTTCTTTATTTAAATTAATGTTTTTTTTTAATTTAATAGATTCGTTTTATATTATAAACATAAATTAAATAAAAGAGTGCATGTCGTCGCTCCATGCCACCCTTTCACGCTCCATCCTACCCTGCGCTTTTTGAGGCTTGAAACGAAAATCTGACTCTACTGACGTGGCGTTTCATGCTCCCTCTCATACACCTCACAACACACATAATAGTCTTAAAGTGATGTGGCAAAAAGTATATATTTGCGTTAGTTCTCGTACAAGGGTGGAGGTATTCTTCCGCACCATCTTTACATCACCATTTTTCCAGAATGCCAAACATCATCATCCCCATCCCATCCTCAATACATATAAGATACCCTAAGGGTAACAGAAGTAGCAATGAGGGGGAAGGGAAGGCTAATGTGGTTCAACGGTGCGGCTAGGAAGCATCCCCCACCATTGATCGGTGTAGTGAAACTTGAGGGAGAGTGGGGGTTAGATCCCGAACGGTATGGGATTTATAATTAATTATTTATTGTTCGTTTAATAATACTTCATTTTAATTTAGCTTGTTTTTTTTTATAATCAACTTTTACTCCTTAGTTTTTTTCAAACAAAAAAAACTAAATATACAGTTTTGTTTATTTTTTTTATGTAAATTGATATTAATTTTATTGAAACCAAATTGTATTTAAATTAAAATCAAATAGTTTGGAGAATGCTAACATCAGTTGTATTTATTATGCAGTTAATATATTCAGTTGTTTTTTTTAAACGCTGAACTTCATGCATAATATTATTACACTCTCCAAATTGGAGAGCTTTATATTGTCATATTCTGGCCAGACTATTTTGTCTTAACCAAGCCCATGCTGGCTTTAGAGTTTGACTTTTTTTAGGCGTTCCTCCGGGAAACCATATCGCCGGCTGCCACTTGATAGTCATTGTGCCACCACAAGAGCAGAACTCTCTGGCGTAACACATGGTGGGACGAAAACCCAAGTGGGCTCGGGAATATAACTGACGACCTTACACAAGTTCTAGTGCAAATCCTTCATTGCATTATCCATCCAAAATGACACAAGTGGGAATCGAACTTAGGTCTACATTAGAAAATCCAAGTCTCCTACCACTAGACCACAAGTGAGGGGACTAGTCGTTCTTAATAGTTAACTAGCAATGCAATGAGACGAAGGAATTTGAGACGGAAGTTGCGAGTTTTAATGTTGATATCAGTAATTTACTATATGTTTAATGTTCGTGTTTTAGTGAAACATTTTTTCTAGTTATGAAATGAAGTTATTAATCTTATAAAAAAGTTAATTAATGAAATCTATTTTTTTAGTTATTTTTATATGTTTTAAATGTTATGAAAGATGCGTATTTCATTAGTTTAGGGATGGCAAATTTTAGTGAAATGCAATTGTCTTAAGTATTCTATTTTTTTAAGATGTTATGAAAGATGCGCATTTCACTAGTTTAGGGATGGTAAATTTTAGATTTTAGTAAAATGCAATTGTCTTCGATATTTTATTTTTTAAAATGTTTAGTAGTTTATATTTATTTATGAAATCAAGTTTTTTTTTTTTGAATAGTAGCTTTTGATTAGTTTAACTGTTTTATTTCAAAAAGAAGTTGTGAGAAGGCTAGAGATTCGAGTTATAGACATTTCACTAATTTAGGGATGAAACGGAAAAGTTGATGTGGCATTGTGGCTCATGAGAGAAAATGCTAGAAATGGGAGATATGAAAGATTTAAGCCATAATAATTTAGTACAACATTTTCCGTCTTAGAGATGGCTCATCACAAGTCTACGTTGTCTCTATAGTACCATTTTCAGTGAATTGCAAAAAAAATTTATACACCTTTTTAACAGGTAACAGAAAATTTAAATCTTACAAAAAGCTAAATATAACTTTTGAATATGCCTTGATAAAAAGAATTTGTTTGATTAATTAGTTCTATTTACTATGTAAAAGAAAATTGTTTGATTAATTAGTTCTATTTACTATGTAAAAACATGGTCTACGTCTACCATAAAAGTATTAATTAAAAAACAGAAAAAAATGACTAAATAGCAACTTATTTAATAACTATGATAATAATGTAGTTTTCTATATAAATTAATTTAACATTACATATAGTTAATGTTTTAAGTTAAAGAAATATTCGTCGTTAACCGTCAATAGTTTCAACTTAAAAAATAACCAGTGGCAGTCTCAACTATTAATATATTGGCCTCCAATGGATCCTGACTAACAGAACCCTAACGTCGTTAGTCTCCGGTCGCCGGAAAAACGTTTTTGGCCGGAAAACTCAATATTTTCGTCCCAAACCTCTTTGTAACCTTATTACGGACCTTTAAAAACCTTTTTCTAGTAAAACCCCAATTATTGAAGTCGCGGAAAACTCTGTTTTTTTCGCAGGAAAACTTCTTTTTGGCTAGAAAACTCAACTTTATGGCTGGAAAACTTAACATCCTCGTTCCAAACCTCTTTGTAACCTTAGATCGGATCTTTAGAAACCTTTTTCTAGCCAAAAAACGGTTTTCCGGTAACCGGAGACTAACGACGTTAGTGATCTGTTAGTTAGGGTCCATTAGTGGCCAATATGTCAATAGTTTAGGATTGCTCGTAGCTATTTTTGAAGTTAGACTGGGCCAACACCGAATAGTTGATACTATTAAAATTTAATATTCCTTAAGTTAAAATGGTACGGAGAAGAATCACTCCATTCTATTTTTTTTAATTAGTGCCTTTCAAAACAAAAAAAAAAGTAAAGAAAAGAACTCTAATTAGTGATTGATAACTCGAATGACTTAACTCATATATGAATCGAAGACGAGTGAATAAACTAGAAAGAGTATAGAAATGATTTCATCACTTCAAAAGAAAAGTTATCATTAACGCCTATTAATAATTTCTTTTTTTCTTTTAGATTGTCGATTTTTTCTTTTGGATTTAAATAAGGTTAATGTTTCAATTATTTTGTTCCAATTTAATACTTTTGGTAACTTATGCTATATAATAATCACGTTTTTTAATCATTCTGGGATTTACCTAAATGTTTGCCACACACATACAATTGTCCCCATCGGAATTTTCTAATGGTTAAGTGGTACCACCCTCTATAATTAAAATATTGAAAGTTTAAATCCTTATAGTTCAGATATTGATGTATTTATCCTAAGAGTATATAGGAATTGTTGTTAAAAAACACATTCAACATTCTGGGTGGTATGTGACGCTTTGCAATTTCGTTTTACATTACTATCAACCTTTTTTAGTATCTAATGTTGAGTGAATAAAACTTGTTCTTCTGGTGGATTTCATGGAGTAAATGCTTTGTGTTATGCATTTGGAGCTCTCTTTACTAATGCCAACAAAATCGACACAATTCTTGAAGAACCATGTGTTGGGATCATTTGTAGCAAAAAAATTCATAACAATCACTAAGATGGTTACTGTGATGTCATTTTGTATGGTATAGTTTTATACTGGTATAAGCATTCTTAGTTAGGTGACAAATAGTTAATGGTGAAGCTCGCTTAACAAACTATATGTTTAAAATTGATGATTGATGTTGACGTGCATAATTGATGTCGAGTACAATTTAATACGATTTTTCTATGTTTTATTCAATACGATATCTTGATGTGACCTAAGCTAGAACTTATTTCGCATAGCTGACTTTTAGCATGCATGTCAGGTTAAACAGGTATGAATGCTTGATAGAAAGTCACCTGGCATGGAATGAAGGCTACCATATCCCAAAGACTGGAATTCCATCAACCTTAGATGACTTGTAATCATTTTGATTCTTTTGCTGCTATCTTATGACATTTATTAGATTAGTAACTATGTTTTGATACTTGATCCCTACGTGTGAAGTCTCCCAGGTTTGTGTTTCTACATATATGAACATGATCATGACCTTTTATCTCACCGTTCTATTCATAAATTTTTATCATACTTGTTTGTCACCTTCAACATTTTGATTAGGTTTCATTACTCTTGGGACACATCATTATCATTTCGATACTTAATTACCAAACTGAACATCATCCATATTAAATGAACATTAATATAATGAAATCTTTATATGGATAAGAGGTTAAAGGCATCCAGTGGGTGAACATGTCAGTGAAATGTAATGTTTTGTTCGGACAACATTTCATTCTACATCATATATTTTGTTACGCTGACATTTCGTTGACCATAATGCTTGCACATCAATTAATTTCGTTAATTACAATTTTCGTTCAGCGAAAGGTACCTGAAAACTTTGTCGTTGGAAATGAGTTAGAATCATTCCATAGCATCATTACAAACTTCAAATATCAAAAACATGTAAACTTTAACGTGCTTCTCAACTCTTTTACGTGAAAACCATTTAACTGACCTGAAAGCCTCAGAACTAGTCAAGAGGATATGATGAACAGGTTTCCTTCGATTGCAAATGAAGAAACCTACTTGATAACGTGAATCACATCAACCCGTGAGATTCAGGGATCGTTTCACAATTTCTCTCTCTAGAATGAAGATGTTTATGGTGAGAATGAAGAGGTTGAGCAGGGTGTTACAACATTTTTAACGGCAAATTTTTTTAATTTTTGTCGTCTATGGGACTTGAACCAAGACGCTCCTCTCCTAAACCTAGATATTTAAAGCCTTTTTCTTTTACATTAGACCACAACCTTTTGGTTGGGCTGTTACAACATAGTTTAGGGTTTTGAGAGGTAAAAAACTTATAATGTGTGAAAGTGGAAAGTCATAGGCAACACTGCAATGATTTATTGTAATCGAGAAACTAAACAACACATTAACTAAAACTCCACACTTCAAGAACTCAAGTACGATTTCTACTCAAGTGGAAGAGCATGATCCGGAACCGTAAAACAAATTGAACAAATTGGTTAACTTGTATGTGGAGTAGTGGGATGTAGAAAGTGACTAAACTTAAATATTGGTCATATTTTCTCTTTCATTGAATTCATAGTTATTTAAGTTAATAGTTAGTGTGATTTAAGTTAAGTAACTCAATATTTTGATTACTAAATAGCAAATTTATAAATGACCTTTGAGAATAGCTTTTGATATATGACATATCTCTTTTTAAATAATTACTAAACACTAGCTCAGATGATCATATATTTATATGGTATAATTAGGTTAAACCCTTTTTTGGTAAGATGGTGGTTGGGTTGAAAATACTCTTTTTTAAAGAAAAATGAAATGGCTACAGTTTCCAAAGACAAACCAAGGAATTTTATATATGGCAAGAGATATCACATAGATTTGGGGTTCCCTTTTTGTTTTATTACTTGATTTTCTTTGTTTGCTTTCTTTTTCAACATTCTCTACCACTTAAAGGCTGCATTCACTTCCCACCCAAACCAAACACAGATTGAGAGGGAAAAGAAAGCATAGACAATACCCATATCCGTATCTTGAAATAAATCAAAATTAAAAATAAAAGAAAAAGGTTCCTCCCATTTTCAAGTTTTGGGATTGGAGGAATCTTTTCTCATTCCCTCTCATCTCACTTTATAGCAAATAAAGTCACAAACACCCAAAGAGGCCACCGAAAAGCATACACACCTTATCATGAAAGCAAGAAAAGTGACACCCTCAACCCCCTTGATTAGACTACCCAACGCACACTCATTTACATTCTCTTCTAACCATTCTTTCTATTTTTTTAATCTTTCTAGTGTTAAATGTCATAGCTGTTACAAGAGACTTGAATGTTCGTTCCAATAGTAATTCTAGTGGTGTTGTCATTTCAATCAGGTTTTGCTGCTCACTTGATTCCATTTTGGATCAATTTGTGTCAAAACTTGAAAATAATCTTGATTTACTAATCGAAGTTATGACAGAAAGAATTTAATCCCATCTAAACCACACGTCCACACATTATTTCTCTCTCTAGCTAGATTGAAAGAAAGTTGTTTCCTTTTTAAAAAAGGATCATTGCTCAAGTCAACCTCACCTCATCATTTGGTCTTGGTTCTTCACGGGGCACCCCACTTTCTTTTTCTTGCTTTTTTTCCCCTTCTTTTTCCCCTTCATTTGCATAATTCACCATGAAAATGATGACAACCCTTTTGTTTCCTTCTTTCTTCATTTGTCTATATAATTGACACTCTCAATCAACAATGTTTTTACCCATCCATGGGACTCAGTAGCATGAAGGTGCATCAATTCACACGTGGTGGTGGGTTCTGGCGCGACGATGAATCTTCATCGTCTGGCCTCACCCTTGGCGCCTTCAAGCGTATGCGCCCCCTTAACCCTAAGTTAACTAGTAGTGGTAGTACAGAAACTTGTCTCACCATGAATAATAATATTAGTGTTAGCAATAGCAGTAGTAGCAGTAGCCATGTCACAGCAGCTTTTGACCTCAGGAGCTTCATTAGACCCGAGAGTTCCCCGATTCAACTCGTTTCACCCGACCACAAGAAAGATTCTCCTCAGGTAAACATAGTTTTTACCTTGTACTTGTGTTCATTTATCTTATTTCATGCTACTAGCAGACAAGCAAGGTGTAATGTTGAAGTAAATATAGTACATTATAGTTAAAAACAATTGAAAATGAAGTCCCATGTATATGTCCCTACAGTTGCAAAGGATCTTCACTGTTTTAACGTCTACATGACATGACATGAAATGGAATATTATTCTCTTTCCAGATATTATCCTCATTATTCACAAACATATATAAAACATTGGTCAAATTTAGATCTAAAATAATTTCATGACAATGGTGAAGGTGGAGGCACATCCAGGAGGAACAAGATGGAATCCAACGCAAGAGCAAATCGGGATCTTGGAGATGTTATATAGAGGGGGAATGCGGACGCCAAACGCGCAACAAATCGAACAAATCACCTCACAACTAAGCAAGTATGGCAAGATAGAAGGCAAGAATGTTTTCTACTGGTTTCAGAATCACAAAGCACGCGAAAGACAGAACCAAAAGCGCAACAATCTTGGTCTAACTCATTCCCCAAGATCAATCCCATCCTCCACCATGATCAACTCCATCCCATCAAACCCTAGAGTATATTTAATAATATTCATCCTTAATAATTTATAAAGGTTGGGTTCTTGCATGTAATAGAATTAACAGTCTTTTTGTTATGTTCTTCAAGGGAGAAGTAGTGGAGAGTCCATACAAAAAGTGCAGAAGCTGGTCATTTGAATGTTTGGAGAAAGATGAAGAAGAAGAAGAAGATCATAAAACCCTAGAGTTGTTTCCATTACATCCAGAAGGAAGATCAAGATCTTCATGAAAAGGGTTTATGGATGGATCTATGGCTTAGTACTTTGTTGAAATTCTTATGGTCCCTATCGATTAAGCTTTCACTTTCGTAGGCTCTTTTCGTCTTTGTTTCGGGAAAGAAGAAAGACAAACTTGTATCCTTGTACCATCTAAAGAAGATCTTTATGTCTTATTTATTTTGACTTTGGAAACCAAAGCGTGCTTTATTATGGAAATGTTGCTCGACAGTACTGATCGGTGCTTCTCTTTATTTTCTAACTTTCTTCTTTTTTCCATTGAAGTTTCACACTTAACGTCCTAGAGAATAGGATCAAACCATAATATATTATTAAAGAAAAATTCCTCATCCAATCGAATATGTTTATAAAAGTTAAGATTAATTACAATTAATTTATATAAAAAAAAAGTTTGCATATGATGTTGTAGTGGATTTGCTGACGGATATAGCATGTTGTACATGGATGGCCTTGTTTCACGTGAAGGGGTAACTTGAGTTTTGCTCAGAATAAACATAAAAACAAAAAGAAAAGTTGAGCACGATCTTCAGTATTAAACATTAAAATATCTAAACCTCATTGCCTTTAGTTATAATTTGAGTTTTTTTTCTATAAATATAGATTATTAATAGATATAGAGAGAGATATATTCTTTTAACAACCTCAGTGCCTTTTCAATCTAAGCATTGGTCTAAGGCCATAAAAACTCAAGAACCTTTGCTTTCTAGTAAGTTTTATATATATATTCTATATGTATTAGTTCTAAGTAAAAACAAAACTAAGTCATTTTTTTAATTAAAGGAGGCCAGATAAAATTTGTATAGGAAAAAAAGCTCACATTCCACGCCCAGCTTCAAAATTAAACTACAGACATAACTACGGCAATCATCGACTATTCGACCACATTCCAATTCGCGAGTCTGATTTCAATTGCTATTTGTTAGGGAGTTTGACACAGATTAGTTATAAAAGAAAAAAAGAATTTACTTAGAGAGAAGGGTTTTGTTACTAAATATGTGGAAAAAGATAAATTTGTAAAATGGTCTTCACTTTGTAGTTCGCTTAAGGTTTTAAAAGCCGTTGGAACGGCCCTAGACAACCTCACATGCTTTTACACCACATAATTATGTCATTTTTAACAAAAATGTCTTTGTCATGTAAAATAAGGTTTAAACAATAATAAACATGAAAATGAATTATCTACTGATGTAATATCATAAATAGGATTATTTGGGATGTCAAATCTGATTATAAACTCAGTTTATGAACAAGTCCTTGTATTATGTCGATAAATGACGATAAAGCCCTTTTATCACATAAAATGGTTTTAATCATACTTTTCCATATCAAACTTTTTACCTAATGATATGTTATACTAAATAACATATCTAAGACATATAAACCTAATCTTAACATCAGTTTTCGTTAAACATCGCACAAATCGTCATTTTACGACATAAGCGTTGTTTCGGCGCATGATATGGTATTAAACCATGTTTACCAACCAAGACTTGTTACCTACTGATTTTAAAACTTATTTTAAATATTTTTACAGTAGGTATATGATATAAACTCAGAATCCCAAATAATTTAGAAAACTATGTGTAAAATGACCAAAATACCCTTAGGTGCATAGTTTGGTCATAAATGATAAATTACACATATAATCAATGACCTACTGATATTATATCATATATAAATTATTTTCCAGAATACTTATCAGTATAACATTAAAATATATCCAAGTTCCTTTTATACAGTATATAATTACCGAAACGCCCTTATGAGGCATCGTTTCATTTTAAAACCTTAACGGGCATGTAAGTTGATATCTTACTGATATTACAACTTATTTTAAATATAATAGCATATAGAACTTGTCCATGACTTATCCGATTACCCGATATCGCTGATATGCGTACGGTTAAGTATATGTAACTAGTTTATGGAAAATAACCGACACGGGTTTAACCTTGTCATTTAAGTCTCAAAATCCAGAATATTTATAGTTTACCCATATTATACAAGTCAAGGTACTTGTTGGATTTAAAATACAATCTATCCGATCATCGTTTAATCTAGCGTTATACGTTTTGATCCTGTACGCTAGTCGGTCTAAGTCTATGACTTAAATAAGACCGTAGTATTTAATTGGTTAGCTTATGCCATTATCTAGACTAGAGACTTCCGGTAAATGCTATCTGCACTTAGTTCATTTTGTGTATGGCTGAGTTATTAAATCTTGTATTTAAACAAAGACTAGCTCAGGTAAATACTCTCGACTTATTTCCCCTATATGAGCTTGGTTACGGTAAACTATTACAGCTGGTCGGAAATGGGACCAATCGAATGCAAGATTGTGGCTAGTAAATCCGCATATTTCGTTTTAATCAGTTTTGTTTGATAACCTAAACATCGGGGGTTAACTATCGTATCCTGGATATCCTCGGCTCATTATATTAGATAACGGCCACGACCTATGCGCGGTGTGTAGACATACACCCGGCAAGCGCTAATGCTAAAAACTTTACCCACAAGGTTGAGGATAACTCCTTCGTGAGTTCTTAAGTGGTGAGTACATTAATCATGTCTCGGTCTCCGTACCGGGTCCTGTATGTATGGACAAACATGTGAATCTGTTAACAAGATTACAAGGCTAATTTTCCCAAGTTATAAAAGATTTTGTGCCAATGTGCACTTAAAACATTTTCAAATTTTTTAAAAATGAGTCGTGTTGAGTGTATTTACAAGCGAAAGCTGACGTATTTTCAAAAGACTAAACCTGCAGGTACCATACAAAAATAGGCTGGAAGCTGCTCGGAGTGATAAGAGGATCTTGCAAATCCTAGATCTGGCTAAAGTCTTTTATACACTTTTGTACATTTTACGATCTGCCTGTGGATCTTCTATTACGAGCCATTTGTATATTATTTTTTGTACTTTGAACATTTGGTTTGTAATAGTAATTTAAATCCAAGACTTCCGATGTGCTGTGTTTAAACGACTACGATGATATCAACTTTACGTCGCGATATTCCCCACCCAGGCCCATCGGTGTTTGATTGGCTGTGGAAAGTCGGGGTGTGACAGGTTGGTATCAGAGTCAATGTTTGAGAGAATTAAACACTAGCCTTTTGTGTTTAATCTCAAACATACACAAGCACATTCCTTAGTCTTCCGAGTCTAGGCTTTGACCTAGGATTACTCATTTCATTATTAAGTTATTAGTATTGTTTTTTAATTGATTTTTAACAGGAAAATGCCTCCACGTGTACGAGAAAGAGGCAAGGGACCAATGAGGGGAGGACCATCAGGACACATCCCTTCACAATCCCATCACTCGAATCCCTATGAGGATTCGGGGGATTCCTAGCCTCAATCGCGACATTCACCTACCCACACCCAAATCTCGTACCAGTCATATCATTCGCACCAATCACACCACTCTCATCATTCTCATCATTCATATCATGATGACTTTAACCCGAACCATTACTTTAACACACCCCCAGCCCAATGGATAGGACTCCGACCCGGAGACGACGTCGTAAGGATCACACATACATCCCATCGAAATCTCAAGCGATTCGAACTCTTACGTTGGATCGCTATACCAAGGTCCTAATGAATGGGACCAATATTGGAACCAATTTACTTTCGCTAACACTCCTTCCCATCACTCCCCAACACCTCCTATACAAGAAGATGTTCACATGGAACAGGTAGAACAACATCAGCCGCCACCTGAGCCACCGAGGAGGAAACGGGGAGCGCGTATGTCGGTACGTGCAGGTCAACGGTCGGGTTCGCTACCACCATTACCCAAACCTTACCCTACCATTCAAGAGGATCCACAATTGGGTGGACCCTCCAATACTTCACCTGTGGTGGAACCGACACCTTCACCGATGGTTCAACCACCACCATCGGGTTTTAACAACCCTATCCCAACATATCCGGATACATCTAGATATGATCCTTTTAACCCGTCTACGCCGGTAAATTACCGGGCATTGTCGCATGACCCTTATATGCAAGTGGTCATGCATAACGCACTTTACCCATCTCCTTTTCCACCTGCTTATCCACCTACTTGATATCCAAGTTATGGGTACCAGTATTCTATTATGCCACAACCACAACCTCCGCCGCCACTTGAGGCCATCAATGAGGCCTTAGAACGAATGAAAGAGATGCAACAACAAGCAGAGAAAATGGAGAAGAAGATGAACAAATTCTCCAAAAAGCTCTCCAAATTGGTTAAGGGAAAGAAGGACAAGTGAAGTCTCTTCTATTTATATATTTAGTCCTTGCGAGGACATTGTTATTTCTTTAGTCCCATCGTGGATACTTTTATTTCTTTCCTTGCATGGACAGTTATTTCATTTATTTATTTCTAGTATTGTAATTTCTTATTGGCATTTAGTGAAATATTTTGGAATTATATATATGTATTCATCCTCTTCAAGCGAACGTCTCGATTTTACTCAAAATTTATACTCTGCTATATAATTCCAAAAGATCTTAATGGTTTGATTAGCCAAGTCGCACAGAGTACATATTTGGCCAAGAAATGATAGTTAAGGATAACATGGCCTTCTGTCATTATAGTTAAGGGAAGTTATCCTTCTATCAAGAGGTGGTGGACTAGGTTCAAGCCTCCAAAGTTGTTAAGGTCCAAGGTGACCGAGATTATTAATCAATCATTAAGGTACTCTTATGCTAACATTAAGGAATGTTCATACTCCTGGTAGTGTGACTTGAGGAACCACGCTAGCCGTCTAGGTAAAAGGACTACGTCCTAAGACCTATTATATAGCCTATGTGATCAATGTGATCCCGGCTAATGTCATCAATGTGATGACAATTGACAAGCCAATGTGCCGTAAATTGTCCAAGGTGACAGGCCAAGGTGCCATAGAATGTCCAAGTTGACAGGCCAAGGTGCCCTAGTTTGTCCAAGGTGACAGGCGAAGGTGCCATGATTTGTCCAATAGTGACAGGCCAATGTGCCATCATTTTTCTAAGATGACAGGCCAATGTGCCGTAAATTATCCAATAGTGACAAGCCAAAGTGTCGTACTTTATGTCCATTAGTGACAGTCCCATGTGCCGTATTTTATGTCCATTTGGGACAGGCCAATGAGCCATGTTTTAATGTCCTTCGTGACAAGCCTATGAGCTACATACAATTGTCAATTATGACAATGACAATTGTGACATTGCGATCCAGTGTCTAATAATATAAGGACTATGTCTAGATTGTAATTTGCCTTTGATGGTCCTAATGAGACCTCGGCCAAATATAGATATGATAAGCCTAAAGTTGTGATGTTATTCTCACTAGCTTAGATAGGCGATAGATTGTTATATCCAATGTTTAAAGCCAATATGGTTAATAATACCATGGCTAAAAGAAATTTTATTTGGTATTTAGAACCAAAGCTCCAAGAATGGCTAACTCGGACGAGGCACAAAGTAGCCACCGGGATATTAACTCTAACAACGCCGAAAGCATAGTCATTAATAACGATGATTTCCAAGCTCGCATAGATGCAGCTGTTGGAAAAGCCATGGAAAAGGCCATAGAAAAAATTAGGGAGTCGAGTGCTACTCGCTCCAGACCATTATCAATCCCACCATCCTCAGCTCATAAGGAGAACTCAGTTCACTCTTCAAATGCGAAGAGTGAACCTGTCACACCCCAGATTTCCAATCCAAATCCATACACCGGTGGGCCCGGGTGGGGAGTATCGTGACGTCAGTTGATAACATCATAGTCAATTAAACACGGCACAACGGAAGTCTTGGAGTAAAATTACTATTACAAACCAAATGTTCGAAATACAAAATAATATACGGGCTCGTAATAGAAGATCCACAGAAGGATCGTAAAGTGTACAAAGAAAGAATATAAAACAGACTTCAGGGCAGATCTAAGGATTTGCAAGATCCTCTTATTTCACTACCGAGCAGCTTCCGGCCTATTTCGTATTGTACCGGCAAGCTTAATCTTTTTGAAAATACGTCAGCTTTCGCTGGTAAATACACCCGACTGACTCATTTTGAAAACATTTTAAAATTAGATTTAAGTGCACAGGGCACAAATCCTTTATAACTTGGGAAAGTTATTTTGTAACCTTGTTAACAGATTCACATGTTTGTCCATACATACAGGCCCAGTACAGAGACCGAGACATGATTAATACACACCACTTAGAACTCACAGAGGAGTTATCCCCAACGTCTTGGGTAATTTGCATTTGAGCGTCTGTCAGGTGTATGCCTACACCCCGCGCTAAGGTCGTGGCCATTATCTAATGTAATGAGCTGATGATATCCAGGACACGGTAATTTAACCCCTGATGTTTAAGTTGTCAAACAAAACTGATTAAAACAGAATATGCGGATTTACTAGCCACAATCTGGCATTCGATTGATTCCATTTCTGACCAAGCGGTAATAATTTACCGTATCCCAAGCCCGTATTGGGAAAATAAGTCAAGAGTATTTACCTGAGCTAGTCTTGTTTTAAAATGCAAGATTAATACCTCAGCCGTATCCAAAATGAATTCAGTGCAGATAGCATTTACCGGAAGGCTCTAGTCTGGATTATGGCATAAGCTAACCAATAAAATACTAATGGTCTTATTTAAGTCATAGACTTAGACCGAATAGTGTACAGGATCAAGACGTATAGCGCTTGATTAAATGATGATCATATAGAATGTAGTTTAAACCCGACAAGTACTTTGACTTGCATAATATGGGTAAACTATAAACATTCTGGATTTTGAAACTTAAATGACATGGTTAGACCCGTTACGGTTAATTTCCGTAAAATGGTTACATATACTTAATTATGCGCATATTAGCGATATCGGGTAACCGGATAAGTCAGGCACAAGTTCTATATGCCATTATACTTTAAATAAGTTGTAATATCAGTAGGATATCACCTTATATGCCCGTTAAGCTTTTAAAATGAAATTATGCCTCATAAGGGCATTTTGGTAATTTCATATTGTATAAAAGGAACTTGATTATAATTTAATGTTATAAAGTATTCTGGAAAAATAACTTATATATGATATAATATCAGTAGGATGTCAATTATATGTGTAATTTATCTTTTATGGCCAAACTATGTACCGAAGGGGCATTTTGGTCATTTTACCCATAGCTTATAAATTATTTGGGATTCTGAGTTTATATCTTGTACCTACTGTAAATATGTTTAGAATAAGTTTTAAAATCAGTAGGTAACAAGTCTTGGTCACCAATATGGTTTAAAACCATATTATGCGCCGAAACGGCGCTTATGTCGTAAAATGACGTTTTATGCGATGTCTAATGAAAACTATTGTTATGGTCAGATTAAAATGTTTTAGATATGTTATTTAATATAACATATTAGTAGGTAAATGATTTACCTTGAAAAGATTTGATTAAAACCATTTTATGAGCCACAAGGGCTAAATCGTCATTTATCGACATAATTCAAGGACCTGCTTATAAACTCAGTTTATAATCTGGTTTGACATCCCAAATAATCCTAATTATAATATTATATTAGTAGGAAACTTATTTTCAAGTTCATTATCATTAAAACCTTGATTTATGCAAAAAGGGCATTTTAGTAAAAAATGGCATAATTATGGAAGTTGCGCATAAACTCAGATTCTGATTATGATCATGTAATATAACCTCATAGGGTTATGCTACATTATATGATGATTATAATGCAACTTTAGATCAGTTGCTAACTAATTAAATCTGGTCAGAATCGAAAGTCAAGGCAGAAGTCAAACTTCGCGACTTTCGGTTGCGAACCGACCCTAGAACTGAAATTGACGAGTCGAACATGTTCTTACATGTTCTAATAGTTATTACCAACTTGTTTAAGTGTCAAAACAGGTTTCATAACATATATAAGATCAATTTGTGATTTTTCCAAAAAATGGCATGTTTGACTTTTTAATATCATAACTTTGACCCGTCAATTGGTCTAGCAATCGTGATCTTAAGGAGGTGCCCTTTATAGAGATTAACACCTACCTTACTACGAGCACTTAGCTATGTTCGTTACGAAAAATGACTTGACCATGATGGTCTTAACCGAAAGTCAAAGCGTTTTCCGTAAAACGCTTGACTTTTGGCTATAAAAGCCTATAAACGAAAATGCACAAGGAAGCAACACTTACAAGAGGTTCCTAGGATGCAATAGAACTAAGTTGGATGCTCCTTTCAGTTAGGAACTTCCAGAGGAGGGAGATAGAGTTGAAAATGAGAATGGTGCACGTTCAAAGGTTGAACCTTTGCACGTATTTATAGTTGGAGAGCTTGAAGGAGGTGATGCCAGGTGTTAATGGGTGTAAGAGGGAGCTTACAAGTGTCCCAAAACATGGCATAGCAGTTTGTGAATCCATAGTTTCGAGCAAATTGGTTTTTGGCACTTTGTGTGGTGGCCAAGGAAACTTTCTGCAGACACAGGCGTCTCGTGCCCCGCGAGAGGCCAGGCCTTAGCCTCTCGCGCCCTGCGAGCGCCTTATGCCAAGCTTCAGAATTTGCCACATTCAGCCCCTCAACTTATTAAACCTTCCAAAGACCTTCTAAAACACCATTTTGGCATATTAGCCCTTCGTAGCCAATATTTGGCATACCCGGGATTATGCCCGGACATTGTAGAGCTCTCGGTTCGTTAAAAGGTCACTCGTAGGTATAAATTAACATGGTGACACTTTTAACCCCTCCAACGTCCAACTTTTATATAATTGCGGATTCAATCTCTCTCGTCCAAAAAATGGGACATATGAGAGTTAGGACTTCGTAAACGATCACTAAGAGCTCATTATAAGCATGTTGACTCCGATGTCACTCAGAGGCTGGGCATGTTGACACAACGGTCACTCAGATGCCAAGTTTTAGCATGTTGACACTAATGGTCACTCAGAGGCTATGTTTTAAGCATGTTGACACTACGATCACTCAGAGGCTCGGTTTATGCAAGTTGACATCAGAAGATCACTCAGAGACTTAGTTTGAGCATGTTGACGCTTTTAGTCCCTATTAGTCTTTAATAGACTTAAAATAAAATACGATACGTGTCACTATATTATTGGACACGATTTTACACGATGTTACATCCTCACCCCTTAAAAGAAATCTTGACCTCGAGATTTTTATTCAAAAAATGGGGGTACTTTTGTCGTATGGTGGACTCAACCTCCCATGTATACTTGGGACCTCGAAAGGCGTCCCACTTAACCTTTATTATAGGTATCAATTTCCTTCGGAGCTTCTTAACCTGTCGATCCTAGATCGAAATTGGTTTCTCAACGAACCTCAGGTTTTCATCTATTTGCACATCTTTGTGCGACATTGCTAGCGACTCATCGGCTAGACATTTCTTAAGGTTAGATATGTGGAATACATTATGGATTCCACTAAGCTCCTATGGCAACCTGAGTTTATAAGCTATAGTGCCGACACATTCGACTATCTTGAATGGTCCGATATATCTTGGGCTTAACTTGCCCTTCTTCCCAAAGCGCATCACACCTTTCCAGGGTGACACTTTTAACATGACTTTGTCGCCTACTTGGAACTTAAGAGGTTTTCGCCTCTTGTCAGCATAGCTCTTATGCCTGTCCCTGGCAGCTTTGAGATGATCATGGATTTGCACAATCTTTTCCGTGGTCTCCATGATAATTTCTAGTCCTGATAGTTGGGCTTCCCCAACTTCTGCCAGCACACGGGCGTTCGTCACTTTCTCCCATACAGGGCCTCAAAAGGAGCAGCCTTGATGCTCGTATGATAACTATTATTATAGGAGAATTCTATCAGGGTTAAGTGGTCATCCTAACTTCCACCTAAATCAATTACACATGCCCTAAGCATGTCTTCCAATGTTTGGATAGTATGCTCGCTTTGACCATCAGTCTGCGGATGGTAAGCTGTACTAAAGTTTAATCGTGTGCCCAAAGATTGTTGAAATTTTCCAAAAATGAGAGGTATATCTAATATCTCTACCAGATACAATAGATACCGGCACACCGTGTAAGGACACAATCTTGTCCACATACACTTAGCCAATTTGTCTGAATTATACGTTTCCTTTATTGGCAAGAAATGTGCTGACTTAGTCAGCCTATCCACAATGACCCAAATAGTGACATTTCCACTTTTGGTCTTAGGTAACTTGGTAATCAAGTCCATAGATACCATTTCCCATTTCCATGTGGGAATTTCCAATTGTTGTAGAAGTCCTGACGGCTTCTGACGTTCGGCCTTAACTTGCGAACACGTCAGACACTTAGCTACATAAGTGGCTATCGATTTCTTCAAACCCATCCACCAAAAATTCTTTTTCAGATCCTGATACATTTTGTCACCTCCTGGGTGAACTGCGTATCTCATGTTGTGTGCTTCATGGAGGATTAGATCTCTAAATCCTCCAAAAATTGGAACCCAGATCCTTCCATTGAATCTAAGGATTCCATCCTTTCCAGGCGCTAACTGTTCAACAGTTCCGCCCAATCCTTCATTAGGAGCATTAGCCTCTAATAGAGCTTGTCTTTGCGCATCTAATAGCTTCTCATTTAAGCTATTTCTGAGCTCAATGCTCTTGGCGTTAATCCTTATAGGCTTAACCCGTTCCTTGAGACTTAAGGCATCAGCAACTACATTTGCTTTGCCCGGATGGTAGCGAATTTCGCATTCATAATCATTAAGCGTTTCCATCCAACGGCGTTGTCGCATGTTCAATTCTTTCTGATTGAATAAATGCTGGAGACTCTTATGGTCAGTGTATATGATACATTTTGTGCCATACAAGTAATGTCTCCATAGCTTTAGTGAAAATACAACAGCACCAAGTTCTAAATCATGGGTGGTGTAGTTCCTCTCATGCACCTTTAATTGTCATGATGCATAGGCAATCACTTTGCCTTTTTGCATTAGCACACAGCCCATGCCAGTGTGCGGAGCATCACAATAGACTACAAAATCCTCAATACCCTCAGGTAGAGATAACACAGGAGCATTGCTCAACTTATGTTTCAGAATCTCAAAAGATTCTTGTTGTTTCGGACCCCAAACAAATTTGACATTCTTACGGGTTAAGGTAGTCAAAGAAGTGGCTATTCTTGAAAAGTTCTCAATGAACCTCCTGTAGTATCCCGCCAATCCCAGAAAACTACGAATCTCCGATGGGGTTTTGGGCACTTTCCAATTCATTAAGGCTTCTATTTTGGCGGGATCCACTTGGATACCACGCTCACTTACGACATGACCAAGAAATTGGACTTCTCTAAGCCAAAACTCACACTTAGAGAACTTTGCATAAAGCTTCTCATGCCTTAGCAGTTCTAGGATGCACCGAAGATGTTTCTCGTGGTCAGCTTGATTACGAGAGTAGATAAGTATGTCGTCTATGAAGACAATGACAAACTTATCCAAATATGGTTTGCAGACTCTATTCATGAGATCCATGAATGTTGTAGGTGCATTTGTGAGCCCAAGGGGCATCACTAGAAATTCAAAATGACCATGACGGGTCCTGAAGGCAGTCTTAGGAACATCCTCACTCCTAACCTTCAGCTGATGATATCCAGATCTTAGATCAATATTGGAGAAGTAACTAGCCCCTTGAAGTTGGTCGTAAATCGTCGATCCTGGGTAATGGGTAACGGTTCTTGATTGTTATCTTGTTTAGCTCACGGTAATCAATGCACATCCGCATTGAACCGTCTTTCTTCTTAACGAAGAGGATAGGAGCTCCCCAAGGCGAGGAACTAGGTTGTATAAAGCCTTTCTCTAAGAGTTCATCTAATTGTGTCCTCAACTCCTTCATTTCTGTTGGTGCTAATCGGTATGGAGCTCTAGCTATGGGTGCTGATCCAGGTAGGATATCAATTCTAAATTCTACTTGCCTGTCTGGAGGCAGACCTGGTAGTTCTTCGGGAAAGACATCGGAATATTCCGAAATAACTAGAAGGTCTTGAATATTCGGCTTAGCTCGTTGATAGTAACTTGTGCCATGTAAATGACACAACCTTTCCTCAAACACTTGGATGCCTTAAATAACGACACCTTGTCTGGCAATCCGTAGTGTGAGTCTCCAGGGATGGTGATCATTTCACCAGATGGGGTTTTAATTTCGATGAGTTTCTTATCGTAGGCAATGTGGGCTTGGTTATGAGATAACCAATCCATGCCTAAAACTGCATCGAACTCCGCCAATTTCATTGGCAAAAGAGAGATAGGAATGGAATGATTCTTAATGGATATAAAACCTCCATCAAGAATGGAAGATGTTGTTTCTAAACTTCCATCAGCAAGTTCTATCTCATAAGTTTTATCTAGAGTTCTTATGGGCAAGTTTAATAGTTTACTAAACTTATGATCAACAAAAGATTTATCTGCACCCGAATCGAAGAGGACTCTAGCATAAATATTGTTAATGAGGAATGTACCTGTTATGACATTATTGTCATTAACAGCCTCTCTTGCAGTTAACTGAAAGGCACGAGCATTCCCCTTCTTGGCCTCTCTAGGCTTCGCATTATTACTATTAAGACTCTTAGGGCAGTTAGTCTTAATATGCCATTTTTCATTGCAGACGTAGCAAACGGAATCTTTAAGATCCTTGCATTCTAGGGTCTTATGTCCATTTCTCTTACAAATACCATAGGGTTTGGCTTGTGGAACATAATTACATTGTCCCTAGTGTCTGCGGTTGCAAGTCTTGCATGTTGGCGTCACAGCCGACTTGTCTTGGTTCCTTTTGAACCCAAATCTCCCTTTATTCTTCTTATTAAATCTTTGGGGGTTGTCATCTTCTCTCTTTCTTTTCCCTTTAGTTTCAGACTTAACTGACTTTTGCCTTACTAGATCAAGGGTAAGGGAGAGAGATAGGTCAATAGCGGACCTATAGGTACTAGGCTGAGCAGCCTTTACCATACCCTTAATTTCATGTGCTAACCCTTTGATAAAACGCGCAATGCGTTTGGTTTCAGGGGTGATTAGATAGGAAACTAACCTAGATAGGGAGTTGAAATCGGAAACAGATTTCCGACAATCTAGGTTTTTCACTGAATGAGACAAAAAGTCTGTTTATAATTTCTCCACCTCATGAGGTGGGCAGTAAGTTTCCTTAACAAGGTCCACAAACTTAGACCATCCCAAATTATACAGGTGTACTTTACCTGTAGACTGGATCATGGCTTTCCACCAGATTAAGGCATCGCCCTTAAAGGACTGTGATATATATTTGACCACATCCTTATCAGCACAGCCGCTGATATCTACGATTGTCTCCATCTCATCCAGCCACTTTAAGGCTTCCACAGCTCCTTTCTCCCCCTTAAAGTCTCGTGGCTTGCAGGAGACGAAATACTTCTAGGTACCCCCATCTTTAAAACGGCGGGACCTATCATTGAAATCTATTTTCTTTAGTTCACTCTTCACGTTCGAAGGGTGAACTGAGCTCTCCTTATGAGCTGAAGATGGGGTAATCGATAATGGTCTAGAGCGAGCACTCAACTCTTTAAGCTTTTCTATGGCCTTTCCCATGGCCTTTTCAACAGCCGCATCAATGCGAGCTTGAAAATTATCATTATTAATATCTCAGTTTTCGACTTTGTTAGAGTCAATATCCCGGTGGCGACTTTGTGCCTCATCCGAGTTAGCCATCTTTTGAGCTTTGGTTCTATACACCAATAAACTTCCCTTAGTCATGATATTAATAACCACATTGGCTCCAAACATTGGATATAACAACCCATTGCCTATTCTAGTGTGAATAACATCACAACTCTTAGACTTAACATATCTATATTTGGCCTAGGTCTTACTAGGACCATCAAAGGCAAAATAAAATTTGGACATAGTCCATATATTACTAGACAGTGGATCGTAATGTCACAACTGTCATTGTCGTATTCGACAGTTACATTTAGCTCTTAAGCTTGTCACGAAGGACATAAATTTTATGGCACATAGGCCTGACACTAATGGACATAAAATATGGCACATAGGCCTATCACTAATGGACATAAAATATGACACATAGAATTTGGACAGGGGGTTATATTAATCCACAATTGTCTTTGTCATGACTGACAATATAATATTGCTCAAAGGCAATTTATCACTAAATGGATGTTTAATCATAGCCCCAAGGCAATACATCACTAATGGATGTTTAATCATAGCCCCAAGGGCAATACATCACTAATGGATGTTTAATCATAGCCCCAAGGGAAATACATCACTAATGGATGTTTAATGATAGCCCCAAGGGCAATACATCCATAATGGATGTTTAATCATAGCCCCAAGGGCAATACATCACTAATGGATGTTTAATTATCATCGCACTGATGATATTAGCCGGGATCAAATTTGATCATGTAGGCTATATAAGGCTAGGACATAGTCCATTACCTTGAAGTTAGTATGGTTCCTCAAGTCACAGTACCAGGAGTATGAACATTCCTGAATGTTAACATAAGAGTACCTTAATGGTTGATTAATAGTCCCAGTTGCATTGACATTAACGACTTGGAGGCTTGAACTTAAGTCCACCACCTCTTGATAGAAGGATAACTTCCCTTAACTATCATGATAGAAAACCCCTTCGTCCTTAACTATCATTTATAAGTTGGTCAAATATGTGGTCTGTGCCACTTGGCTAATCAAAACCATTAAGATCTTTTTGGAATTATATCGCAGAGCATAAATTTTTTTGAGTAAAATCGAGACGCTCGTTTGAAGAGGATGAATACATATATATAATTCAAAAACACTTTATTAAATTTCAAAATAGAAATTACAATACTAAAAATAATGAAATAAACTGTCCATGCAAGGACTTAAAGAAATAAAAATGTTCACGCAGGGACTAGAGAAATAACAATGTCCTCGCAGGGACTACATATAATTAGAAGAGACTTCACTCGTCCTTCTTTCCCTTGACCAACTTGGAGAGTTTCTTGAAGAACTTGTTTGTCTTCTTCTCCGTTTTCTCTGCTTGCTGCTGCATTTCTTTCATCTGTTCCAAGGCCTCATTATGGCCTCGAGTTGCAGCGGAGGTTGTGTAACGCCCTGCAAAATCGTGTCCAATAATATAATGACACGTGTTATATTTTTATTTTTAGTCTATTAAAGACTAACAGGGACTAAAAGTGTCAGCATGCACAAACTAAGTCTCTGAGTGATTTCTGATGTCAACATGCATAAACCGAGCCTCTGAGTGGCCATTAGTGTTAACATGATAAAAAAATATAGCCTCTGAGTGACCATTAGTGTCAACATGCTTGAAATATAGCCTCTGAGTGACCATTAGTGTCAACATGCTAAAACTTGGCCTTTGAGTGACCGTTGTGTCAACATGCCCAGCCTCTGAGTGACATCGGAGTCAACATGCTTATAACGAGCCTCTAAGTGACATTGGAGTCAACATGCTTATAACGAGCCTCTGAGTGATCCTTTACGAAGCCCTAACTCTCGTATGTCCCATTTGTTGGACGAGAGGGATTAAATCCGTGACATATGAAAGTTGGACGTTGGAGGGGTTAAAAGTGTCAACATGTTAATTTATACATCTGAGTGACCTTTTAACGAATCGTGAGCTCAAAAATGTCCGGGAATAATCCCGGGTATGCCAAGTATTGGCTACGAAGGGCTAAAAGTGCTAAAAAGGTGTTTTAGGAGGTTTTAAGGGTGTTTAATAAGTTGAGGGGCTAAAAGTGACAAACTTCAATTCTGCTTATGGGGCGCGAGAAGCAAGCCTTGTGCCTCTCGCGGGGCGCGAGAGGCCTGTGTCTGCAGAAAGTTTGCCTGGCCTCCACACATTTTGCCAAAAACCATTTTATTCAAAACCATGGACTTTCAATCAGCTATGCCACATTTTAGGACACTTGTAAGCTCCCTCTTACACCCCTAAACACCTGGCATCACCTCCTTTGAGTTCTCCAACTATAAATAGGTGTCCAAGTCCACCATTTGAACTTGCACCTTTCTTATTCATTACTCTTCTCCCTCCTCTGGAAGTTCCTTACAGAAAGGAGCATCCAACTAAGTTCTATTGCATTCTAGGAACCTCTTGTAAGTGTTCATTCCTTGTGCATTTTCTTTTATAGGCTTATATAGCCAAAAGTCAAGAGTTTTACGGAAAACGCTTTGACTTTCGGTTAAGACCATTATGGTCCATCGTAATGAACATGGTTAAGTGATCGTAATAAGGTAGGTGTTAGTCCTTATAAGGGGCACCTCCTGAAGATCACGTTTGCTAGACCAATTGACGGGTTAAAGTTATGATATTAAAAAGTCAAACAGGCCATTTTTTGGAAAAACCATAAACTAATCTTATATATGTTATGAAAACTGTTTTGACACTTAATTAAGTTGGTAATAATTATTAGAACATGTAAGAACATGTTCGGCTCGTCAATTTCACTTCTAGGGTCGGTTCGCAACCGAAAGTTGCGAAGTTTGACTTCTGATTTGACTTTCGATTATAACCTAATTTAGATTAGTTACCTACTGATCTAAAGTTACATTATGATCATAATATAATGTAGCATAACCCTCTGAGGTTATATTACATGATCATAATCAGAATCCAAGTTTATGCGCAAGTTCCGCAATTATGCCATTTTTGACAAAAATGCCCTTTTTGCATGAATCAATATTTAATGATAATGAATTGAAAATAAGTTTCCTATTGAGATAATATTATTAGAAGGATTATTTGGGATGTCAAACCAGATTATAAACTGAGTTTACAAGCAGGTCCTTGAATTATGTCGATAAATAACGATTTAGCCCTTGTGGCTCATAAAATGGTTTTAATCAAATCTTCTCAAGGTAAATCATTTACCTACTGAGATGTTATATTAAATAGAATATCTAAAAAATTTAATCTGACCTTAACATCAGTTTTCGTAAACATCGCATAAGACGTCATTTTACGACATAAGCGTCGTTTCGGCGCATAGTGTGGTTTTAAGCCATATTAATTGACCAAGACTTGTTATCTATTGATTTTAAAACTTATTTTAAAATATTTACAGTAGGTACATGTTATAAACTCATAATCCCAAATAATTTATAAACTATATGTAAAATGACCAAAATGCCCCTTAGGTGCATAGTTTGGTCAAAAAAGATAAATTACACATATAATTGATGTCCTACTGATATTATATCATAAATAAATTTTTTTTCTAGAATACTTATAGTTATAACATTAAATTATATTCAAGTTCCTTTTATACGGTATGAAATTACCGAAATGCCCCTATGAGACATAGTTTCAATTTAAAACCTTAACGGGCATAAAAGTGGATATCTTACTGATATTACAACTTATTTACAATATAAGGGCATATAGAACTTGTCCATGACTTATCCGGTTACCCATTGTCGCTTGTAAGCATACGGTTGATTATACGTAACTAGTTTACGGAATTCAACCAAAACGGGTTTAACCTTATCATTTTAAACTCAAAATCCAGAATGTTAATTGTTTACCCATATAATACAAGTCAAGGTACTTGTTGGGTTTAAACTACATTCTATCTGATCATCGCTAAATCTAGCGTACCGTTTTTGATCCATTACACTACTCTGTCTAAGTCTATGACTTAAATAACACCGTTAGTATTTAATTGGTTAGCTTATACCATAATCCAGACTAGAGCCTTCCGGTAAATGCTATCTGCACTTAGCTCATTTTGAAGATGGCTGAATATAATCTTGCATTTTAAACAAGACTAATTCGGGTAAATACTCTTGACTTATTTACCCTATACGGGCTTGGGATACGGTAAATTATTACAGCTTGGTCGGAAATGGGATCAATCAATGCCGATTAGTGGCTAGTAAATCCGCATATTCTGATTTAATCAGTTTTGTTTGATAACTTAAACATCGGGGGTTAACTACCGTGTCCTAGATATCCTCGGCTCATTACATTAGATAATGGCCACGACCTTAGCGCGGTGTGTAGGTATACACCTGACAGACGCTCAAATGCAACTACCCACACTTGTTAGGGATAACTCCTTCGTGAGTTCATAAGTGGTGTGTATGTTAATCATGTCTTGGTTTTCGTACTAGTCTCTGTATGTATGGACAAACATGTGAATCTGTTAACAAGGTTGCAAGGTCAACTTTCCAAAGTTATAAAAGATTTTGTGCCTTGTGCACTTAAAATCATTTTCAAATGTTTTCAAAATGAGTCAGTCGGGTGTATTTACCAGGGAAAGCTGACGTATTTTTAAAAGACTAAGTTGCAGGTACAATACGAAATAGGCTGGAAGCTGCTCGGTAGAGATATAAGAGGATCTTGCAAATCCTTAGATCTGCCCAAAGTCTGTTATACATTTTTGTACATTTTACGATCCGCCTGTGGATCTTTCTTTACAAGCCGTCTGTATATTATTATTTAGTACTTTGAACATTTCGGTTTGTAATAGTAATTTTACTCCAAGACTTCCGTTTTGCCGTGTTTAATTGACAATAATATTATCAACTGACGTCACGATACTCCCCACTCGGGCCCACCGGTGTATGGATTTGGGTTGGAAATCCGGGGGGTGACAGGTTGGTATCAGAGCCAACGTTTGAGAGAACTAAACACTACCCTACTAGTGTTTAATCTCAAACTTACACGTGCACATTCCTTAGACTTCCGAGTCTAGGCATTGACCTAGGATTACTCATTTCATTATTAAGTTATTAGTATTGTTTTTGAATTGATTTTGACAGGAAATGCAGCCATGAGTGAGAGGACAAGGAAAAGGACCTATGAGAGGAGGACCATCAGGACACATCCCTCCACATCCCCATCACCTGAACCCCTATGAGGACTCGGGAGATTCATGGCCATTTGCCCAGCATTCGCCTACCCATACTCAAAGTTCTTACCATTCATACCATTCGCACCACTCTCACCACTCCCATCAATCTCATCATTCTTACCATGATGAGTTTAATCCTAACCAATATTTAAACACACCTCCAGCCGATCAAAATCAGTTAGACCAACCAAACCCCATGGACGAGGACTCCAACCCGGAGCTGCCGCCGTCGGGATCGCATACGCATCCCATAGAAATCTCAAGTGATTCGAACTCTTACGCCGGATCACCATACCAAGGTCCTAACGAATGGGACCAATATTGGAGTCAATTTATTCGCCAACACTCCTTCCCATCACTCCTAAACACCTCGTATACAAGAAGACGTCCACATGGAACCGGTGGACCAACCTCAACCACCACCCGAACCACCAAGGAGGAAGCGTTGAGCACGTATGTTGGTACGTGTAGGTCAAAGGTTGGGATTGCTGCCACCTTTACCCAACTCTTACCCACAATTCAAGAGGACCCACAAATGGGTGGACCCTCTAACACCTCACCTGTGTTGGAGCCAACTCCAACACCTACGGTTCAACCACCACCATCGGGTTATAATAACCCAATTCCAACATATCCAGATAATGCTGGATATGATCCTTTTAACCCGTCTACACCAATAAATTACCAAGCATGGTCGCATGACCCATACATGCAAGCGGTCATGCATAACGCACTTTACCCGTCTCCTTTCCCACCTGCTTATCCACCTACTGGATATCCAAGTTATGGGTATCAATACCCTAGTGTACCACAACCTCAACCTTCGCCGCCACTCGAGGCCATTAATGAGGTCTTGGAACGGATGAAAGAACTGCAGCAGCAAGCGGAGAAAACAGAGAAGAAGACAAACAAGTTCTTCAAGAAACTCTCCAAGTTGGTCAAGGGAAAGAAGGATGAGTAAAGTATCTTATAATTATATGTAGTCCCTGCGAGGACATTGTTATTTCTTTAGTCCCTGCGTGGGCATTTTTTTATTTCTTCAAAGTCCTTGCACGGACAGTTTATTTCATTTTTCTAGTATTGTAATTTCTATTTGAAATTTAATGAATTATTTTTGGAATTATATATATGTATTCATCCTCTTCAAACGAGCGTCTCGATTTTACTCGAAATTTATGCTCTGCAATATAATTCCAAAAAGATCTTAATGGTTTTGATTAGCCAAGTGGCACAGACCACATATTTGGCCAACTTATAAATGATAGTTAAGGACGAAGGGGTCTTCTATCATGATAGTTAAGGAAAGTTATCCTTCTATCCAGAGGTAGTGGACTAAGTTCAAGCCTCCAAGTCATTAAGGTCAATGCGACCGGGACTATTAATCAACCATTAAGGTACTCTTATGTTAACATTCAGGAATGTGCATACTCCTGGTAGTGTGACTTGAGGAACCACACTAGCCTTCAAGGTAATGGACTATGTCCTAACCTTATATAGCCTATGTGATCAAATTTGATCCCGGCTAATATCATCAGTGCAATGATAATAAATATCCATTAGTGATGTATTGCTCTTGGGGCTATGATTAAACATCCATTAGTGATGTATTGCCCTTGGGGCTATGATTAAAGATCCATTAGTGATGTATTGCCCTTGGGGCTATGATTAAACATCCATTGGTGATGTATTGCCCTTGGGGCTATGATTAAACATCCATTGGTGATGTATTGCCCATGGGGCTATGATTAAACATCCATTAGTGATGTATTGCCCTTGGGGCTATGATTAAAGATCCATTTAGTGATGATTTGCCATTGAGCAATATTATATTGTCAAAAAATGACAATAAAAGTGGTGGTTAATATAACCCCCTGTCTAAATTCTATGTCCATTAGTGACAGGCCTATGTGCCATATTTCATGTCCATTTTTGACAGGCCTATGTGCCATATTTTTGTGTCCATTAGTGACAGGCCTGTGTGCCCTATTTTATGTCCTTCGTGACAAACTTATGAGCTAAATATAATTGCCAATTTCGACAATGACAGTTGTGACATTACGATCCACTGTCCAGTAATATATGGACTATGTCCAAATTGTAATTTGCCTTTGATGGTCCTATTAAGACCTAGTACAAATATAGATATGTTAAGCCTAAGAGGTGTGATGTTAGTATAGGCAATGGATTGTTATATCCAATGTTGAAAGCCAATATGGTTGATATACCATGGCTAAATGAAGTTTTATTGGTATATAGAACTAAAACTCAAGGGATGGCTAACTCAAATGAGGCACAAAGTAGCCACCGGAATGTTGACTCTAACAAAGCCCAAAACAGAGATATTGATAATGATAATTTTCAAGCCGCATTGATGCGGCTGTTAAAAGGGCCATGGGAAAGGCCATAGAAAAGCTTAGAGAGGCGAGTGCTACTCGTTCTAGACCATTATCTATTCCACCATCTTCAGCTCATAAGGAGAGCTCAGTTTACTCTTCAAATGCGAAGAGTGAACCAAAGAAACAGGAATTTACTGATAGGTCCCGTTCTCTTAAAGACGGATGTACCTACAAAGACTTTGTCTCTTGTAAGACCCGAGACTTTAACGGGGAGAAAGGAGTTGTAGAAGCCTTGAAGTGGCTTGACGAGATGGAGACAATAGTGGATATCAGCGGTTGTGCTAATAAGGATGTGGTTAAGTATGTATCACAGTCCTTTAAGGGCGATGCCCTAATCTGGTGGAAAGCCATGATCCAATCTACAGGTAAAGTACACCTGTATAATTTGCGACGGTCCAAGTTTGTGGACCTTGTTAAGGAAACTTATTGCCCACCTCATGAGGTGGAGAAATTAGAGATAGACTTTTTGTCTCTTTCCATGAAAAAACCTAGATTGTCGGAAATATGTTTCCGATTTCAACTCCCTATCTAGGTTAGTTTCCTATCTGATCACCCTTGAAACCAAACGCATTGTGCGTTTTATCAATGGGTTAGCTCTCGAGATAAAGGGAATGGTAAAGGCTACTCAGCCTAGTACCTATAGGTCTGCTGTTGACCTATCCCTCTCCCTCACATTAGATGTTGAGGCAGAAGTCAGTCAAATCTGAGACTGACGGGAAAAGAAAACGGGAGGATGATAACTCCCAAAGGTTTAAAAAGAAAGGAAATGTTGGGTTCAAGAAGAACTAGCACAGGTCTGATGATAGACCTTTGTGCAAAATCTGTAACCGCAGGCATTAGGGGCAATGCAATACTGATCCCCAGATTAAACCCTATGGTATTTGCAAGAGGAAAGGGCATAGACCCACGAGTGCAAAAATCTTAAGGATGCCGTCAGTTTCAGCTGTAATGAGAAAGGGCATATCAAGCCTAATTGCCCAAAGAATCCTAGAAGCAACGAGGCAAAGCCTGGAAAACCCAAGAAGGGGAATGCTCGTGCCTTTCAGATGACTGCAAGAGAGGCTGTTAATGACAACAATGTCATAACAGGTACATTCCTCATTAACGATACTTATGCTAGAGTTCTTTTCGATTCGGGTGCAGATAGATCTTTTGTTGATCATAAGTTTAGTAAACTATTAAACTTGCGCATAAGAACTCTAGATAAAACTTATGAGATAGAACTTGTTGATGGAAGTTTAGAATCGGTATCTTCCATTCTTGATGGATGTTCTATATCCATTAAGAATCATTCCATTTCTATCTCTCTTTTGCTGATGATATTGGCGGGGTTCGATATAGTTTTAGGCATGGATTGGTTATCTCGTAACCAAGCCTGCATTGCATGTGATAAAAAATCATCGAAATTAAAACCCCATCTAGTGAAATGATCACCATCTCTGGAGACTCACACTACGGATTGCCAGATAAGGTGTCGTTATTTAAGGCATCCAAGTGTTTGAGGAAAGGTTGTGTCATTTACATGGCACAAGTTACTATTAATGAGCCTAAGCCGAATATTCAAGACCTCCCAGTTATTTCGGAGTATTCCAATGTCTTTCCCGAAGAATTACCAGGTTTACCTCCAGACAGGCAAGTGGAGTTTAGGATTGATATAATACCAGGGTCAGCACCCGTAGCTAGAGCTCCATATAGACTAGCACCAACGGAAATGAAAGTTAAGAGTTCAATTGGATGAACTCTTAGAAAAAGGCTTCATTCAGCCGAGTTCCTCACCTTGGGGAGCTCCTATCCTCTTCGTTAAAAAGAAAGACGGTTCAATGCGAATGTGCATTGATTACCCTGAGCTGAACAAGATAACAATCAAGAACCGATATCCATTGCCCAGGATCGACGATTTATTCGACCAACCTCAAGGGGCAAGTTATTTCTCCAAAAGTGACTTAAGATCGGGTTATCATCAGCTAAAGGTTAGAAGTGAAGATGTTCCTAAGACTGCCTTTAGGACCCGATATGGTCATTTTGAATTCTTGGTGATACCTTTTAGGCTCACAAATGCACCTGCAGCATTCATGGATCTCATGAATAGAGTCTGCAAACCATATTTGGATAAGTTCGTCATTGTCTTCATAGATGACATAGTTATCTACTCTCGTAATCAAGCTGACCACGAGAAACATCTTCGGTGCATCTTAGAACTACTAAGGCAAGAGAAGCTTTATGCTAAGTTCTCTAAGTGTGAATTTTGGCTTAGAGAAGTCCAATTTCTTGGACATATGGTAAATGAGTGTGGTATCCAAGTGGATCCTGCCAAAATTGAGGCCATAATGAATTGGGAAGTGCCCTAAGTCGCAAGGCAAATGTAGTTGCTGAAGGCTTAAATCGCAAGGAACGGGTTAAACCCATAAGGATTAACGCCAAGAGCATTGAGCTCAGAAATAGCTTGAATGAGAAGCTATTAGATGCGCAAAAGCAAGCCCTATTAGAAGCTAATGCTCCTAATGAAGGATTGGGCGGAACTGTCGATCAATTAACGCATGGAAAGGATGGAATCCTTAGGTTTAATGACAGAATCTGGGTTCCAATCTTTGGAGGACTTAGAGATCTAATCCTCCAAGAAGCGCATAGTTCGAGATACTCAGTTCACCCGGGAGGTGACAAGATGTATCAGGATCTGAGAAAGAATTATTGGTGGATGGGTTTGAAGAAATCCATAGCCACTTATGTAGCAAAGTGTCTGACGTGTTCGCAAGTTAAGGCCGAACATCAGAAGCCGTTTGGGCTTCTACAGCAATTGGAAATTCCCACTTGGAAATGGGAAATGGTAACTATGGAATTGATTACCAAGTTACCTAAGACCAAAAGTGGAAATAACACTGTTTGGGTCATTATGGATAGGCTGACTAAGGAAGCACATTTCTTGCCAATAAAGGAAACGTATAATTCAGACAAATTGGCTAAGTTGTATGTGGACAAGATTGTGTCCCTACACGGTGTGCCGATATGTATCGGATAGAGATACTAGATATACATCCCACTTTTGGAAAAGCTTCCAACAATCGTTAGGCACAAGATTGACCTTTAGTACGGCTTACCACCCTCAGACGGATGAACAAAGTGAGCGTACTATTCAAACGTTGGAAGATATGCTCCAGGCATGCGTGATTGACTTAGGTGGAAGTTGGGATGACCACTTACCCTAATAGAATTCTCCTACAATAATAGTTATCATACTAGCATCAAGGCTGCTCCTTTTGAGGCCTTGTATGGGAGAAAATGTAGAATGCCCGTGTGTTGCGTAGAAGTTGGAGAAGCCCAACTATCAGGACCGGAGATTGTCCTGGAGACGACGGAAAAGATTATGCAAATCCGTGATCGTCTCAAAGCTGCCAGGGATAGGCAGAAGAGCTATGCTGACAAGAGACGTAAACCTCTTAAGTTCCAGGTAGGGGACAAAGTTATGGCACATAGGCCTAACACTAATGGACATAAAATATGGCACATAGGCCTGTCACTAATGGACATAAAATAGGGCACATAGAATTTGGACAGGGGGTTATATTAATCCACAATTGTCTTTGTCATGATTGACAATATAATATTGCTCAAAGGCAATTTATCACTAAATGGATGTTTAATCATTGCCCCAAGGCAATACATCACTAATGGAAGTTTCATATAGCCCCAAGGGCAATACGTCACTAATGGATGTTTAATCATAGCCCCAAGGGCAATACATCACTAATGGATGTTTAATCATAGCCCTAAGGGCAATACATCACTAATGGATGTTTAATCATAGCCCCAAGGGCAATACATCACTAATGGATGTTTAATCATAGCCCCAAGGGCAATACATCACTAATGGATGTTTAATCATAGCCCCAAGGGCAATACATCACTAATGGATGTTTAATTATCATCGCACTGATGATATTAGCCGGGATCAAATTTGATCAATATAAGGCTAGGACATAGTCCATTACCTTGAAGTTAGTGTGGTTCCTCAAGTCACACTACCAGGAGTATGAACATTCCTGAATGTTAACATAAGAGTACCTTAATGGTTGATTAATAGTCCCGGTCGCATTGACCTTAACGACTTGAAGGCTTGAACTTAAGTCCATCAAATCTGGATAGAAGGATAACTTCCCTTAACTATCCTGATAGAAGGCCCTTTTATCCTTAACTATCATTTATAATGTTGGCCAATTATGTGGTCTGTGCCACTTGGCTAATCAAAACCATTAAGATCTTTTTGGAATTATATCGCAGAGCATAAATTTCATTGAGTTAAATCGAGACGCTCGTTTGAAGAGGATGAATACATATATATAATTCAAAAATACTTTATTCAAAAACACTTTATTAAATTTCAAAATAGAAATTACAATACTAAAAATAATGAAATAAACTGTCCATGCAAAGACTTAAAGAAATAAAAATGTTCACGCAGGGACTAGAGAAATAACAATGTCCTCGCAGGGACTACATATAATTAAAAGAGACTTCACTCGTCCTTCTTTCCCTTGACCAACTTGGAGAGTTTCTTGAAGAACTTGTTTGTCTTCTTCTCCGTTTTCTCCGCTTGCTGCTGCATTTCTTTCATCCGTTCCAAGGCCTCATTATGGCCTCGAGTGGCAGCAGAGGTTGTGTAACACCCTGCAAAATCGTGTCCAATAATATAATTACACGTGTTATATTTTTATTTTTAGTCTATTAAAGACTAACAGGGACTAAAAGTGTCAGCATGCTCAAACTAAATCTCTGAGTGATTTCTGATGTCAACATGCATAAACCGAGCCTCTGAGTGACCATTAGTGTTAACATGCTAAAAAAAATATAGCCTTTGAGTGACCATTAGTGTCAACATGCTTGAAACATAGCCTCTGAGTGACCATTAGTGTCAACATGCTAAAACTTGGCCTCTGAGTGACCGTTGTGTCAACATGCCCAGCCTCTGAGTGACATCGGAGTCAACATGCTTATAACGAGCCTCTGAGTGACATTGGAGTCAACATGCTTATAACGAGCCTCTGAGTGATCCTCTACGAAGTCCTAACTCTCGTATGTCCCATTTGTTGGACGAGAGGATTAAATCCGTGATATATGAAAGTTGGACGTTGGAGAGGTTAAAAGTGTCAACATGTTAATTTATACATCTGAGTGACCTTTTAACGAACCAAGAGCTCGACAATGTCCGGGAATGATCCCGGGTATGCCAAGTATTGGCTACGAAGGGCTAAAAGTGCTAAAAAGGTGTTTTAGGAGGTTTTAAGGGTGTTTAATAAGTTGAGGGGCTAAAAGTGACAAAATTCAATTCTGCTTATGGGGCGCGAGAGGCAAGCCTTGTGCCTCTCGCGGGGCGCGAGAGGCCTGTGTCTGCAGAAAGTTTGCTTGGCCTCCACACATATTGCTAAAAACCATTTTATTCGAAACCATGGACTTTCAATCAGCTATGCCACGTTTTAGGACACTTGAAAGCTCCCTCTAACACCCTTAAACACCTGGCATCACCTCCTTTGAGTTCTCCAACTATAAATAGGTATCCAAGTCCACCATTTGAACTTGCACCTTTCTTATTCATAACTCTTCTCGCTCCTCTGGAAGTTCCTTACAGAAAGGAGCATCCAACTAAGTTCTATTGCATTCTAGGAACCTCTTGTAAGTGTTCATTCCTTGTGCATTTTTTTTATAGGCTTATATAGACAAAAGTCAAGCGTTTTACGGAAAACGCTTTGACTTTCGGTTAAGACCATTATGGTCCATCGTAATGAACATGGCTAAGTGATCGTAATAAGGTAGATGTTAGTCCCTATAAGGGGCACCTCCTGAAGATCACGTTTGCTAGACCAATTGACGGGTCAAAGTTATGATTTTAAAAAGTCAAACAGGCCATTTTTTGGAAAAACCATAAATTGATCTTATATATGTTATGAAACTTGTTTTGACACTTAAAGAAGTTGGTAATACTTATTAGAACATGTAATAACATGTTCGGCTCGTCAATTTCAGTTCTAGGGTCGGTTCGCAACCGAAAGTCGCGAAGTTTGACTTCTGCTTTGACTTTCGATTCTGACCCGATTTAGATTAGTTACCTATTGATCTAAAGTTTCATTATGATCGTAATATAATGTAGCATAACCCTCTGAGGTTATATTACATGATCATAATATGAATCTAAGTTTATGCGCCAGTTCCATAATTATGACATCTTTGACCAAAATGTCCTTTTTGTATAAAACAAGGTTTTAGATGGTAATGAACTTGAAAATGAGTTTTTTTTACTGATATAATATTATAAGTAGGATTATTTGGGATGTTAAACCAAGTTATTAACTGAGTTTTCAAACAGGTCCTTAAACTATGTCGATAAATGACAATTTTGGCCCTCATGGCTTATAAAATGGTTTTTAGTCAGATCTTTTCAAGATAAATAATTTACCTACTGATAAGTTATATTAAATAACATATTTAAAACATCTTAATCTGACCTTAATATCAGTTTTCGTAAACATCGCATAAGACGTCATTTTACGACATAAGCGCCGTTTCGGCGCATAAATATGGTTTTAAACCATATTATTGACCAAGACTTGATACCTACTGATTTTAAAACTTATTTTAAACATAATTACAGTAGGTACATGTGATAAACTCAGAATCCCAAATAATTTATAAACTATGTGTAAAATGACCAAAATGCCCCTTCGGTGCATATTTTGGTCATAAAAGATAAAATACACATATAATTGGTATCCTTCTAATATTATATCATAAATAAAGTATTTTCCCAGAATAGTTATAACTATATTATATTCAAGTTCCTTTTATACGGTATAAAATTTCCGAAATGCCCTTATGAGGCATGATTTTGTTTTAAAACCTTAACGGGCATACAAGTTGATATCCTACTGATATTTTAACTTATTTAAAATATAATGGCATATAGAACTTGTCCATGAGTTATCCAGTTAGCCAATATCGCTAATATGCGTACGGTTGATTATACGTAACTAGTTTACGGAAATTAACCGAAACGGATTTAACCTTGTCATTTAAATCTCAAAATCCAGAATGTTTATAGTTTATCCATATTATACAACTCAAAGTACTTGTTGGGATTAAACTACATTCTATCCAATCATCGTTTAATCTGGCGTTATACGTTTTGATCAAGTACGCTAGTCGGTCTAAGTCAATGACTTAAATAAGACCGTTAGTATTTAATTGGTTAGTTTATGCCACAATCCAGACTAGCGACTTGCCGGAAAATGTTATCTGCACTTAGTACTTTTGTGTACGGATGAGTTATTAAAATTAAAGAAGACTAGCTCAGGTAAATACTCTCGACTTATTTCCCCTATACGGGCTTGGGTTACGGTAAATTATTACCGCTTGTTCGGAAATGGGATCAATCGAACGCCAGTTCAGGGATAGTAAATCCGCATATTCTGTTTTAATCAGTTTTGTTTGATAACTAAACATCGGGGGTTAACTACCGTGTCCTGGATATCATCGGCTCATTACAATAGAAATGACCACGACCTTAGCGCGGGTGTAGGCATACACCCGATAGACGCTCAATTATGCATTCCCACAAGGTTGGAAGGAATAGACTCCTTCGTGAGTCCAAAGTGGTGTGTACGTTAATTGTGTCTCGGTCTCCGTACTGGGCCCCGTATGTATGGACAAACATGTAAATCTGTTAACAAGGTTGGACGGTCAATTAACCCAAGTTATAAAAAGATTTTGTGCTGATACGCACTTAAAACATTTTTGAAATGTTTTCAAAATGAGTCAGTTGGGTGTATTTACCAGCGAAAGCTGACGTATTTTCAAAAGACTAAACAACACGTACAATACGAAAATAGGCTTGAAGTGCTCGGTAGTGATAGAGGATCTTGCAAATCCTAAATCTCCCAAAGTTTGTTTTATATTCTTTCCATGTACAATTTACGATCCGCCTGTTGATCTTCTATTACGAGCCTGTATATTATTTTGTATTTTCGAACATTTGGTTTGTAATAGTAATTTTACTCCAAGACTTCCGCCGTGCCGTGTTTATTGACTATGATGATTATCAACAGACGTCACGATACTCCCCACCCGGGCCAACCGGCGTATGGATTTGGATTGGAAATCCGGGGTGTGACATTGCCTTAGAAGAAATATAAAGAGTTCATGAATATTGTTGTGTTTGTATGATTGTTGTAATTTTTCCTTTAAATTGGAAATAATAAATATGAGACTTTATTATAGTAAATGTCATGAGCTTTGATGAAAACCCAATCATGCCCCGACTACCATTTCCGCTGCGGGTCAGGGTGTGACAAATTGGTATCAGAGCTTTTGACTATAGGGATATAGGATAGGTTATTAGACCCTTAGAGCCTATACTATAGTCGATTAGATTTTAATTGCTTATATGGTTACATGCAAACTCATGATGTTTATTGGTTTCATATTTGGTGCACACACAAATGCATGCAAGCACTTCCACTATCATTTTGTGTGATACTTAACATATTGTCAAACATAACATGCTTACATATACATTCATCACGCACGTTTCAATTCTCACATATTTAAAGCATTCTCATATTTCCTTATTCAAAGTGTTGTGATGTTTTCATTTTTCAATCTCATCAAAGTGAGTTCTACGACAGGCATGTAGTAACTGGAGTACAAGTACCGGTAGTCGAAACGTCCTGTCTAGGTTGGCAATCGTATAAATCCAATATAACGGACTAGTTTGTCTACCTAGGGACTAACGATGAGAGTACGAAGGACCTATTAGGCCAAAACATGCCACACCAAACGTCGTGTGAACTAACCCCACTTCGAGTTGTCACTGTGTCTACACATGGACATCTTCCGACCTTATATTTTGCGATCATGTTTTACGACTTTCATTCGGATGGCGCAAGTGTTAACAGGCCAACACCAATGTGAACCCTACCAGAGCCCAGTAGTCATGCGGGCCCACATGACTACCAAGGCCAAGTATGGGGACATATGGGGGTCCAAACATAAGCAAAGCCCAAGACATCCTATGGATGTAGCAAATTTATTTTCTTCATTTGTATTGGGACTGTTCATTTCTAAATACGACACATGACACCTATATGTCAAACTCATACTCTTGTTACGTATTCCTTGTAGATGTCTTCTAATCACTCTCATAGAGGTGGGAGATCAGGAAAATCCCGCGAGCGCGTGGCTGCCCAAATCGCTCAACAAATGGCCGCCGTACTTCTTGACATCGTAGTTCAAGTCCAACAAGCCCCTGCCGCAAATCCCATCCACCCAATCAATCAAGAGGGTCAAAATGTTGCTAATCCTCCCCCAAACACCACTAAGTGCACCTACAAGCACTTCAACTCATGTGACCCCCCAAAGTACGAAGGTACTGAGGGAGTCACTGCTCTCTTTCGTTGGTTCGAAGAGATGGAGAGTACTTTCCTCAACTGTGATTATCCCAATGACCGAAAAGTGCGCTATGCTATTGGACGCTTGTATGGAGTAGCCCTCACGTGGTGGAATGCTGAGAAGGGCAGACGAGACGCTGAGGCCGCTGTAGCCCTAACTTGGGAAGAATTGAGAGAGCTTATGACTAGACGTTTCTGTCCAAGAAGTGAAATTGAGAAATTGGAGGATGAGTTCAATTCCTTGAAGCAAAAAGAGGGTGATCACACAACCTATAATAAGAGATTCCTTGAGTTGAATCAAATGGTTCCAAATTGTTTCACCCCTCTCTACCGTTTGATCGAGCACTACATTCGGGGTCTTCCTCCAAAGATTCAGGACCCTGTGATGAGTACTACACCTGCAACTTTGGAAGCAGCAATGGAGCTAGCTACAGAGCTCACCGAAAACCGCATTAGGAATGGAGATTTCAAGGATGAGAAAAAGAAAGATGAAACACCAACTGAAACCTCAAACTCAACCCAAAGTGAATCCTCTTCCCAACTCACTACCAAGAGAAAGCGAGACGGACAAAATTTCGTTGTTACTCAAAGCAGTCAACCAGCTCCATAAGCTGTACCCCTTCAAGCTATCCCAATCACTCAAGTAGCACCCAACTTTGCTTACCAAATAAGAAACCTTACATTGACCCTCACCCTCAATGCAACACCTGTTTTTATCACCATCAACCCACTATACCCTATCGATTGTGCTAATTGTGGACGTTATGGTCATCTAAGTAAAACTTGTCCCATTTCTCAAAACCAAGCTTCACCCTACCCAAAACATGATCTAACCCTATCAACAACCTCAATACCCCATAGTTCATATGTTTGAGCTTGCTTTAATTGTGGTGACCTTACCCATTTTAGAAACACGTGCCCTAGATTGGTTAACATCATTAATGCCCAAGCTCAAGCGAACCCAGTTAACCAAGAAAATCAAGCAAACCCAGCACCCCCAGCAGCAAGAGAAAGAGCTTACAACATCAACGCTAATCCAGATGAAGTCAATAACAGTGCAAACGAGCAACCCAGCTAGCCTTCCATCGCTAAGAGTCAGGACTCCGCTCAACTCGTCTAATTCTTAATATTTTCTATAAATCTCAATTTTTGTATATCCCGTTTCAATTTGGGAATTTATGTATCTAGAAATTTTAATGATTAATTGATACCATTGTTTTATTTCATGTCTTTGTTTATCGATTTAAATTTCATGTCATCATACATCACGACTCACCTCGTCTCATCATTTAAAGAAGTTGGGTGGTGTCTCACTTTTTTATAGAATGACCCTTCATCATAACACATGAGAGAGGTACCGTCGTCATTCAGTCATGTGTTCTTTCATATTTGAGACTCAAGCTTTGGCTGTTGTGTTTGTTTATGTTTTGTAGATGTTAGGACGAGCCACATAGAACTAATCATAACTTACTAACAAAGCCAATGAAAATTTGGCAAGAATATGGTGGATACGCTGCTGGTACTTCCAATATATAAGTATTTTTGTCAAAAGATCAAAAGTATTGTCAGGCGGTTATGGGAAATTCTGTGTAAGTAGTGTAAATTTTAATTTGGATATCGTCATGGTTGAAGTTTTCGTTTAGTGCTATAACTATAACTTTTCAATGCATCGATTTTCTCAAAACTCCTATGCATAAGATCAAATCTAGTCAATCAACTCTGTGTACCAACGCTTCTCATCTCAGGCATCAAAAACCGATTCCTGTAGTAGTGTATTCAACTCTTACTAGGAACGTTACCGCCTCATTAAAAATCCAAAACTTCGCACTCACCTGGCTATGTAAACCCTTAGCGTCAAATCCAAACATCAAAACTCTCTTTTCTGTTAAGAGATATTCAGATTTTAGTCAGAGTACGTTGAGAGTCGAATCAAGGACCTGAGTTTATTTGGGAACCCGAAGATGCAATGCGCGAAAAAATACCCGCATCTTTTCCCAGTTACAACTTCTACCTAAATTTCGGGACGAAATTTCTAAAAGTAGGGGATACTGTAACATTCATGTAAAACGGGTTCCAAAACCCGCTCCGTTTGAGAATCAAGTATTCATTTAAAGTTTGTTACGCATTTATTAGTGTCATTAAAATTATGTTATTATTCATGATTAATAAATAAGTTACATAATTAAAACCAATAAAAAAATAAGTAAATAAATTAAACCTTGAAATAATTTAAAAAAATAAAATAAAAAGAATAAAAGGGGTAGCCGGGATTCGAACACGGGTTCCCCTACAAATTTCACACACTCAAAACACCATTCAGCCACACACACCATTTGCTTTAAACCCAAAGCGAATAAATTTTATACACAACCCCACCTCAAACCTACAATTCGAAAACTTGCAGAACGTGTAACTGCCGGCAAGCATGATTTATGCAATCAGAATTAATCACCGTTTTTCTGTTGAACGAGAGTAATTGATTTCTAGCAATCAATTATAACCGAAATCTTAAAGCAATTCGTTGAAACCGCAGTGAATTCATGGGTTTTAAATTGAAGATTTGAAACTGTTATTGAACAACTATAAATATCGATCATAACACCACACCCACACTCGCTCATTCTCTTAATCTCACTATACACTCTTGAAGAAACATTCCTTTGCAAACATTGCCCTTCGCCGGAAAACTGTACTTCACCGGAATCCAATCGGAGAGTTTACAATTTCGGTATAGTCTCCTAGATTATTTTATTTTCAACTGCTTTATGATTAATATATAAATCAGTTAATCCAGTGGATGTAACTGGATTAACAGTCGGAATTGTTGATTGGATTTTATCATGAAGAAGATAAAGTTGGATAGTATATTTGTATAATCAAAAACAGTTATAAAACCGGGTTAGACACACAGTCCAGTGGTGGACTGTGTGCAAAGATAAAGCATATGCCCGGGTTCGAACCACACACGCCACCGACTTTCTGAAATAAAAACCAACATTTTTTTAACCTAATCAGATTAACTCATAACATGTATATAAATATAATATAATTTCGTATTATACCGGGTTAGACACCCAACCCAGTTGGTAGGGCTGGGTGCATCACAAGGTGAAGGTCGCGAGTTCGAGGCAGACTTTGGGCGCTGGTTCAAAGGCTTTAAAAATCTTTTTAAATTAACTAATTTCTATAATAACCTAACTAATATATAAATATAATTAAATTAGAGATTATTTCGGGTTAGACACATAGCTCAGTTGGCAGAGTTGTGTGCACGTATACGAGAGGTCACGAGTTCGATCCCCACACGCTGCCAAAATCCACACGCATGAACCGGTCAGACCTGTCAGGTCTGACAAGACCATATTTTTTTATTACTATTTTATTTTGTTATTATTTCCATTTTCCTTATTAATTTTAACAGAAAATACTTAAAAAATAAGGTTTTAAAGCCTAAAAATTTGCATTAAATTCACAAAAATAAATCTAAAAATCTAATTAAGAGCACTAATTAAAAATACTAATTTCAAATAAAATTTATTTATTTATTGAATTATTACGTTATTATTTAGGTTAGTTTCTCTGGTTAAATCCAAATTCGTGCGCATTCATCGTCAGTCCAAGGAAACGCACCCACTGTGATGAATCCTTACAAATATTTTATTCATGTTTTGGGGTGTATCATGTGTCGTTCATATATTTCGTTTATTCAAACACTTGTGCTATTACCATTTTATGATTTAACGTGGGATGTAAATGTTATTTGTTGTATTGTGTGTTTATATTTTTGTCAGTTGCGTGCAATCATTCACATTAGGCCCATCAGTTCCTCATTTGAGACGAGTTGAAAAGGTGCCTCACTAGATCGGCTCCGTTTGATTGAGCCTTGATCTCATTGTTCATCATTTGTCATGTTTGTGTGTGTATTGCTTGATAAGATGTGGTTTGTGGTTAGATTTACATATGTGTTTACTCATATTTGGTTTATGCACATTTTTATTTAAATAACCAATACAACTAATTCGTTCAAATATTTAAATAAGATTCACTCGCCAACTTTTGTTGACCCAAAACCCTATTACACATGATACAGGTGGACAGGTTGAAGCAAGGAACACATAGAAAATTGCCTTAGAACAAATTTAAAGAGTTCATGAATATTGTTGTGTTTGTATGATTGTTATAATTTTTCCTTTAAATTGGAAATAATAAATATGAGACTTTATTATAGTAAATGTCATGAGCTTTGATGAAAACCCAATCATGCACCGACTCCAATTCTGCTGCGGGTCAGGGTGTGACAAGGAGGTTCATTGAGAACTTTTCGAGAATAGCCACTCCTTTAACTACCTTGACCCGTAAGAATGTCAAGTTTGACTGGGGTCCAAAACAACAAGAATCTTTTGAGGTTCTAAAACACAAATTGAGCAATGCTCCTGTGTTATCTCTACCTGAGGGTATTGAGGATTTTGTTATTTACTTTGATGCCTCGCACACCAGCATGGGCTGTATCCTAATGCAAAAAGGCAAAGTGATTGCTTGTGCATCACGACAATTAAAGGTGCACGAAAGGAATTACCCCACCCATGATTTGGAATTGGGTGTCGTTGTATTTGCACTTAAGTTGTGGAGACAATACTTATATGGCACAAAGTGTATTATATACACTGACTATAAGAGTCTCCAACATTTGTTCAATCAAAAGAATTTGAACATGCGACAACGCCACTGGATGGAAACACTTAATGATTATGATTGCGAAATTCGCTATCATCCTGGCAAGGCAAATGTTGTTGCTGACGCCTTGAGTCGCAAGGAAAGGGTTAAACCTATTAGGATTAACGCCAAGAGCGTTGAGCTCAGAAATAGCTTGAATGAGAAGTTATTAGATGCACAAAAGCAAGCCCTGTTAGAGGCTAACATTCCTAAGGAGGGATTAGGCGGAACTGTTGATCAGTTAATACCTGGAAAGTATGGAATCCTTCGTACTTAATGAAAGAATCTAGGTTCCAATCTTTGGAGGACTAGGAGATCTAATATTCCAAGAAGCGCATAATACGAGATACTCTGTTCACCCGGGTGGTGACAAGATGTATCAAGATTTAAAAAGAAAGTATTAGTGGATGGGTTTGAAGAAATCCATAGCCACTTATGTAGCTAAGTGTCTGACATGTTCGCAAGTTAAACCGAACATCAGAAGTCGTCAGGACTTCTACAACAACTTGAGATTCCCATTTGGAAATGGGAAATGGTAACCATGGACTTAATTACCAAGTTACCAAAGACCGAACATGGTAATGACACGATTTGGGTCATTGTAGATAGGCTGACTAAGTCAACACATTTCTTGCCAATTAAAGAAACGTATAACTCTGACAAACGTATAACCAAACATGGTAATGACACGATTTGGGTCATTGTAGGTGGCCACCGTAGCTTACGGTGGGCAAATTTTTCCTTACGGTGATGACTATCTGTCTTACGGTGGCTTTTGAGGGTGGACTCCACCGTAAGCTACGGTGGCCACCGTAGCTTACGGTGGTCAGCAAAATATTCCCATTTTGCCCTTCTTCAATCTCTCAAGTCCAAAGCCTCAGTTAGCCAATTGCAATTCTCCGAAAAAACACGTTAAAGTTCTCTCGTTATGCTCTTCAGTTACCTGCAAAGGCATATGCACCGTAGATATCAAATCGTAACAAATTAACGTTTAAAGCGTGGAATATTTATCATTTTATCACACTTATGGGTTGTCCAAAGGACCACCCGTCACATCCCCACACTTAAACGTTGCTTGCCCCAAGCAACCCTTTCACAACAATTTTAAACTAACAAGTGATCATCATGTAAACCAAACACAAACAAGTTGCCCCGTTATCAACTTTACCTTCATAAAACATAACACACCCCTCACTAAACTCTTCTCTCGGCGACAAAGTAGTACTAGCAAGATTGCGCTAGATCACTCAATACAAGTATGCAATTATGCGACAATAAGCTTGGATAACAATCAAGTCTTTACCAACAAATTTTTGTCTAAAATGCTCATGAATCAGAAGGACTTTTCGGGTTGTATCAAGGCTATGTGTACAGGTGAGAGTTGGTGGGAAATATTCATGTAGCTTGCTTAATCGACCCGATTCATTATTACATCAACATAAATAACGAACTCTATTTGTACAACTAACTTCCTTTTTTTTAACCATAACATTCCATCAAAATAACAACCATAGCATTACAACCTATTGAAAGAGAAAATACAAACATAACAAGAGCAAGCTATCTAAACCGGGTCGATTAAAAGGTAGAATTTTGTAGGACATAGGTTCGGGTAACAATTGAAAGGCTACAAGCTCAAATTTGACTACTAATATCCAAACCCCCGTCCCGCTCACTAACAAGCTCATATTCATAACTTATGAGGTCCAACCCCCCCAAACCCACACTCAACACAAATCCAGACGAGGCTACCTAAATGCCCTCATATTCACAAGCATGAAAACTCAGGTTTTGACAAGCATGTATTATCCAAGTTCTATTAACACAATATACACACCGCCACTCAATCAAAGGAAAAACCTTAAATTCCCCAATTACATCTATGTGGCTCAATCCTCACCAAGAAAGAAAGGAATAGAATTGGATACTGATGTGTCATGCATAATCTGGTAGTACCTTCAAACTTTGGCAACTATTTAGTTCGGTTCACAAAAAAATTTTCAAAATTCCAAAAATTTCCCCCATCCCCACACTTGGGATACATTGTCCCCAATGTATGGTTTTAGAGGAATGATCTCTCCAGTTATCTCCAAAATCACCTTTCGGTCAAACACTCAAATCCCAATATTTCTTTTTTTTTATATCTAGAAACTCAACCACAAACCACAAACCCAACACAACGATCAATATGCTACACCCCGACCTTCCCAACCATAAACAAAATGTAACAAAATAAAGCTACACTACTGTATAGAGGAAGGACAGAACCTGATCAATAGTAACGCGGCGACGGAGGTCCAAAGATGGAGGTCATCAACTCCGAAAATCCGTTGAATGCAAACGTGCCACTTCCTCCTTCTTCTTGTTATTGCCCAGAGCTCGGTTGCTGCTGCTGCCCACGCCGAGGGTCCACCCACTGAGAATGATGTATCGGAGGTGTTGGGTAAGAAACACTACCGTCATAAGGTGGTAAGGTCGAGTAATCAACTGGCAGTGGCTCTACAACCACCGGCGCCCTGCTTGCCAATCATCATGCATCCTACGGTTCTGATCATCCAAACATTGATTATTGATTTCTTGCTCGAAGGCGTAAGCATGAGTACGGTTCCACGATTCTTGTCTATCAAAATTGTGCCTCAATGCACGTTCCATGCTTGGCCCATGAATGTCTGATGATCAAAAAACGTCCGCTCGGCTCCACTCCTGCTGTCAAACACAGAAGGCATTTGACTTTCAATTACTTCTTGCATGGTTCCTTCGTGAGCCCAATTCGGCTCATATGGATATCTCAAAAAGTCAAAGAACCCTCCGGATGGAATACTACTCGACCCCCTGCTCAACATTCATTGGGGCCACCTTTGACTCATCCATGTAGTCCTCATCCCCACTTGGACCTTCTTCCTCACTTTCCGGCTCGTCTTCTTCACCCGGTCGAAGTGGCCGCGCGTCAGCCTTTAGAACTCTCCATCGTTGACCCTCACTTTTCAGCTTATGAAATCTCTCAGACTCATTATATTTCCACCCCGCTCCTAACTGTCGGATCTCAAACGGCTTGAACTTTTTATAAGATCCCTTATCATCTGCACCGATCACCCCATACATTTTCAATAAAGCAGTGATGATGTGGCAATGCGGAATGATTTTCCGCTGATCGCTGTTGCGACTGCCAGAAAACAAAACGGAAACATGGGACCCCCAAACAAAGCATAGAGCACCGGCACTTCCGGACGTCGAACTTCTGTTTTGTCACCCCGCCTCGGGATAACATTCTGCATGCAAATGGCTAAGATTAATTTCCCCTCAATCCTTAGATTCTTCCTATATAGTTCCCATGCGTAGTACCCGGTAAGAACAAGTAATCCAACATGGTATTCCAACGCGGATGCTTTTCGGGTTCAAAATATAAGTCTTCCACTCTTGGAAGCATATGCTGATTAACCGGCTTACTATCAAATTTCACAACCCGCCTTAAAGAATCAAAGGACATCTCTACCTCGATGCCATTCACAGTGCCAATTAATCTCATCTTCGACGCACCACCCATGTATGAAGGGCACCTAAGAGTGGCCATCCACTCTTGAATTTCAGTATCGTATAGATTGGTTCCTTCATAATCATAACACTTCAGGGCTGCCTCCCCTCCTAAAGCCAGGAATTTGTCCGTAATCCCAAACGGACCAAAATCAACCTCCCAACCTCCTTCTCACAAATGAACGCCTCCTTTCTTTGCGCCAATCGGTTAATCTAATCATTAAATAGTTCAGCCTGTCACTCTTCCGGTTGATCATGTAATGGACCGGATGTCCATCGTGGCTTTGGCCCTCGATCGGGCACATCTTCTTCTATGTCCTCTTCACTGTCACCTTGCATTACTAACCGTCTTTTTCTTGGAGCCGGGTTACTAGAAGAACCCACCTTTTCCTTACCCTTGCGCCCCATTATAATCATACAAGACATAAACATGAAGAACACATATTATTCATCTTCTCAAACACCCACATTATCCCCACACTTACTTATTACTATGGTCATGAAAACTAGACAAAACTTGAAGTTCATTATATGCATAAATTTGAACAAATTCTCCTAAATTAGTAAAATTTTACTCAAAAATCATATCTTTGTCACCTAGCTAACTTCCATGACCATAATCATTCAAAACTCAATCAAGTTCATCTCAAAATCATCAACTATAAGCAAGTATGGGCTCATGATAATCTAGTTCATCTCAAAATCATCAAATCCTACAATGCAATAATAATAATGTAAGAAATTGCATACCTTGGCCTTGTAGAAAAGGAAAATCCCTAAAAACTTCAAGATTATTGAAAACCCACAAAACCCTAGAAATTTCATATCAAAAAGTTCCACTTTGATCCCCCAAACGATGGAATTGACCAAATGCAAGCACACAATCGAAATCCTTGCGAAATTTTAGCCAAAATAGACCCAAAAATCACTTGATTTGGTTAGAAATTGAAGGATTTGTGTGGGTGGAAGTGGGAGTTCTTGAATGTTAATGAAGGAAAAGAGGAGAAGAAATTGTGGCTGAAAGTTGTGTAGAAAGTGGGTGGTTTGGGTTTAATTTTCGTGTTAAAACACTGTTTTGCGGACCCAAGACGCCCAGTGGCCACCGTAAGCTACGGTGGCCAAGGGCTTAAAAGGGACCGTAAGACAGTTTATTAACACCGTAAGACATTTTGACCCGCCGTAGCTTACGGTGGGGACCGTAAGCTACGGTGGGTACTGGGCATTTTCAAAAAAAAATTAATAAAACTAACAAAACCCAATTTACCTATTTTAATCTCCTACCCCTTGAAAAAGCTGTGTTGTCCTCAACACCGTGTATGAGAAGTTTCGAAAAACTTCCCCACTCTTGTTTCAAACACAAATCCACAAGTACGGATAAAGACGCGAAACAAACTAAACAACAACAAAGTATTTTACAATACCAAACCATTGGCCTTTTGTATTAATTCTCATCCAAGGGCCGTAAGATGTAGCCCACTTTATCAAGTTCAAGATGTTTAATATCATTCCCCTCCAAGTACGGTTTGAGTCGATGCCCATTCACCATTTGCTTCTTGTTGGTCCGCTCATCCATGATATCAACATCTCCAAACCTTCCCACACGTGTAATAACATATGGGCCCATCCACTTGCTTTTTAATTTTCCCACGAACATCTTCAACCTTGAATTGAACAACCATACCTTTTGACCCATTTCAAAAATTCGCTTCCGAATCTTTGGATCGTGAACCTTCTTGAGTTTATCCTTGTATGCAGCTGCACACTCATATGCTTCATCTCGAATCTCTTCGATCTCACTCAATTGAAGTTTATGGATCTTCCCCGCTTCATCATAATCGGCGTTTACCGTCTTAATGGCCCAATGCGCCCTATGCGCCAACTCCATTGGTAAATGACACCCCTTCCCAAACACCATCCGATAAGGAGTTGTACTAATAGGAGTCTTGTAGGCCGTGTGGTATGCCCACAACGCATCATCCAATTTACCTGACCAATCCTTTCTGTCTGTTCACACCATTTTCATTAGAATTTCTTTGATCTGACGGTTAGACACTTCGACCTGTCCACTGGTTTGTGGATGATATGGTGTGGCAACTCAGTGGTTCACATCGAATCTCTTCAATAATTTGCCAAAATTAAAATTCTTGAAATGCGAACCGCCATCACTGATTATAACACGTGGAATTCCAAAACGAGCAAAAATATTCGATTGCACGAACTTACATACAACCGAATGATCTTTAGTCCGTGTCGGTATGGCTTCAATCCACTTCGAAACATAGTCCACGGCCACCAATATATATAAAAACCCATTTGAACTTGGAAACGGCCCCATGAAGTGTATTCCCCACGCATCAAAGATTTCTACTACCAAGATAGGTTGCATAGGCATTTCGTCCCTCTTTGAAATACTCCCCAACTTCTGGCAATTCAGACAATTCCGAGCAAACTCACGTGCGTCTTTAAAAATTGTGGGCCAATGGAACCCGCACGTGAGCACCCGATACCCCGTCTTATGACCGCTAAAGTATCCCCCACAATCGGAGGAGTGAGCATGAGTTAAGATTTCAGCCACTTCCGATTCCGAAACACACCTTCTAATTACCTGATCAGGCCCAATTTTGAACAAGTCCGGTTCATCCCAAATATACTGTTTAACTTGTATCATGAACTGTTGCCGTCTTCTCTTTGTGCAATGTTCGGGAATAGCACCCGTGGCCAAATAGTTTACGTAATGTGCATACCACGGAGCCGTAGAAGTAGAGACAGCGAGCAACTGTTCATCCGGAAATCGTTCATTAATCTCACTTAGATCATCAGCCCCTTCAACTAGAATCCGAGACAAGTGGTCTGCCACCACATTTTCACTTCCCTTTTTGTCTCGAATTTACAAGTCGAATTCTTGCAACAAAAGTACCCATCGAATCAACCGAGGTTTAGCATCCTTCTTTTCCATTAAATACCGCACCGCGCTATGATCAGAATAAACCACCACTTTGCTCCCCCAAATATATGACCGGAACTTGTCCAAGGCATACACCACCGCTAATAATTCTTTCTCGGTTGTGGTGTAATTCAGTTGCGCCTCGGACAGAGTTTTACTTGTATAATAGATCGCCATCAGCTTTTTATCAACCATTTACCCCAAAACCGCACCAATAGTTGTATCGCTGGCGTCGCACATGATTTCAAACGGTTTTGACCAATCCGGTGGCAGCAAGATAGGGGCCTTCACCAACTGTTCCTTTAAAACATTAAAGGCTTGCTCAGTAAAATCAAATGGAACATCTTTCAATAATAAATTACACAAGGGTTTAGTAATCACACTAAATCCCTTAATGAATCTCTATAAAAGCCAGCATGTCGCAAGATTGACCTTACCCCTTTAACATTTTTAGGAGGAGGTAGCGATGAAATTACACGAATTTTTGCCTTGTCTACCTCCATCCCTTTTTCGGACACAACATGGCCCAACACAATACCTTCCTGAACCATGAAGTGACTCTTCTCCCAACTCAACACTAAGTTTTTCTCGACACATCTTTTTAAAACTTTTTCTAATTCGTCGAGACACGACTCAAAACTTGTGCGGAAAATGGAGAAGTCATCCATGAACACTTCAAGCGACTCTCCAACCATGTCCGAGAAAATACTCATCATACATCATTGAAAGGTTGCCGGAGCGTTGCACAAGACAAATGGCATTCGCCTAAAGGCAAAAGTACCATAAGGACAAGTAAAGGTGGTTTTGTGTTGGTAATCAGGGTGAATTGCAATTTGGTTGTATCCTGAATACCCATCCAAAAAACAGTAGTATTTTTGACCTGAAAGTTTTTCAATTATTTGCTCAATAAAAGGTAATGAGAAATGGTCCTTAGAGGTTGCGGTATTCAATTTTCTATAATCGATACAAACACGCCACCCGGTGACCGGTCGGGTGGCGATTTGTTCACCATTTTCATCTTTAACAACTTGAAGATCGGCCTTTTTAGGCACTACTTGGGTAGGACTTACCCAAGCACTAACGGATATAGGATAGATAATACCTGCATCCAACCATTTGATTACCTGCTTTTTCACTATCTCACGCAGATTTGGATTCAACCGTCTTTGTGCTTCCCTCGTCGGCTTGGCATCATCATTTGTAATTATCTTGTGCATAACAACAGATGGGTTGATTCCCTTCAAATCAGCAATTGTCCATCCTATGGCTGCCCGATTCGCCTTGAGCACTCTTAACAATTCCTTCTTTTGAGCCACCTCTAAATTAGAGGTAATAATGATCGGTAATGTGTCATTATCCCCTAGAAATGCGTATTTTAAGTGGCTCGGCAACTCCTTCAACTCTAACATTGGGGCCTCTTCCAAAGATGGTTTTGTTCCCGAATTGATTTCCACCGGTAGACTCTCGAACTGATGAGTCCACGGCGGTCGTCCCTCTTTCATTACCATCACATCTTGCTTCTCCTCCTCCACCCACAAATCATTAGCATGTACCTGTTCAAACACATCACAAACACAAACACAAGTATCCTCTTCCGCATATTCATGTGGATCGCACCCATCCACCAAATCTGCCATGAAACACTCGTCAACACCAACAGAATTAGATGTGTTAGTAAAAACATTTAAACGCATTTTCTGTTGCCGAATGTCATGTCAACCGTACCAAGTCGACAATCAATTACATCATGAGCGGTGCTTAAGAATGGCCGGCCCAAAATAACATTATGTTGTTGTTTAGTCAAGTACCAAAAAGTCTACCGGGTAGTAGATATCATCGACTTTTACAATTACATCTTGGACCATCCCTCGGGGTAGTTTGTGAGACAAATCGGCTAAAACCACCGTCGTCTCAACCCGAGCCAATGGACCAAAATCATATCGGTCATATAACCCACCCGGTAGTATACTTACCCCAGCTCCAAGATCTAGCAACACTTTTGACATTGGAAAGTTCCCAACTTGAATATTGATTAAAGGCGTTCCCGGATCTTGGAGCTTTGGAGGAAGAATTCCTTTAAGCATCGCACTAACCTGTCCGATCAGATCTACCCGCTTAGGCAACTTCTTTTTTTGTTGTCTCTTTTGAGTGCATAATTCTTTTAAGAATTATGCGTAAGCGGGTACTTGCTTTATAGCATCAAGCAATGGAAGGTTCACTTTCACTTGTTTAAACACATCCAAGAGTTCTTCCTTTTGGGGACCCCTTGTTGAGATAAAAAGTACTTGCTTTATAGCATCAAGCAATGGAAGGTTCACTTTCACTTGTTTAAACACATCCAAGAGTTCTTCCTTTTGGGGACCCCTTGTTGAGATAAAAATTTTCTTTCCGGGGTCAACTAAAGCGGAAGGAAACGGGACTTGACTCGGTCCCCCTTCCGCCATTGATTCGTTTAATAATTCACCCAAACCCGGTTTATTAGTTACATTTTCAACAAGAGATTCCCGTAACACATTTGGCGATGGGACATCCTCCTCATCACTCTCATTAACCGTAGCATCCTCAACCACCCCTTCAACCAAAACCGGATCTAAATTTGCTTTAAATTCTTTACCACTTCTTAAGACACTTACATGGTTAATATTGATATTACGTGAAGTATCATGAGAGAGATTTACCTTTGTGTCACTCGGAAGCTGACCCTTCCCTTTTTTAAGATCCGCTACCTCTGATACAAGTTGACCCATTTGTGTGGTGAGTGCTTGGATACTTTTGTCACGGACTTCATCCTTTTGTAAACGAGCTTCATCGAGTTGATTTCTCTGTTGCATGTCTTGTTGCATCATGCGGAGCATATCCATCACTTCATTACTGCTCGGTGAATTTTGACCCATATTTCCACCTTGGTCACCCCCTTGTTGACTTTGACCTTGCTACCCTTGGTTATTTCCTCCCCTAAAGTTCCCTTGGTTATATTGTGGGCGAGGAGCAAAACTCCGTTGAGCTCCTTGGAAATTAGGGTTAGCCTGATTAGCCAGGTTCCCATAACGGAAATTTGGATGATTCCGTAACCCAGGGTGGTATGTGTTTGAATTCATGTTGTAGTTTCGACCACCCCCTCCAATTGCATTCACCTCCTTGACTTGATTTGCATTTACTCCCACCAAGCATACCTCCGCTGCATGACCAAGTTCATTACAATTAGTACAAACATTATATACCTGGTTTGATGCTTGTGCTTCTCCATCCTCCACCGCATACACTTGAGGCCTTGTGATTACATGTCTAGCTCGCCTCGACGATTGTGCTTTCCTTTTTGATGTGACCGCCATTTGTTCTAGAAATTCCCAATCATCTTGCTCGTAGTTTGTTCCAAAAGTACCATTTGTGATAGACATTAAATCCCGAGCATCCTCCGAGCTTAAGCCTTCATGAAACGTATTCAATAACTCCCACAATGCTATACCATGATGAGGACAATTCTTCAACATCATGTTGAATCTTTCAAATGTCTCATGAAACATCTCACTTGGCTGTTGTTGGAAACTCCTTATACTCCGCCTCGCTTCATTTGTCTTTTGGGCTGAAAAGAATTCTTCGAGAAATCGTTGTTGCATGTCGGCCCAAGTATAGATAGATGCGGACGGTAAAGTATGAAACCACCTCTTCGCTTTGTCCTCCAACGAGAATTGAAACAACACCAACTTAACATCATCTGATGAGAATCCTTACCCCCTAATAGTGTTGCAAATGGAATCATAAGTTTCCAAATGGAAGTACGGTTCCTCCATTGCTAGACCCTTGTACTTCGGCAAACTTTGCAATGCATTCGTCCTTACCTCAAATGTCCTCCCATCCGGGCATTGAGGTATCACTACCGGAGAAGGATTATTGGTAATAACCGGACGAAAATGCGCTTCAACCCCCGCACTACTTCTCGATGATGTCGACGCGGAGCACCCAATGGTACTCTTGGTCGGCCCACTGGACCTTGTCTTAGCCCTTGAGGTACAAAGTGTTGTTATGGTGGAGGTTGATGCATCGGTCTTTGGAATTGTGGTTGTTGATGTTGAACTTGGAGTTGTTGTAAAGGCATTGGTTGTTGGAACGGTGGCCCCTGAGGACGAACTTGTTGCACCCCCGTAGGTTGCCTTTGTGGGTACCCCATTCCCCCTTGCGGTCCAAAGTTACCTCCTTCACCCCCATAATAGTAACCTTCATCTTCATAACCTCCAAATTCCTCTTCATAACCATCATCATACACGTCTCCTCTACACCCGATGTTTGCACAAACTGTGAAGAAGGATTATGGGGACCCGGTTGGTTTGGTGGTTGAAATGTAGGTGAAGTATGGATAATGGTGGAGCTAGGTAAAGGTTGAGTTGGTAAAGGGTATTGGGTGGATGAGGATTAACCGGATGTGGGAAAGAAAGATGAGAATGGTGGTACTAATGATGCGGCGTTAGATGGGTCAACTTCATGTGTCGAAGTTAGGTGAGTGGTGGAATTTGGTGGAGGTGTAGATGGTGAGGTTTGGTTTGTGGTGGTAGGCAATTGTTCCATGGTATTGAGTGGTGAAATAGGTGTGGATGGTGTTGTTGGGGAACCACTAATCTTATTCTCTCATAACAAAACCCGAATGCGTCGTAGAGTTCGCTCAATCTCCGGATCAAATGCCAATGGTGATAGCCGATTAGATCCTCTAGTATGCATACACCTGTAAGAATCTGCACACTAACACAACCAGGTTAAACCCGGAAATATAACAAACTATACTACCACGAAATAACACACGTTGCGCACAATTCCGCGGCAACGGCGCCAAAATTTGACGTGTAATCGTTGTCACACACAAATTTAATCCCAAAACTACTATTAGCTAACGGTAAGTGGGTATCGAACACAAGGAATTGTGGAACTAGTGTTATCAAAAGGTTGTACTATTATAACTAATTACCTAATTTGCAAGAATTTAATTTCAGATTTCAAGTGATGGATTTTAGACTTAACTACTAGCGATTCAAAAATTGGTTTTTAACAGATTAATAAGGGAATGATCATCTTGGGCTTCCGGTTTAAAACGCATGTGTTCAATTCTACTGAAAGAGTCGCATAGACATGACTCGTGTTTGATTAACTATTTGTGATAAAACGGAACAAAGTACTCTGATTATAATGCGAGGTCGTTACCCGATGACCAATTGATTAATACCCAACCCGTAAACCTTCCCGTGATATCTTGATTGTCAACGACACCAAGAACGTACGAAATAGGCAATGACAAAGATATCATCCAACAATTTACAAACAATCAATCAACACCATAATAACCATAACATAGTAATTATTCTAGAAATCAAGAATTCAAACACAATTGTTCAACAAACCTTCACCCAAAATGATCACACAAATGTCTAGCCGCTCATATTCTGACAATCAAACATACTTCAAGTGTCTTGTTCATACGAATCGATAACACCAAAATAATGTTTAGAACTTGTTAGAATCAATGAAAACTACTAAAGATCGCCCCTTTTTGCTGTGCAATTCGTCTCCAATGATTGATAATGTGAAAAGACTCTTCAAACACTCTTAAATTGGGCAGTTACAGAATTTCTGTAGCTCACCACCGTAAGCTATGGTGCCCACCGTAGCTTACGGTGGGCAAATTTTTCGTTACGGTAATGACTGTCTGTCTTATGGTGGCTTTTGAGGGTGGACTCCACCGTAAGCTACGGTGGCCACCGTAGCTTACGGTGGTCAGCAAAATATTCCCATTTTGCCCTTCTTCAATCTCTCAAGTCCAAAGCCTCAGTTAGCCAATTGCAAGTCTCCGATAAACACGTTAAAGTTCCATTGTTATGCTCTTCAGTACCTGCAAAGGCATATGCACCGTAGATATCAAATCGTAACAAATAAACGTTTAAAGCGTGGAATATTTATCATTTTATCACACTTACGGGTTGTCCAAAGGACCACCCGTCAAGGGGCCAATATTAGACAAATTAAAAGATGAATTAATCAAACATTATTAAAACACACACACATCAGTGGTGTGTGTGTCGACTAGAGCAAGAGGAAGGAAAGGGAAAACCCCTTAACATCACAAATCTTCAATTTTGGAAAGGAAATTGAAGTTTAAATTTATGAATGAACTAAGATTTATGATCACCTAAGTTTTCTTAACACCAAGTAAGTCGAATTTTATGTTCTAGTGATTTTTTATGAAATGTGTTATGTATAAAATGTGAAAGTTTTATGAAATTGAACATGAATGCTAGTTAATGTTAACATGTAGAAGTCGTAATATGCTTGATTTTGAATATATTGATGATTTGGGGTAAAACCCACTTGTATGTTGTTGAATGATCAAGTTTAGTGAAGATTAAGTATAAATTTATATGATGATAAAGTTAGAAGTAATTTGTAGCAGATACTTTGTTGAGAAATTTATGTAGATCAAAAGATATATGGCTATGGTGATGATTTTTGAAGTTAGGAATTATATGTAAATTAATGGATGAAATGAGAAAATTATGCTTAGTTAATTGTACATTATGCTTTGTTGATGATACGCACACAACGTGTTCGATGAAATGTCTTGATTGATTCAAATGTGAGCAAAATTTCTGTATTTTGATGATGATCGAAGTGTATACAGTTAATTAGCACATAATGTACAATGAAGAATACATAAGTAATGAAATTGTATAAAAGCTAAATATGTGAAGTTGTATCGTATAGGCGCGAAGAAAGAAGAAGGTACGAGCCATTTTAAGACACAAGTAACGCAAGACCACGGTAAGTTCATGAGAACTTCACTTTATCCTAATGTAGATTATGTTATTGATTTCATTATATTGCTACTAGCAGTATATTAAAGTTTCTTTAAAAGTATAGTAAATGTAATGAGTTGAACAATGAGAATACGAAGTAAAATGATGACCCGTTATGAACGGGTCTAAACGAATGTGAAATAAGATTAAGAAAATTACAAAATGATTCGTTGTAAACGGGTCAAGATGTATGAAGTTATGTAATGATGGAATGATTTAACATTGACCCATTATGAATGGGACAAGTTAGCTATGAATGGAGATGCTATGTTGAGGGTTCAAGTCTTTGACTCGTAATGAACGAGTCAGATGAATTAAAGATGTTAATAAAGGAATAGTATAGCAGTATCCATTTTAAATGGAGATACTACTATGAAAGGAAGGAATGATAAACGGATGAATTTAACATGTTGGTCTTGGTAACGGGTCAATTATGAGATGGAATGATAGATGTAAATTTATGCTTAAGGAATTATATTAATAGATATTTATGTTTTGGATGATAGGAAAATCTCATTTTTGATGATGGCGAGCTTGGATCTTTGGATCGAACACACTTTATCGTCATTACGCATTTCCGACTTATGTTTATTTTCTTATGGGTCATAACACTTTTGACTTGCAAACACTTGTTTTAAAAGCCTAAGTCTTGTAAGTAAGTTTAAAGTTTGTATTTTGATGTAGTAGTTTGAGCTAACACTTGTGACAAATCTAGATGGATGTGTTTACCTTGAACTACTTCAAAGGTACTTTGGTAAAAATATGAATGTGAATGAAGTTTTAAATTTTAACGTTTTTGTTAATCGTTTTGACCTTATGAAATTTTGGGCCTTACAGGGACTTGATTTGAGGCTCGGTTTTAAAAGAGCCGCTCCATTTGGCTCGGGTTGTAAACGAGCCAAGCACGAGCAAAGGTTCGTTCGATTCGGCTCGTGAAACCCTAACTCCGAAGATGTTTTCTTAAAATATTATATAATAACTTTTAAAAGTAAATGTGTTTTAATATTAATTTGATGTTGAACACAGAAGAATTGCATTTGACATCATCTATGCTTTAACTAGATTTCAGCGGTATTTTTTAACTAAAATTTTTTAAATAAATATACTTTATGTTTCACTTTTTATATGTGCCGAGTCCTTTTCCTCAAACCCAGTTAGTATTTTATATTAAATCTAAACATTTGCCTCTAAGACAAGTGTACGTTACTTAAAAAAAAGGATAAAATCTCAATATTCAGTTTTTCTCCTCTAACTTCAATGTTTCAACATTTCAGCTTCATACTTCCAGAATACTTGCATTTAACTACTAAAACAGCTTAACAAACATTTTTAAGGTGAAATTATTGCATTTCACTACTAAAGAACTACCCATTTATGACATCAAAATAATCACAAATCGGCTGCTACACAAAAATTTGTTTTCAATCTAATCTGTTCACTTTTACAGACCGTAATGGCTTTGCGGCCAACCAAAAGAATCATATCTAAGTTTTGTGATACGGTTCAGCAGCCCAAGGAAGCTGGGCTATCGTCTAAAGATCCAGAGATGACCAAGAAGATCCGGCCCAATCGAGAAAAAAGAACCCACTAGACTCTTGGACTAAGTTGACCCAGACGGAAGTTGTTGCAAGCTGTTCCTCCTGAAGACTGAAGTCCCGTTTAATTGTTATGCATGAGACTTAGTCTTGATTGCTAGATTAGAATCCACGTTTAATAATCTGTTTTAGTAATGGGATCCCCTCGCATGATGCAACAGAAACTTGATCAATATCGGTTCATTTTGGTACCGGTATAGTACTAGGACTCGGTGTAGCAACCAAAAAACAAAACAAAAAAAGTCGTGATGTGCCGGGTATACATTAAAAGAAATACAGCTTATAAATAAAAAAAACACAAGAAATAACATAAAATTTAACCTAATTAGTGTCAAAGAAAAAAAATGCCACGTCCAAATGCACACTGAATACTAAACATATTATTTCGGAAGGGTTGAGACTAATAGCTTAAAATAACGCCATAACATCATGTAATTAACTCTACAAAAAATTAAAACAAAAACCTCAGATGGCAATTGACAATCAAGAGAAGGTATAGGAGAAGAAATGAGTATTGATATGATATTCCTTAAAATCATGAAATTACAGGAAAGGAACCTCTTGATAAGCACAAAAATCATTTACGACCAATTAGTTTTTATATTTTGTTGAGTAAGCAGTATTTCATTTAAAGTAGGTGTAATCAAACATCCAAGAGATTACAAATAACTTTGTTTATTTACTTCCTTATAAAATGGTGCATTCATTATTTGAAATACATCTAATGTCTTATAGCATATATCTTGTGGTTTATTGAAGAAAATTGACATACATGTGAAGTTAACGTGACTAATAAGTGATTAAGTGAAATGCTATATGGTTACATAAATTTAGATCAATTTCTTAACGCAATAGTTGTAAACAATAAAAATTCCATTGACAACAGTCATTCTTGAAATAATAATATTCGGGAGACAATTGTTGATTTAATTTAATAAAAATACCATCTGGCATACAACACCTAGAAACGACCATTCACATAGAATTCATCAAACTTAATGTTGTCAGTCAACGTTTCAATCCTCCAAACACTTGTCTATGCTTCTGTTTGGAGCATAAATGTTCTAAAAGTTACGTATACCATCATCTTAAATCTTAATTATTATTCTAATAAAGGTCACGATTGTCATTTGAGGATAATCTTCTCATATGCAAGAGGTTATGATGAGACACCTGGTGATGCTATTTTCCCCATATTCATGTCCTGATACACATCAAAATTCAAAACCTTGTGTTTACTCTACTGCACCATCAGAAACTACATTTATAACATCAAATGAACATATTAGAATTACCTTCATTGATGTCGAATGATTGGCAAATTCATATTGGTTCACATTTGCAAGTTCTGAGCTGAAACTGGAATCTGGCTTCACCATGTTGATTGATGACAGCATGCCGATGTTGTTGGGCATAATACCAAATTCCCTTCGCGCTGAGAACCCTTCGCCTGTGTTTGGCAATTTGTATCCCTCGTGGTATCCCATTCCCTCGTATCCCATTCCCATTCCAACTCCCATTCCCCTTTGCATTCCTTGTTCTTGTGCATAAACAGGTGGCAAACCAAACCCGTTTCGCATGGTAAGTGTCTGCAAAGCAAGGTCACCCACAAACAAAAGTAATCAAGTCAACACGATGACTAAGCAAGAGAAGATGATCAAGGATCTTAAGTTAAGTTTTGAAACAAAATCAATCAGCTTTTAATGTTAGACTAATGCTTCAATTTTCATCAAACTAACCACACAATGATGAAAGATGAACTGCAGCAACATACACTAAAACATAATGAAACATATACCTGTACTTTCAGTTGGAGCTGCTTCAGATACTCAATAGCTTCATCCAACATTGAAGCCTTATCAGTCTATAGCACAAAACAACAAACCAAAATCAAACAATTAAAACCAAAACCTCTATAAACATATAAACCATTTTTACTTCCTTCAATCACAAATGTAAAACCCTAACCTTGTTAGAATTCGGAACCAAAGTCTGCAATGCTTTCAATTTCTCATTAATCCTGCTCCTCCTCCTCTAAAAAAACATTTTAAGTCATACATCAATAACTCAACAACATTCATAATTCAACACACTAGCAGTTTATTCAAACTCATAACAAAATACAAACCTTCTCAGACATGTTATGAATCTCTGCTGCTCTCGTCCTCTTTGATGAACGCGGAACGCTTGAATTTTGACGCCCTTCCGCCGTTTTTTGTACCTGTGAATCCAAATTAGGCTTTATTATCATCACATAATCCAAACTAGAGCTTATTATCCTACTGTAATCAAAATTAAGGTTTATTATCATCACATAATCCAAATTAGGGCTTATTATCATCACAAAATCCAAACTATGGCTTATTATCATCACATAATCCATATTAGGGCTAATTACCATCACATATTCCAAATTAGGGCTTATTATCATCACATAATCCATATTAGGGCTAATTATCATCACATAATCCAAATTAGGGCTTATTATCATCACAAAATCCATATAAGGGCTAATTATCATCACATAATCGATATAAGGGCTAATGATCATCACATAATCCAAATTAGGGCTTATCATCATCACACAATCCAAAACAGTGCTTATTATCATCACATAATCCAAATTAGGGTTTATAACCATCACATAATCCTTCCTGTTGAAACAAAACCAGCAGATCACAAACCACAAATTATCAAACTACAATCTAACATTTAACATCACCACATAATCCTCTTCACACATCCTTCAATTTCAACAAAATTCACACAACAAACACACTTCACAGCTAAAAACCGTACCTGACATCCTAAATCAAAGCCATCCACATCATTTTCCGGTGAAAAACTAACCTGATTCGCCTCCGGCGAATAAAACGAGCTCAGATCAGAGAACCGATGGTCGGAATCCAGAAAACCGGCGGAAATCTGAGACGGAGAAGGCACCACTGGTCCGAACTTCTCCTTAGATGAAGTATTCTCGAGAAACGTTTGAAGAAAATTGGACATATCTTCGGATTCAAGTGAAGAAGAAGAAGAAAATGAACAGTTGTTGTTAGTTCCGTATAGATCCGCCATTATTATTAAGCACCAACCGCAACAGAGTAATGATTGTAGCGATAGCGTACAGTGGAATTCAAAGAAGATGAAAGTTTCCTGTTTCTGCAAAATTGGATTTTGGTTTGTTTGCAGTGTGTTTGTTCTTGATTTGGTGTGTGTGTGTGTGTGTGTGTGAAATTGGGGTTTTATAAGGCTTTAAGGGATTAAATAGTGGTTTTAACTAACTTGATTCCTTTCTCCCGCCTTAATTGTTTTTTGTTTTCCTACTAGTCCTTCATCTTTGTTAATTATCTCATTTCTACACTTTTTTTTTTGTAAGGAAGTGAAAGTAGATAGCTTTTTAGTTTATTATAAAATCCTCTATATAAAAAGATTAATTTCATTTCATATTTATATATATTTATAAACTTTAAAAATTTTCATATATACCCAATCAAAATTGTAAATATCTTATATGCTCTTATAAAATAGTTAAAATATTAAATATGCCTAATTTATTATAAACAATTTAATTTAATAAATGATCATTTTACCCTAGTTTTTTTAACTTCAAGCTTTCATAGATGCTTGTCTTTTTAATTTCACATTAATATATATAACATATTTTTAGTTCAAATTTATTTTTACCTATTTTTCCCCATAAACAATAGTATACTCCATATATAATATTTAAGGTAAATAAATTATGCTAGAAATGAGTAAATATATTATTTGAAATGAAAAGTCATATATTTTTTAAAGTTTTAGAAAAGTAAGGGTAAAATTGTCATGTATTAAATTGTTTTTAATGAATTTGATATATATGATATTTCAACTATTTTGTAACGGTATATATAATAATTATAATTTTGCATAAATATATATGAAATTTCCCTATAAAAAAATTACAGGTAGATATCATATAATACACTTATCTATAGTGTTTCTGATGTGGAATTTGTTATATAGAAGATTCAGAAAAAAAAATGTGTGCGTGATTTGTTAGTTTTCTGTTTAAAATTGATTTGGTATTTTTACATCTTTTAAAAAAAGTAATATTGATAGGCAAATACTCATAGACATTGTTTATCATCTATTGTGAAATTGACCTTTTTTAACATTTTCTTTTGCAAAACTTTCACCAAATATGTCCCTGTTTTTACCCTCCCCACCACATTGGAGCTTATGTCCAAAACTATCTTTGCCATGCCTCCATTATTGTCGATATCCTAGTTCTCTATTTATATAAATATAAATATAAATAATTAAAAACATAAAAAGTAAATAATGATGAGTCATGATTAAGATTTGTTGTTAAAAAGGATAGCTATACTTTGTAGGGGTGTTTTGTGTATGTTTTGTATCCTCAAAACTCTCATTGCCAATTTGTCATACTTGCATTAATTGAGCTTTTGTTTTTCATTTTTTAGTTTTATGGATGCTTCTAAAATTTTATATAAGAAAATGATAACATAAATAGATGATGAAGAAAATAAGGAGTTGAGTCATTTTTACTTTCACAGTGAATCAAAATCATGACGAAAGCATAATCATTTAAGCTATTTTGTCACGCCAGATTTTATTTTCATAGCTATTGATGTGTTTTGTATATAGGAACTTGAAAACAAGATAGAATCAATGTGAAATTTTTTAAAAGTGGTTTAGTTACATCTTGAAATTGGGAATTGATGCGTTAAAGATTTATATGTAAATACGAACTTAAAAACAAAATGGAATCACGTTGAAAATTTTTAGCAAGTGGTTTAGTTATAGCTTGAATTGGGCATGAGAAAAGAAAATAGGCTAAAAATCAAATTTAACATATTTGGTTTCATTTGGTCTCGTTTATCTAACCCATTTTTAGTTATTGCAATAATGATTTAACATATGAGATGATAAGAGAGCTATAGTTACGATAATATTAGGCTGCTCATAAATCATTCGAATTAATATTATTCGTTTTATTAACATGAACCTCACGAATTAGATTAGAGACAAACGTCTTCTGTAATCAAAGGATTTCGATTTTCAAACAACAAACTAATCTACTTATAAATACTTTTATACCCACATCTTAAAACACCACACTGCCTCACCATGTCCCTTTAGCACTACTAAAAGTTAACTTGTAACAAACTTACGAGCCTGGAGTACACAAATTGAGACGACGACCAGTGAATTGAATGTTGTTATCCAACCACACTCATCTTCACAACATATTTTTATTTTATTCATTCACGGACAAATTGCTATTCCCGAGGCCATCCTTTTATATTGATATTCCGTTTCAACTTTTAAACCTAACTTTCTTCCCCTCTTTTTTTTTAACAACCAACAAATCACGAGGCGCACCAACTGAATCAAACGGAGTACTTCGAGAATAACTCGGATCCATCACCAATTTTAGGGAAAACCCGGTAACCCACCCACCTGTAGACACGACGATGAAATTACCAGTAAAACCCGTTTGGCTCAAGGATCCAACCCAGGTTTCCCTGGGTCTCCTATTATTATCCATCAATGCCTCACTCTACACTAAGTAGGAGTTAAACTTGCAGAGGAAGATTCATTTAAGAAGAAATTTAATGTGAGAAAAAAAGAAGAAAGAGAATAATAAATAGTTTATAACTCCTCTCATTAATTATGTTATTTCTCATTAATAAAGCAAAAACATTTTATCCTACACATTTCTAAATTTATCCTACATATGTCTTAAATTTACCTAATTTACCCTACACATATGTAAATTTACCCTACACATTTCAAAATTTATCATACGCATACTAAAATTTATCCTACGCATGTCGAAAATTGTCTAACACTATAAATTATTTTATCTTGAAAGAGTGTATGAAAAAAATGAGTTACAACTTTAATTAATTAGCTAATTAATGACAATTATAGATTTAACTATATGCTCTTTTTCATAACATTAAATACACACATTAAATAAAGGAAATGAAGAATTTTATTGGTTTAAAAGATATTCTTTTTATTCTTACAAAAATTTTCTTCTCATTTGAATTCTCCACTAAACTTGCATCTCTCAAGAGAAATACAAGTCTTCCACCATTTGATCTAGAGATCATTTGATAACTTTCTTCCCCTCTACTTTAATTCTTTTATATTTTTAATATTAGTTTGCTATAGTAAATTTTACTGTAGATTATCATAAAAAAAGTTTGTTACATAAACAAAGTTGATTTACACTTTAATAATCATTCATACACCTAAAGAAAGTTACCTCACATATATAAAGGGACAAAAGGCTAAGGATATAATTACCCTATGTTTTTCTTTTATCAATAAACTCACAAAAAGGTGGGGGTTCTATGCAATGTTGTTTGTGTATCCTGTTTTGTGTAACCCGTACCTTGATGTTGGCTTGGGCAGTGGCACAACCATCAAATGATTGTTTATTTTCAAAAATGGATGGTTAAGATTCACCAATTTTCCACTTATCCTTAATCTTATCTTTATCATTAATCTTGGAAGTTTTCAATTTATTTGAAGAACAAGTGTCATGTAGGATTAATCCTAATTTGTCCTCTCTCTAAATAAATAAATATACGTGTGTATGAGAGGATACGTGTGTATGATAGAAAATCATAATAATGAGATATCTGTGAAGTTCGATTATGAATACAACTCAATCACATGGAACGAGTGAACCACTCCAATTTACATGTCCTGTTTTCTTTACGCTAAGTTTTATTTGTGTGAGTGTTTTAGTGTTATTGGTACACCAATAAGTAGTTTAAGTTAAAGAGTAAGCTTTTCTATATTAAGAGTAAAATTGACATTTTTTCAATTATTAATTGCATCAGAGATACATGACTTAAATTGTGTATTATTTGTTTGTAGACATTACCTTAAAATGCAGTGAATAGAAAATTAAAAATAAAGGATTATGTATCTATCATTTGTTTATCGATGAACATTGTTAATTAAACATACCATGATAAGACAAAGAGAAGGTCATTAGTATGTTTGGCTATGAGTTTTCTTTTTCGAAATTTTAAGAGTTTAAAGCCTTTTGCTAAACAAAAATCAAATTTTTGAGTGTTTAAAGCTTTTGTTTTTTTAAAATGAAACAACCTCATGTTTAAAGTTTTAACATATTATTCAGATATGAGAGTTTTAAGCTTTTACATTTCTAAAAGGTAAAAAACTTGCACTCTAGTTTTTTACAATTCAACTTGGTTATTATATTTAGAGTTTTATTTCTGTTGGTTTTTGACATTCTATTTATATACAAGTCTTTTATCGAGAAATATCTTTAGCTTGGTAAGTTTCACCAAACAAATCTAGATATAACACATAAACGAAATCATTGGCTTCTGAGTAAATTGCACAAAATGTCCTTTAAGTTTCACCAATTTTGCTGGTTTCAGCCTTAATCTTTAAAAGTTGCCAAAACCAGCCTTTAAGATTAATTTTGTTGCAGGTTTCATCCTTTATCACTAACCCAGTTACTAATCCATGTTAAATGGCCTCACATGCATAGCATGTGAGGGTAAAACCATCTTTTCATCTCTCTCTCTCTCTCTCCACTTTCTTTATCTTCGACCTCCAAAACCACCATAGCTTCAACCCTCCATTGTTGACAGCTATGTCGTTCCTTCCGATTTTTGGGTTTTGACTCTGCACAGCCTCTTAAACTGCATTAACAGCAGCGTGTTCATCTGAGCCTAACCCCATGAGACCTCCTGATTTACCCGTCAAACCATCCTCCATCTCTGAGTCAAACAGACCCCTGCAACAGCACCTACCTGTTCACCAACGACTGGGCAGCAGAGGCGGCTGACTGCTGAACACCCACCACATCCATCGCTTGCTCAGAACCCTCCAAGTCAGCAGGGGTGGTATCCAACTCCCTATTATTTCCTTCCAAATCCATACTCTCATCAACAAACCCCTGCGATTGGGGGTATTTTACCGAAAAAACTGTCACGGCCCTCGACCCGTTTTGCCGTTCGGAAGCCGCGGGACAGAAACCCGTTGTATTGTATTTATTTGGCAGCGGAAATCTTAACAGGACCGTTTAAAATGGAAAACACCAGATTATTTTATTAATAATATCGGGACAAACCCCGTATTTTACAAGAAAGGAATTTCACTGGGAATTTCCCTAATCACAGTAAACTCTATCTCTCTCACTTCGTTCAAGCTGTCAACAATGGAGGGTTGAAGCTATGGTGATTTTGGAGGTTGAAGATAAAGAAAGTGGGGAGAGAGAGAGAGATGAAAAAACGGTTTTACCTCACATGCATGTGAGGCCATTTAACATAGATTAGTAACTGGGTTAGTGATAAAGGATGAAACTTGCAACAAAATTAATCTTAAAGCTGGTTTTGACAATTTTAAAGATTAAGACTGAAACCAGCAAGATTGGTGAAACTTAAAGAACGTTTTATACAATTTACTCATGGCTTCTACAATTCAAAATATCCATGACAACAATATTGGAGATTTGGTCAACTAAAGAAAAAGTCAGAACAAAAATTGTTAATATTATCTCTTCATACGAGTTGCACTCTCAAATGGTTATTGCGTCATCTAAAGCCAACCATTCTGATCTCTCTCCACCAACTTGTGAAAAGTATTTTTGGTAAAAAGATAAGAAACAGCTGGTTGGTTTATCAGAGAATAAAAACTCTACATTTTTATAATCTTTTTTTATGTTTATAACCCACAATCAATTAAAAAAACTCAATAATTATTTTCTTTTATTTTCCTAAACCATTAACCATGCAACCTAATGGTAAATTCATAACATTACAAAAAAGCATGTATTAAAATATTTCACATACTCTAAACCCAAAAAAAACAGTCATATGGTAGAAAGATACTAAAACCCTATTCGAGTGTTAGACCCGATTGTATTAAACATTTCATTGTACACGTATGGAACTGGTTTTGTTAATTTCAATCACATATCAGGAAATGGGCTACGTTTACAATCAAATATCATAGCCGAATAATTAAGGGGTGGGTTTCGATAATCTCAGTCTCATACACATTTGTATCAAGCTTTCCTAGAAAGTAGGTATGAAACATCTTGACAATGACTTAGCAATAAATATTGAAAAATGGTATTAATTCCACCTTTTGATTCCATAATGGCATAATATCCTCCAAAACAAAATTGTAAATTTAAATAAATGGGAAAATGACATTGAGAAAATACAAAAATACTCAGAATGATAATCTAGGGAAAGTGCTTTAACCAAAGAATACTATTTGCCTCTCAAAAACATTACCAACCCCACCTCACTTTTGTTCATTCTTCTTGATCCAATGATGCAGTAATCGTCGTCTTCAACAAGAACCCGCTCAATTAGAAGCTGTGCACTTGCAAACCGGGCACAGATTCTTCTGAAGCAGCCATTGTTTGATGCAACTCGTGTGGAAATCATGCCCACAGTCCAACGCTCCCAATTCATCTCCATCCGCGTATTCCTCCTGTTCAAACATAAAAATGTTTACACAATATAATCTACAAAGACTAATCATTTAGTAACGATAATTAAACAAACTACGAGTACCTGACATATGCAGCAAGGTTCAGCATCTGGCTGACCTGTTACACTCGCGTAGGTTTTTCGTTTCAAACATTTAGAAACTTTTTCTTCGGTCAATCCGGTGTTCACATTTCCAATTCGTTCTTCTAGTGCCAATAGCTCCTGAACACAAAATACATGATATGATTCATGATTAACTATTTGTAGTTTGGTAAAATATAAAAAAAAAAACAGAGGAAATGTTTTCTTTGGTTACCTCGTAGGACATGTTATCAATATCAAGCCGCATATCTCTGTGTCGATCATGAATACCAGCCATGCCATAGAAGACTGATTGATATAGCACCATAACATCCTGTCACACAATAAAAACAAAATTGGATTAAAAAATGGATTTTTTATATAAATAAATGTCTGTATATGAAAAAGAACTAACCTCAAATCGAAATTTTCTCCCCTGCGTATAAGCTCCAAGACATTGCGAATCTGCAACAAACAAAGACCGAATAGTTTCAGCATTACTGTAGAAGAAATAAATATAACTTTAACCATGAATTAGTCATAAATCATAGAACAGACCTCTGCTATCCTGCCTCTTCTTTCACTTCCACCAGCCACGTTTCGTACCAGATGAGGGTATCCGAAAACACCATCAAGCTGTCTATCGGTTGACCGTAAGTGGGCAATATGATGATGTAGAGGATGATGACCTGTGATACCAATTACAGGCGGGATTCCAGATTCTTGTGAAGAAGAAGCTGAAGTACCCGCAGGCGGTGGAATTCTAGCGAAAAGATTACCGTTTTGCCCTCCACCACCATCCACCGGAGTCAATAGACAACAACAAAGACCATCGGAGAGCTTCAGAGAGTCTTCTTGAAGAATAAGTTGAAGATCCCTGACGTGGGCCTGAATTAGGGTTCGCTGTCGATGCAAGACCGCTATTACCGTTGTTGGTTGCATTCCCGTTCCATTCCATCCGCCACCAGAACTCAGATTCCAGTTTTGAGGTTTGAGCAGGGTTTCGTATGTCATGTGGTTGAACAAATAAAGGATGATCTGATATATTTGTTGGCATTGTTCTCGAGTTATCTCCTGAACCGCCAATAATATTTAATGAAGCGGGTCGATTAGCTCTTGAGCTAGAACTCCTGTTTCTAGAAGTTACTTGCGGGTTTCTTCTTAGTGCCGGGACCCGCAACATCCGTCGACCAGCTTGACTTGATGAACTCTCTCCTGTTGCTACAACAGGGTTAAGTCCCAAAGAAGGATACGGAGACGAAAAATTTAGTTGCCCGGTAATATTATTGTTACCATTAACAGGCAATGGATCTTGTTGTCGGGAATTATTAATCCTTATCCGAACATTTCTACGGTTGTTGTCCGCAGCACAATTGTCGGGAAAAATCCTCCGGCAACCGGTCCGGGTCTTGGAATAATCGGATCGATGAAATCAAATTTAGTTGCCCGTTATTATCATTACTACCCTTTTGAAATACGCTTGAACTGATGATCCCGGAAGACGATTGACCAATAGTCAACTCAGCTGCTTTTCTTTTACAGGGTCGTTGACGGGCCTCCATCTCAAACGGGCCGGAAGACGAACTACTACTAGCGTAATTTGAGGGCTTAATGCCGATAAACGTCGATGGGTTTACAGTAACATTATGACCAAGATTATGATGACCATTATTAGCATCACCCAATGAAAGCATATTTGCCGGTGGCTCGTGATGGGGACCCGCGTTGTTTGTCACGGAGCTTGAACTTGATTCACCCATACTCCACATAGTTAAGTTTTGGGTTTCTTGATTTGTGTTGGTTGACGCGCTCCGAATGAAGTTAGCCCAGCGAATTTGCTGCTCCACGGCACCCGAATTCACTTGAAGTTGAACCATCTGGTGATGAATCAATAGCACCCTTTTGCCCTTGCATTAGAATTAACAATGGTTTATGAAGATAACACCCTGCAACTTTTAAAAATCAATGTCACAACATTAGCCAGACTGTCAAAAGAACAATGTGATTTTAAGTTCCAACATTTAAAGAAAGGAATTGATTGCTAAATTGTACAGGCACCAAACCAATTGTAAACATGTACTAAAGTCAAATCTTCGACCTAAATTAGGTGGATTTATGTCATAACTTTAAGCAACAAAAAGAAAAAAAACAGGTGCACAAATAAAAATATCAGCCTGTAAATCAAGCAAACAATGAACAAAATCTTTCAAACCCTCTAATCTTGTAACCCCGTAAGTACATGCATCAAAAGCAACGGATCTACCCCTAATCTATAAACAATCATAAATTCCAACACAGCCCAGAAACATCAAGCAATGTTTCAAGAACAGTGTCATATCATTAATCAAATTGGGGCACATTCATGAAAATATGGATCAGGAAAAGCAAACAATTGAAACAACCAAACAAGCAAGAAAAGATACATACTAATTCACAAAAAATAAAGATTCAAACAAGAAGACATAAACCTGAAAAAAGATACAAACACATACAAAAAATATCAAATTTAAAAAAAAAGTATAATACATACACACAATCTTTCAGACAAAACCCATCATCTAAAAACCAAAACAAGCAACAAAAACTGCAAAAAAAAAATCACTTTTAAGATGACAAATTCAAGAAAAAAACCAAAACTGAAACTGGGTATTGTAAATATTGTAAACAATGATCTATGAAAGATGTATCCAAGAACAAACCTCAAAAAGATCAGAAGACAGATGAAGATCTTGAAATGGTTCTTGAGAAAAAGAATGATCAAAGAGACTCAATCTTCACCAAATTATATCCTCTTTTACCCCTCTATAACAACAAACAAACACAAGAATCAATCAAGCAATCATCTTTATGAAGCAAAGACTGTTTTGAAAGCAAGAACAGCGAAGAAGAGGGGTTTTGGAAGTTGAGAGAATAGATATGAGAATGAGAGAAATCAAAGACGAAATTGTGTGGTTTGTTGGGTGAAATTGAATTTAGAGGAGGTTGGATAATTAATTATGCAATTGATTCATAAGTTAAATTAATTAATTAAAATTATTATGATAATCTTTAATTTACGAAAGAAGACAGATACACACAAAGTCGCAAGGGTCGAAGTAATTTCCTAAAAAGAGAGATGTGTACGAAATGGCTGTCGAGAAAATTAAATCACCCCTTTCACATGCCCCTTTATCTTCTAATCCTTTCACATCTAACCTCTTCTCTTTATACCCTATAGTTATTACATACCAAACTATGAATTATTATTATTTACCCAATTAATTAATCTTTGTTTATTATTATTTTATTTTTTTTGAAATTAAACCTACTATTCTTCAACTATCCCACTAGTTTGCTAACTTGTCGAAATGGTATTGGGTTGGATATGGGTATCGGTTAATTTCAGTTTCATATTTAATTATAAAATCATGTTGCATACTGGTATTATATACATTACACGTTACACACTACTTGTCAGGTGGGTAGCTATACTCATGGGTATCGGGTATGCCCGTTTATAGTCTCTTGTTATTAAAAGTTATTCGTTCGATGTTCATTACCTTGATCTTAAACTTGTCTAAAAACAACTTGGAATATCAAATATTCTATTACACGTTCAAGAATTCTATATTTTTTGTATTCTTAAGTTTATAACAACTTCAACTTGCCATTTACGGTATTTTTAATAATATATAATCTAGACATTTTAATAAATAAATAAAACTTTAGTTACTTTACGTTTACTTAGACCATTAAATGGCACGTGACAACCTCATAATCTATTGTTATTGTGTTTAGAAGGGAAAACACAAGGGTTTAATAACAACATGTGGTTTAAAGTTTGCTCATTGAATCTTGGATATATATTTAAATCTTTCCTTAATGATGAACTAAAATTTGATGTTAAAAAGGTAATAGTCTCATTAACATTAAAGGCAAATATAATAACTAATTTTTTTCTTAATTATCAATTGGATTGAATTTGAAAATTTTAAAGTAGTAAATGGTTTCGACTCTAATTAAAATTCATATTCAATTTCGTAATTAACCATTTTCTTATAACAAAATTTAATTTAAAATGTAAGTGTGTCATTAGTATTAAAAACAAATATAATATTTATATCTTTCCTAACTTATCAAATAATTATAATTTTTTAATCAAATTGTATATAGTAGGAAATCATTTTCGAGTTTAATTTAAATTTAAAGTCAGTAACTAACAATAAGTTTAAACCAAATTTGATTTAACTAAATAATTTAAACCATTTTTGATTTAATAAGCATAATCATCTTATAACATTAAAATCAAAATTATTAATGAAACATTTATTTCATTTGAAATTTTATGTAAACATTCTTTTAACACTATTAAATAATATAATTTATTGTCTAGAACATCCGTACGATACAGAGGACTTAAACTAGTATATTAATATATACGATTTTGATGCGGGTAAATGAGTTTGAATAATAGGATAAGTATCAACTAATACAATACTTTTCTAATACCTGTCAAATATTTTAAAATATGGATCTACACAATACTGATTCTTATGGTTGCAAAAGTCGCTAGGCGCCCCCTAGCCGTTCGACCGGGAGTTGAAAGTACTCGGCCTAGGCGAAGAGTACTCGGGAAGTACCCGGACATGTTAAATTATAAAGAATTTATTTTTCAGAAATTTAATATATGTCAAATAACATATATTTACTAATATTTATAACAAAATACGTGAAAATTTAATATGATAGACATAGAAATTATGTTTTATTTTTTTTGAAGTCCAACTCGATCCGAGTTAACCTGCTAGACCCAATTCTGACCAATGTTGTCCGCGTTTGATCGATTCCGGGTAATTAGGCGGTATTGAAGAAAGTCACCGCAGGCTACCTTGTAGCGGTTACTCGCGGAGTAATCGACCTTAAAGACCTTGTTTTACAACCATGCTGATTCTAATATTTGTCAAGATTTTGGGTTTTAGCATGAGATTCTAAGTTACTTTACATCCCTTTGAATGTGGATTTTATAATAATGTTATCATTTTAAGATCTTAAAATCTGAATATTTTGATACTGAATTTATAGTATTTTAAATTTAAATTTATAGGTTACCTAATATTTATAATTAGATTGCAACAATGATTACAACCGAAAAAATTCGTAAAACAAAAGTGCAAATTTATACCATCAGGTGCAGGGGATGTCAACATAGGCAAAGACAAAATGCGGACTTTTGTCGTGAGCTAGGGTAAAACGTAAACAAACTCAAGTTTATATCAAAAAAGCTTTAAGAAAAAAAAACAAAATTTGCGATGCTGAATATTAACTACAAGAAAATAGCTAAAAAATATATAAATGAATGAGTGGCAGTTTGTTAAATAAATAATAAAAAAGGTCTTAGTTTATACTGTAACTAAAACCTACGTAAAATTTTATATATAGTAATAAGTTTTAGAACAATACCAAATATGTTTAACTAAAAGACGATGGTTGATATTGTGGTAAATTCATTTACTATTTATTCAACTATCCTGTTAGACATTTAACTTAATTATAAATTGAGTTTAATAAACTTAATTATTAATTTAATTTAATAATAATACTTAATTATAGTTGTCTATTATCAAATAATTTTTTAACAGCATCAAATATTTGTTTACAAGAACACCAAATAAAAAAGTCTTGTGAGCCATAAATAGTATTATTTATTTTGTAATAAATATTGTTGAACAAGGAAACATAATTAATTGAAATTACAAAAAAGAAAAAAAAAACAATCGCATTTTTGTGCAACAGAAAACAATGCTATATTTCTTTATTAGTGAGTAAAATACAATTTTAGTTACTTGGTTTATACCCAATCGCAAGTTTAGCTCTTATTCTAAAAAAAATTCAATAGTCTGATCTTTGTGATTGTTAACTGCTAGCAATCTGGTCCCTATCACTAATACCCGTTAGTTGACCTCATTTGACTTAACGGTAGGGAGGGCAGAATGGTCATTTTCGTTAAATCTGAAAGTTCACCAACCTTTTTAATCCCCAAACTTACATGATAAGTCACAATCCAATCATTCCCTCCCCAAAATTCTCTCTCGCTCAACACCCCTCCTTCTGGCGACACACAGCTCCGATCATCATCAAGATCAACTCCGATCATCATCAACATGAGACAATACGCCATTATTCTGATCACATTCCAAGTTATTGGTACCGCATTGTCTTAATTTTGTATTTGAAATTTCATTTCATGATTAGATTCGTGTATTGTAGTATAGTAGCTGAAACGTGGTTTGTTTTTCTTGGATTTCTAGTGGGAATCAGGGTCCAGGTCACAAGGAGGAACATTATGATTAGTACTGGGTTCTTATGAGATCCGGTAAGGGGTTTCGGGTTGAGCTCTTTTTTGGCCGTCGCCTATGAAGGCATCATGGTCCTTTCCTGTATATATATGATGCATAACTAATAGGTTAACTATAACTGTTGTTTTTGGCTTGTTTGGTCTGGTCATTTTTGGGTTTTCGTCGTAGATGATCAGAGGTAGTTACAAAAGTTAACTAGGTTACTTGGGGTGGTCAAGTTTTGGGTTTTAGTCGTTCATGATCAGGGGTAACCCAAGTGGTTTATATGTATGAATGTTGTATGACTTATGATATTTTATGAATGATATTTTGTAAGTTTTCGTTTGGAAATATGTTTGTTTAGATGACCTGTTTTTGTTGGATGAACTAGTAATAACTGTCGAAGGGTCATACAAAAACCTAGATAAACTACGTAGATAGAGTAAATAGGTATCGAACCATAGGATTATGGTGGAAAGTACTATAAATTAAGTACTAGTTAACTAATTGCAAAAGTATAAAATCGGTTTGGTTGATTGTTTGATTAACTAGAAATTACTAAGAAAACAAGTTTGTAAACAGTTGGAGAAACAATGGTTCCTCCGGATTTCAGATTCAAAGTAACTTCAATTGCGTGTTTGACTGACTAAAATCACATAGACATGATTGCAAAGTTTGATGAATTGATTGTGATTATTTAACGACTACTTACTTCGATTGTAAACAACGGAGGTTATCATGTAAATGATGAATTGAAATTACCAACCTAAACCCTTATCAAATATATCCCAATTACTAGAAATCTCGGGAATTGAATGAGCTCGAATCAAGAATTAAATAAAGCTAATCGTTTACAATTTAGTCAATCAAGAGCACAAAGGCTCTGATACCAAATTGTGAGTCCCAAATCAGTTTCGGATTACAGTGATGGTGATTGACAAACACCTAAACACCTATGGGTTAAATGTTTGAATGATATAAGTAAGGAAACACAAAGAAACTAAGATGAAGGTGAAGAATCTTGTCTAAGATGTAATCCCATAATGATAATAGCAATCAAAGATCCTGGATATTGATTTAGAACATGAAGATCAGACACAAATGCACAAAGATAATTAACAAAATAACCTTGGTTCAAGAAACTTGGAGCCAAAGGATTCATGGCATTCATATATATAGCATCTGACTACCCAACGTATTTATTAAATACGCTGGGACATTAAATATGCCGCTACAGGATATTAAATACACTTTTAGCCCTTCTAGTATTACTAACTATTACAATCAAGCTACAAACTATGAAACTCAAGTATGAACGGTCTCAAAACGTCCTAATAATAATCCTTTTCTTATTCACTGAAACCGTAAACCCATTCACACACTACATCAGATCCTCAACCGTATACAAACTCGATGGAGCCTTAGTCCATGACAAAATTGATTTAGCATCTAGCTTAATAGTAGAATTTGGTGAACTTTATAGATGAAAAGTGATTTATTTTCGTTATTATTTTAAAAAACTAAAATCTAAATTCTTATGTGTATCTTGTATTCTTGTTTAGTTTTCAACTTTATATAATAATTAGTTGGAGCCAAAATTCAATTCAATTGGTAGCATATTTGGTTGAATAATAAAATGAACTGTGACTTTTTTTTTACGTAACTCATATCATACTTTACACCAATTATTTAAATAATTTATGTGTTTAGATTTGAACCTTAGCCCTCTCCATGTGGCTCTACTATATAGATTAGCCCATATTGGTAAACCATTGTCTAAAATTCATTCAAATTTGAAAAAAAAAACAATATTTCTTTCAAATTACTAAAATATTCAACCAAAGAAGTTGTAACCATAGGCTCTCACCATTATTGTTGCCTCCGCCATCGTAGTCGCCTCAACGTTTCTTACTTTTATTACCCTATTGATTTGCTTAGTTTCTTTTAGTTCCAATTCGAATTGAATAGATTAGATGTTTAGGTTTTAAAAAATTATAATTGCAATGTAAATGAATTATTTTAAGTAGAGAACTAAAAGTTCCTTCCAAATAGTAAATAAACTAAGCAAAATAATTGAAGTCTATCACATTCTTTCCACAAATAGTGTCTAGAGTTTCTGGCTCTTTTAAAGTCTAATGTTAACCATAATTGTCTCATATGTCTATGTCTGCTATGAAGTCACAACTACGTTTTTTACTACCATTTAGGGCTTCCTAGGATGTCACCAGTTATTAGATTACTCACACCTGATTATGTTTAACTGTGGAGTTTCTATCTTAGACGCAACTAGTGCGCTCAAGTGCGTTTGTGGTATTTTATGCGAGAGATTTCTTATGAAGCCAACAACTTTTATGTCTATGGACAGTGGACAATGCTGGTTTTTCCTAGGGTGTTGCAATCACCTATTTATAGACTCATCATTCTTAGTAAACTTTGCCCTGCTATCTCAATAAAGGATGTGAGATTCGCCCAATGCATCCAAAACACCATCAGAATTCACCAAATTCAATAAGGTTCGCCCTGCCATCCCTAACACCATCAAGATCTTGGTTTGCCTAATGTGTTGTAATCACCCCTTTGTAGACTCATTGTTCTGAGTGAGGTTTGTTTGCTCCACTGTGTCAATAATGAAAGTACGATTTGCCTAAGATGTCCAAAACACCATCGAGATTCACCATATTCAATGAGGTTTGGGTCACCATCCCAAACGAAGCATGAGTGTCTTTGATACTGTTAGTGACATCAGACCTCTTATACTTACCAATATTGTTTGTCTTGTCTACACAAACTCACATAATTGTTTTTGATTACCCGATGAAGGTAACCATAAAGGATCCTTCCCACCCATTAATTTTTAGCTAGAAAATATTGTTCTCATCAACAAGCTATATGCCCAAGAACGCCAAAACACCACTACCATTGTCGTTGAGATACCGTCATCTCGGTTTCCCCAACCACTACAGTCGTTGCCATTGCTTTCGTCGTGATGTGAACTCATTTGACTTATTACCTACCGTGGTTTCAACAAGCTTATATTCCTACATGCATTGTGGGTTTTATGGTCTTTTTTTATAAGACAAAGCGTAGGATAGACAAAATTATATGTTTATTGTGTGTAATGTTCATTGTGGGGTGTCGGGTGAGTGACGCCCCTTCTAGCCTTCTTTGTAAAGTTATAACTGGAGGTTTAAATTAGAAACAAAGATAACCTTTTGAAGATCTTAATTAGTTGATTTGTTGAAGACTGCCTCAAAGGCTCGGATATGTAAAATAAAGGTGAGAGACGCATGCCTCACTCCTTACCGCGCACGGTAGCATCAAAATGGCAAATCCATCCGAATTGCTATCAAATCGTGTTTGGTTAGAGACACTTTATATGACTTTGTTTAATAGATTTTTCTATTTTATATTTAATTTCTATCGATTAAAATGACTATTTTTTACTTGTTGCACACGAACTCTAAAATTTACAGAAATGTCTTGATAATGGTGATGGCATTTTACTATGTTAGGACTATCATATTCTCATCACCTATATATCATATTTTCATCACCTACAACTTTATGTTAAGTTTTATTATTTGAATTATCGTGTATATTAATCATATAATCTGCATATTTATTTTTATGTATGTTAAAATTGAAACAAAAATACTTTCTTTTGTATATGATCGCACTGGACGTTGTATGCATTTGTTTATTCATATAGAAGTGTGCAAAAATAGTTTTTACATTTTTATTGTAAAAAAAAGTTCAGGTACGAAAAGTTGTTAACATACAAAGTGTAAAAAAAAACTTTATAGGTTGCGTAATTTTGATCTTTCTTCATGTGTAATTTCATTTGTTATTTCCTTCAAGCATAATTTTTATGCTTAATTTTGATTTTCATCATGCGTAACTTTTAGTTGTTATTTCCTTAATGTATAATTACTTTTACAGATTGTTTGTTAAGTGTAACTTGTAAATTAATGCACCCTTTTTATTGTAATAATAATCTATTATTTCTTTAATTATGATACTGGACGTTGAATGTATTTGAATTTGATGATCATGTATCCCTCCTGAACTCATATTTGAGTATTTGACTTATATAATTAATCTCTTAAAAACAAAACATAACTCTTACATATTAGTAAATAAAATTCCAAATTTACTTGAAGGATTTTATATTTTGAAAAGTCTGCATTGGATTCTAGAAAAACGGTAGTCTTTATTAATGAGCTATCATTAGCAGTGGTTGGTAAAATTAATTGGCTAGTCCCTGGACATTCTGTCTCTGCATACATAATAGATAATACGTTAGGTGAAGGTGTAATGGAAGGGGGCCAATTAAAATTTAAATAGTAGCGTGAGGCTTAGTATTATCTAAGATTACAAAGTCTATTATCAACCATACGTCACCATAGAGATATAGTTAAATTTGTAATCTGTAGAACCTCATTTAAATAAATAATAATGGGTTGTTTGATGCGATACACATGACCAATATATTAGAGGATATCTAGTTATAATTTTAATTGACTTTCTAATTGGTTTGAAGAAGTTTTAACCATAAACAAAGCTGAAGAAGCAAATACCATTTGGTACCATTAAATCGGTAAGAAGTTCAACAGAAGGTTCTTCAAAACAAACACATCAGCCGCGTTATAAGAAGGGGTTCTCTTTTGACCAAAATGAGAATAAGTATTAGCACTTTGAAAATAAAAAAAGTGTAAGCATGAGTAATGGTATGAGAGAGAGGATGAATGTATCACCTCATGGTGGCATATTTATTTAGGAAGGATTAGAGTTGATATCATCATAGGGTGTGAGCTTGGATAAACATTCATTTTGTCATATTGTATTATTCTTATCATGTAGGAGTAAGAAAATTGTAAATATCTAACTCATGTTTGTCGGGTAAAATAAGAACTTGTGGGTATATGGATTAAATACGTGGCATACTTCTTCAAATGCTAATTTACTAATAGCCTAATAGGATAAACCAACCTAGTGTTATGAATGGAGTCGATACCTTTAAACTATCCGTCTATAATACCATATTAATATTACTTTGTTTTAAAAACGTTGATGAGTAAGCTTTAAAACAAAACCAAAATATTAAAGGTTGTAAGGTGTCATAAAATATTTTTAATACATATATATATACACACACATAGAGTAGGGTTTATGCGAGAACCACCTTTATTGCGAGAAATGCAAGAACTAATGTGAACACAAAAAGATATCTAAAAAATCTAAAAAACACACAAATTTTGTTTTTAATATTTTTTTAATAAAATCGCTATATTTTGTTACAAAGAAATTTTCAAGTAACAATTATCGATGCACATGTGCATATGTATCATTTCTTGGACAAATTCCGTAATACATTACCAGTAGTAGACAAATGCACTTTAATTTACACTACCATCCGTAATGCATTACTTTTTACATTACCAATATTAAAAATGCACATATGAATCATTATGTATAACCATGATATAACGTGTTTTAATTAAAAAAGTTTGTGATTTTGAATGATTAAATAGGCCCATGTACATATTTTTGGTTAGTTATATATAGTGGTTGATGGTTTGGCTATATTTGTCACTTTATGATGTAATATGTTGTTTGGATGATATAAAGGGTGTTGATGTATATGTAATAAAGTGAAATATTGGTAATGGTATTGTATTATAGATGGTAGGAGGTAAAGATATTGTATTATGGATTGTAGGAAGTAATGGTAGCGTATTATGGATGGTATGATAGATGAAAGAGAAAATGTATTCAAAGTAGTGTACCAAAACACGTTAGATCATGTTTATACATATAGATGCACATGTGCATTTCTAATACTGTTAATGTAAAAAGTAGTATATTATGAATGGTAGTGCAAATGAATGTGCAATTGTCTAATATTGATAATTTATTATGGAATTTGTCAAAGAAATAATACATATGCACATGTGCATGGATAATTGTTACTTGATTTTTTTTTTGTTTTTAGTAACGAAATACAACGATTTAAAATAAACATATATTAAAAAAAATTGGTCTTTTTTTTAGATGTTTTTGGTTGTGTTAACATTGGTTCTCGTGGTTCTCGCAATAAAGGGTTATTCCTAACTGATCATTCTCCTATATATATATATATATAGTGTTAGGTTATTTATGAACAACCTCTTGATTGTGAACACTAGTAAACTAATCTTAATCTTTAATTATCAATACACAAATATTAATCAATGGCCAGGATTAACATAAAATAACCAAAATGCCTTTTATAACCACTAGAGCTGTTTATGTAATTACTTCATTTTGGCTACACAAGGAACATTTGTACAGTTACTTAAATTTTAATAATATACTAGCTTTTTTTTCGTCGCGCGTTGCGGCGAAACGAAGCAAATGATAATGTAAAATAAATGTTTGAAAATGTAGCATGTTGTTTTAGAAAGCCTAATCGTTAGAATCGGTTCATATGATATCATCTATTACGATACTAAATAAATACTTTATTTTGAATATAAATTCGTTTTTAATAAAACTTATACTAATCGAGGGTAAACAAGTTAAACACAACTACGTACTTAAGCTTTAAAAAAATAACGAACATAATTTATTAAAGAAATATCAAATTGATTGGGAAAGCAAAGATGAATTAAAAAAAAAGAATTATAAAACAAAATAAATGATAAAGGAAATATGGTTTTAGAAAATGAAAAAATAAAAACACGTTAAAAGTTAAAAATAAATATAATAATAAAAAAATGAAAAAATGTTAAAAGTAACTATTAAAAATAGTACATTAATATAAGATAATAATAAAAAGCTATACAATATTTTAAATTTATAAAAAAATAAATTTAAAATTACTATTCATGATAGTATACAAAACAAAATTTAAAAATAAATATAATAATAAAAAAATAAAAAATGTTAAATGTAAATATTAAAAATAGTATATTAATATAATATAATAATAAAAAGCTATACAATATTATAAATTTATAAAACAACAAATTTTAAATTAATATTCACGGTAAACATTATACAACACAAAAGTTAAAAAAAGATAATAACAAAAAAAATAAAAAAAATTTAAAAGTAATTATTAAAAATAGTATATTAATATAATATAATAAAAACAGCTATACAATATTATAAATTTATAAAACACCAAATTTTAAATTACTATTCACGGTAGTTCGTAAACGATATATAAAAAATATAATAATAAAAAAATCAAAAAATGTTAAAAGTAATTATTAAAAATAGTATATTAATATAAGATAATAATAAAAACTATACAATATTTTAAATTTATTAAAAAATAAATTTAAAAACTACTATTCATGGTAGTCCGTAAACAATATACAAAACAAAAGTTAAAAATAAATATAATAATAAAAAATGAAAAATGTTAAAAGTAAAATTAAAAATAATATATTATTAAAATATAATAATAAAAAGCTGTACAATATTATAAATTTCTAAAACAACAAATTTTAAATTACTATTCACGGTATACATTATACAACACAAAAGTTAAAAATAAATATAATAATAAAAAAAAATAAAATTTTATATTACTATTCACGGTAAACATTATACAACACAAAAGTTAAAAATAAATATAATAATAAAAAAATGAAAAAAATGGTAAAAGTAATTATTAAAAATGGTATATTAATATAATATAATAATAAAAAGCTATACAATATTTTAAACTTATAAAACAATAAATTTTAAATTACTATTCACGGTAGTTCGTAAACAATATATAAAATAAAATAAATATATTACAAAAAATAAAAATGTTTAAGTAATTATTAAAAATAGTATATTAATATAATATAAAATAAAAGGCCAAATAAACTTAAAATTACTATTCACGGTAGTTTGTAAACAATATACAAAACAAAAGTTAAAAATAAATAAAATAATAAAAAAATGAAAAAATGTTAAAAGTAATTATTAAAAATACTATATTAATATAATATAAAAACAAAAAGCTATACAATATTATAAATTTATAAAACAACAAATTTTAAATTACTATTCACGGTAAACAATATACAACACAAAAGTTAAAATAAATATAATAATAAAAAAATAAAAAATGTTAAAAGTAATTACTAAAAATAGTATATTAATATAATATAATAATAAAAAGCTATACAATATTATAAATTTATAAAACACCAAATTTTAAATTACTATTCACGGGTAGTTCGTAAACAATATATAAAACAAAATAAATATAATAAAAATGAAAATGTTAAAAGTAATTATTAAAAATAGTATATTAATATAATATAAATAAAAAGTATACAGTATTTTAAATTTTAAAACACAATTTTAAAATTACTATTCACGGTAGTTCGTAAACAATATATAAAACAATATATAATAATATATAAAATTAATAAAAATAATATATTAATTATAATAAAAACATTAAAAAGCTATACAATATTTTAAATTACAATTACATATTCACTGGTAGTTGTAAACAATTTTAAAAAATTTAATTATAAATTTATAAAAAAATAAATTTAAAAATACAATTTACATAGTTGTTAAAACAATTTAAACTTAAATTTAAATTTATAAAACAAAAATTTAAAATTGCTATTCACGGTAGTTCGTAAACAATATATAAAAACAAAGTAAATATAATAAAAATAAAAATGTTAAAAGTAATTATTAAAAATAGTATATTAATATAATATAATATAATAATAAAAAGCTATACAATATTTTAAATTTATAAAACAACAAATTTTAAATTACTTTCACGGTAGTCGTAAACAATATATAAAACAATATATATATATAATAATATATAAATTTAATAAATAATATATTAATATAATAAAATATTAAAAAGCTATACAATATTTTAAAATTAAAATTACTATTCACGGTATGTTCCAAACAATATACAAAACAATATATAATATATAATATAACATATAAAATTTATAAAAAATAATTATTTGTGTAATAAAAAATATTAAAACCTATATAATTTTAAATATAAATTATATGTTAGTTATATATATATATATATATAAATATAAATATATTAATATTAAATTACTATTACATATTTAACGTAGTTATCGTAAACAATATAAAAACAATATATATAAAATAATATATAAAATTATTAAAAATTATATATGATATAATAAAATATTAAAAAGCTATACATCATTTTAAAATTAAAATTGCTATTCAGGTAGTTTATATGTATATTAAAATAAAATAAAAATTTTGTATAAATAATTGATTTTATATTTAAATTTATAAAAAATAAATTATAAAGGTGATTTGTTCGTAGAGTTCATTGGATTAATGGAATTTAAATTGCACTTTGAGATGTTGCTCCTTATATTTGGAGATGAGAATCTCAATATCAATATTCATTATATTATTGACAAAGGGATTGGAATTGAATTAGTCATGGATTCATTCAAATTCTTTTAACTAAAGTAATTCAAAATCCTTCATACATGTGAATGAATTCAAGTAAATTTATTTGAACTTCGACCGATTGACATCGTACCGTTTTGATCCAAAGCGTTTTGACCCCACCATTTTGAGCGGAACCGTTCGACCCGAACCATTTCAACATGATATATTTTGGCCGATTCATTCAAATTCTTTTAACTAAATAATTCAAAATCCTTCCTACATGTGAATGAATTCAAGTAAATTTATTTGAACTTCGACCGATTGATATCGTACCGTTTTGATCCAATGCGTCCCGCACCATTTTGAGCGGAACCGTTCCGAACCGAACCATTTCAACATGATATATTTTGGCCCGACCATTTCGACCCGTAATGTTTTGATTCGAAACGTTTCAACCTGTACCGTTCCGACTCGAACTATTCTGACACGTACATTGCGAACCGAACCATTCTAACCCGCACCGTTTTGACCCGAAGCTTTTCGACCCGAATTGTTTTCGACCAGTACCGTGCCGACTCGAACCGAGGGTGGTAGGGGCCGGGGTGATAGATTTCAATTCATATGACAACCAAAACATCAAAAATGAAATTGAGATTTCAAATTTAACAATTTCAAGTTTCTATTGTAATGTTTAGGCTCCAAATCTAATTAAGTTAAATTCCAATGCCAAAACATTATGTCTAAACACACTATAAGAGTTTAACTTTTAAGTTGCGTAAACAGAAGTAGTTAGAAAAAGTTCGAAAGAGTTAAAATGAAATTATACAATTTAATTGGTAAGTTTCAGGATTGAACCTTCAACACTCCCTCCACCCTAATTGTTATATATATTATATGAAAAGGGAGTGTTGGCGGGTTTTTGGCCATCACTCCCTCAAATTTAACAATTTACATTTTTGGCCCAACTAATGTAATCTACAGTTTTGGCCCTCTCATCTTTTACATTTCTTACTAATATTTTTGAAATTTACATTTTTTTGCTCATGCTTCTGTAATCTACATTATTGGTCCATAACTTTTTTTCTTTATTAACGCATTGTGATTTATGCTCTTTGTCTTGCTACACGTTTTAACCCGCTGCGTGCCGTCACAATACACAGCGGGACTACTACACCTACTAAAAAAAATTGCAATTGTAACTCCTTAAATACTACTCATACTTCTACAAATGCCAATGCATTGTGTTTTATAATTCGTGTCTACCTTTGTGTTTTATAATTTTTTTAATTGTCTTTTATGCATGTTTTACATTTTTTAGTAACTGTCTTTTACATTGTATTTTACGAATCGTGTGTCGTCATAATGCACGTTTCCACCCACCCTGCGCCGCCTCAACACAAGGTGGGCAAAATACTAGTTATAATGAAAATGAGTGGTTATAACTGATACAATGGTTTACTAGTTTTCTTTTTTTATCAGTTGGATTCTTGTTTATATCTTTATAATTCTCTAAATTTTGTTATTAATTTAAAAGCATTCTATATCTAGTTTTCTATATTTATTCTTTTCATTTAAATAATATTTATATTTTACTATTTTATTCCTTTTTTTTTTCTTCACTCACAAAATACCACGATAAGTAACAGGGATACGATTTTTTTTTTTGAACATCAAAATATATTTCATTCACCACCAAAGATTACACAGCATACCGAGCAAGCACTGGATACAGAAACAATACCCAGGATACACCCCAACACAGCAAGCACAAGTAAAAACTGTTGGTATCACAACTTACAGGTTCCCAGGACCAAACGGAACGAGAAGAACGATGATCGCATGAATACATAACGTCCCCGCAAATATCACACCACTTCATGATCAATGTAAATGTAGAAAATAAACAATCAAACTAACCAAAACACTGATGATAACTTGCACTTGAATTCGAAAGAACTTCAAATACATATATTGACTGATTATTGAATCTGATTGAATGGACGAGTATTTATAATCAGCAAATGGTTGTGTCGCCTTCATGAAAGGGTACGTCTCCTTTCATGATAATCGTTCATTCGGTTATTTATACACACACCTGTTCGACATTACAGCCCAAACAAACAAACCCAATGTTAACCTTGATGGACTTCTAGTGTTCATGACCCGTTACATAATATGGCCTCAGGCCCAAATCCAGATATGTAATAATAAACAGTAATTGTTTTGACCCACTTAAAACTAATAAAAAACATAATAAACGACTATCGGGCCGAAACTAATTTCATCGGATGTTTCTTGATTACTTCATTATCTTCATTCACCTCCCTAATCGAGGAACATCCGAAGCGTCCAATCTTCACTTGTTTTTTGTTGGTGACCTCCACAATGATCACCAATTCATCATCACTTGAGTCACCTTCAATCTAGCCATTGCCTTTTTCTTCAATCTCTTCCGTTTGTGCATCCTTCTTGTTTGCTTCCTCCGCAACCAACGGATTCTTGTCCCCCTTCTTTTTCATCAAGTTGAAATACCATTCGATCAACTCTATGTAGTACATGTATGCAACTTTTATCACATGTGCGTCGTCCGGATGGTAACCATACTCGAATGCAACCTCATTCGGAAGATCATTCTCGACCACTTTATTGAATCCACCCTTGACGGTCATAATTCGATGTAGCAAAATCAAACTTACTTCCCTTCCGTCGATTAGCGTGGGTGGCATGGCGTTCTCCTTGAAAATTCCAAGGAAACATGGTATAAACCATAACAAGATTCCTTCGAAAGTGGCATCATAAAAGTTGTTGTGCCAGGCTAACTCTTCGTGTAGCAACATTAAGTCAATCGTTTCCAAACAACTTTCGATAATCATGTCATTTTCAATGACATCTTCTTCATCTTCGGAAAGCACCACCGCCCTTTGTCGTAACTCTTGCTTGGATTGTGACGGATTGTCTTTCAGCCCTTGTAGTAAATCATAAAACCAACCTTTTGCTTTTTCGAATAGACAACTTCATCTTTCTTCACTCCCGATGTGCCTTCACCTCTAACTTCTTCTTGTTTTTCTCTCTCTCGATCTCAAACTCCTTCTCATAAAACTCCTCAACAACTCCTTCAATTTTTCCTTATCTTTTCAATGTCCATTATCAATATCTAGACCATCATAGAATTTGTCTAGATACTCATCCTCCAATTCGACCTCCGACTTTTTTCGAACACATCAAAGCCTTTTGCTTGACTACCAAACCTCTTCTTAAGAACACACTTATCACCGGTAGTAACCGTTTCAATTCCTTGAAACAACAATTGCTCTAGGCTTAACACATTTTTCTTGAGTTTCGGGACATAACTAACACACGGTATAGTTTTGTCCTTCCCGTCCACCGGTATCTTTACGTCTCCAACCCCATGCACGAACATGAATTCCTTTTTCTTGTCATCTGTCATCACACCGAAATGCCTTTTAAACTGCTTAAACACATCTTGTTCCCGGTCATGTGTATTTTGAAATTTGGGTCCACCACCGAAATCGAATCAAACTTTCCTTCGCAAGTACCCTCAACTAAATAATCGCTTTCAATGGGTAATGGAACCAAGTTGATGTACTTACTCGGACAAATAGAAGCGATGTGACCGAATTGCTTGCACGTGAAACAGCGAATCCCGGCTTTCCTCGGTCGCCCGACCGATACATTTCTTCTCTTGCCAAATTTCTTCGCAAAACCTTTAGGAATCATCTTCTTAGGGAAATTCTTTATAGGTGATTTCCAAGATCGTGTTGATGGCTTCCCCTGCGTGCATCTTCTCGAACCTTCCGCTACCCGGTCGCACTTTCCACCACGAACTTCCCTATCACCCGAGTCGATCACCACCGACTTGCCCTTATCTTCCTTCAAACGATCTCCCGAACTGCCATCATCCTTCTCCATCACCGAAGAACCTTTGGCTCTGATACCAATGTTGGTATCACAACTTACGGGTTCCCAGGACCAATCGGAACGAGAAGAACGATGATCGCATAAATACATAACGTCACCGCAAATATCACACCATTTCATGATCAATGTAAATGCAGGAAATAAACAATCAAACTAACCAAAACACTGATGATAACTTACACTTGAATTCGAACAGAACCTCAAATACATATATTGACTGATTATTGAATCTGATTGAATGGACGAGTATTTATAATCAGCGAATGGTTGAGTGTAGGGGTTGTGTCGCTTCGTGAAAGGGTACGTCTCCTTTCATGATAACCGTTCATTCGGTTATGTATACACACACTTGTTCGCACATTACAGCCCAAAAACAAACAAACCCAATGTTAACCCTGATGGACTTCTAGTGTTCATGACCCGTTACATAATATGGCCTCATGCCTAAACCCAAATATGTAATAATAAACAGTAATTGTTTCGACCCACTTAAAACTAATAAAAAACATAATAAACGACTACCGGCCCGAAACTAATTTCATCGGATGTTTCTTGATTACTTCATTATCTTCAAAAACTATCTATCCTCAATACTGAAACGCACCCAATCAATCCACACCAGATCATTACGTTTTGCCCTATGTTTACTCCAAAGAAAGGACAATGCCTGCAGCTCACCGAAAATCTTGTCTATGTTTAGTCGAATTCCGGAGAAAATAAGTTCGTTCCGGGACTTCCAGATCACCCAACACGCCCCTAGAATAATTGTTTGTACCATCTTTTTTTGTAGCTTGACATGTCTAACACTTAAGTAACTCGAGCAGTTCCTTCATTGAATAAGCGTAAATCGGTGGTGTGTTACACCAGGCACTAACCTGTGATGAATAAGTCTCCTATGAAGTCCTTTCAGTGTGGGCAGTCTGTCTTGAGTACCTCTCCAGCCGAAGATATTAAGTTTCTTGGGGACCCGTTTAACCCACTCGAATGGGCAAAAAGGGGTCGTATACCTGGAAAATAGTTGACGACAAGAAGCCACAGTAAAATCGCCATCTGGGCCCGGTTCCCATGCCCATTTGTCCATACCTGGACTAACAGATTTACCGCTGACAATTGTTGTAAGTTGCTCGCGTCCGGCTGCAGAAACCGGACTTCGCTTCCATTCCCATACCGCCAAACGAACAGCGACAGACACTTTATTCTGTTTTTCTAGACAAAATAGTTGGAAATAGATCCATAATATCATCGCTATAGAGCACAAAATTAAGTAAAAAATATACGAAAAACATAAAAATATTCCTCAAATTTTATTGATGAGGTCAATATAGAGATTCCATTGGGATGCTCTTATCAAGTTTACCTTTAATTTGATTTGAAATTGATTTGTTCAGAAAATAATTATGTTTACTTAATGTTTCTTAACATACATCTTCAATACAAGTCAGACGTATACGTATAATATCTAAATCAGTTCTTTGCGATGCCTGTCAAGGGTTACTCCGTATATAAATTAATTAACACAATCCTGATTGTGTATATTCGATAATAATCATGTATATATATATGACACGTAATTTTCTCAGTTATGTATACTTGATCGACAACTTAAACTTTCAAACATTACACATTTGAATTTATAAACATAGAACACTTGCATATTCAATTGAAGGTACCGATTATTACATTTATAAGTTTGCCACATTAAATATTTAAATAATATGTCAATAAATATGAAATAAGAGTCAAAAAAGAGTTGCCTGTTACTTGATAAGCTGGATCCAACTAAATGCTGTAGGCAAAAGATCTTCAATCAGTTTTGGAAAATGTAGACTGGTATACTGTTTTAGGCCCGTGTAACACTTGTCTCTTGTGCTTATGGATGTGTACATTTGTTTCACCTCACCGTCCTCGTCCCTTTCAACTTGTTGTTGCTATGCACCTTGTCCCCCATGGCAGTCTAAGGTGGACCCAGTGAGAACTGCATTTTTTCTATGAACAATGAGCGATGAAACGTGTGGTGCGGGTTATGTAACAGGTCATTTCATATTTGATTGAGTTCGAGTTAAAAACACTGCTTTAGGAAACCAGCCAAATAAGTTTGGGTCAAAATGAGTTGAGACATAGCGGGTTAACCAACTATATTTGTTTGTATGTTTGCTAATGACGATGGTGGTGGTTCGCTAACAATGCGAGGTGGCTATGGGTGGCACTGGCTGTGGTGGAAGTAGCGGAGGCAGTAGTGGCGAAAGCAGCGGTGTTGCTAGCGGCGTCAGTAACTCTACTGGTAGCGACAATATGTGATGTTGGTTATTTTAGGGTGTCATCAAGCCATTTAAGTTTAGTTGGACCAACGTGAAATTTGAATACACAGTTATATGTGGAGTCGTTCAAGACTATTTGGATTTCTAACACCTAGGAAACCCTGGGCTTCTAGTGGGCAAACCCCCTAGACCGGGGAATTTTCAAGGGGAGCATTGCCCCTGGCAAAGGTATCGTTAGCCATTGGAAGTTGCTTTGATTTTGAATGGTTGATGAAAGTTGCATGAGTATTGATAGTCAATGAGGTAACTGGTCACAGTTACAGAAACTGTGACCACCAACAACTTGGTCCATCAGTGGTATAGATATGATCATTGATAATTATACATATTCTACATTTTTACCCCCACATTTGACATCTTTTGATTGATTTTCATGAAATTTATTACTTGATATCATTCTTTCTGAATTTCAGCTGCATTTTGCTAATCTGTGGAAAACGAGCAAAAACCAAAAAAAAAAAAAAAAAACTAAGAAAAATCGCACAATTAGCCACAGCACGGCTGTGCAAGGCTTTGCACGGTCATTTCTCCCAAAAGATAACCTTAGAAGAACAACTTCAGGCAGTAAGGTTGTGTCGATAAGAGTGTATGCCTTTTCCGGCAAGAAAAGTATAGACACACCCATGCTTGTACGGGATGTACTGGTATGTACATAAAAAAAGTACGGACATGACCGTGTGTCCGTGTGTGTACGTCTTGCATGGTCGTGTTGACTAACTCTGAGAAAAGTACAAGTACGGGAAGGATACACTTGACCGTGGCATGACTGTGTGTGGCATACATGGTTGTGCGCAGGCCCTGATCAACCATATATGTAGATGGGTTCCCTTCCTATTTGAAGCATCTATCCCAAAATCCACCAACACGTATCACCACTCTAGGGAAGACCTTTTAAGGTTCTTAACCTCATCTACTTTATTCTATCACCCATAGGTCGTCTTTCTTAGATTCAAGACATTATAATCAACATCACACGGGCTTTGGTTGTTCATTGGAACCACACCATGGTTAATCCACAAGAGTTAGTATTTATGTAATGGCTTAAACTTCTTATATCTCTTTGGTTTAAATGAATTTGATGTTTATATTTAATGTTGAAGTTAGTTTTAGTTGTGTAATCATGCATTTGAATTCTTAAGTACTTTTATGCTTTATTGAACACGACTTAAACTTGGTTTTGTAGTTGTGTGTGTATATATTCGCACGATGTGGTCTTTGCACGCATTATGGGTTTATACGTCTTTATACAAACTCGGTTATCACACTAGAGATGGTTGGTAGAGTTTCATTTATCAAATTTTCTATATCAAAGTCTTGAAAGTTACAGATATTGTTGAAATATATGCAATCCCTATATGGCAAATATATATTGGTAATAGCTTATAAATGTTTGTTTGTATTTGTGCATAATGAGATTCTTGGAGGGCTGATTTGGATAATAATTCATTGTTGGAGGGTTGGAGCTGAAATGTGAATAATATAAATACATGAGCCATCTCATTCTTGCAGAGGTTCAGAGACTTTACACTTGACATTCTAACAAACCCTAGATGTGCCCAGCTTTCTCAATGCGCTCATTCGATCGTCGTCTTCAATCTCAACGAGTCTTCAATCTTTGTGTCAATCTTTAACAATACCTTTCTATATGAAGATATAGGATAAAGAGTCTTTAATTGCCTTCGTTGTGATTATGTCTTCGTCTTCACCAGGTTGTTAGGGTTTGAGTCAAGCAACTGATATTGTGTAAATCAGTTGCTGAATATCAATAGTATGTTTCTCTCTCTGTCTTGTTTAGAAGACTATGTATGTAATTCGTATTTTGTATATTTTTGGATTAAATAAACATTTTAAGTATTAAAGTCATGGTTCTTGACAGATATCGAATTGGCGTGGATTTGATTGGTAATCTATCTCTTGAATGCGGTTCTAACGAGTTTGGGTACGTTTAACCTAACAAGATAATAGTACAGTTGAATTATAGATTTCTTTAACATATTATTAACTCAGGCTAATGCGGGGACCATGCATTATGATCTTGCAGTAATTGAGGATATGTGCGTCATGTCTTTTTTTTTATAAACTATTAATTAATTAATAAATAAAATATAATTTCAATAAAATCAAAGCACATTAAATTAAAAAACTAAGTAAAATTACTTAAAAAACATTAAACTAAATAAAACTAACTAAAATTACATTAAATAAAAAAATAAAAAATAAAAACATTACATAAAATTAAACCTACTAAAAAATAAAAACATGAAATATTTAAAAACTACATGGCCAATTATATTTTTTTGCGATCTATCATTTTTGTGCTAATGTGATTTCCAACATCTCCGATGGAACATTGTCGTGCGGTATTAAACTTCTCCAGATCCTTATCAAACCTAATCGATCTCAACGTCTCTCAATGTTCACCCGCCACTCCATAAATTTTTCCTATCGTTTCTTTTTAAAATCCACCAATTCTTGTTTCATAAATTTGTATTCTGAAGCTTGTCGGACATACCAATCGACCTTTCGCTCGACGTTGTGGGTTCTTTATCTTTTTTTTTTTGCCTTCTTGGAGAGGGGTCTTACATTTATGTCGGGTATATCATTAGTGAATTCGGTATTCAGTGTACCCACTTGGTAGTTACCCGAATCCGATAACTTTCTTTTTTGCCCTAAACTACCACTCTCCTCCTCACCCAACAACGGAACCGAGGACTGTTTCTGATGCTTTCCAACCACCTCCCACGCCTCAATATGAGGAAAACCACTCGAATGTTTTTTTTTAGTCTTTAAAGCTTGTGTCATACCATGAGCATCGTCACTTCCTCTAGAATGTAAACGATCCTATCATAAAAATATAAATTATATTAAGGTTAAAATAACAATATATAAAGGTAAAAAAATATAAATATAAATTATACCGCTTGATGCCAAAATCCGTTGAATAAGTTCAACTTCCCTTGCATAGCTTTCCATTTTGGACGGACTTGATGGACGGTCCGTGTACTTCCTTCAACGGTTGCATTGTAATGTGCGAGAACTTTTTTCCAAAACCATCCGATCTTTGGGCATTTCCTTTTTTCATGTTTACACTACAATTCACGTACGTCATCGCTAATGCCTTTACTTGTTTCTTCGTTCATCTTTGCGGATCCGCCTTACCCCCTCCTTTCGGTTCATCTTCGGCTACTTCTTCGACTTCAACTTCTTCCTCTACTTCTGCTTCTTCATTTTCGTCTTCATCTAAGTCTTGAATCTCGGTTACACATTCTTCATCTTCCTCATCATCGTATATTGGAAGCATGTATTCAACATTATCTCTTGGAGTTTGAGTCGGTGGACTCCGATAAGCAAACAGGTCAAAAGCGTTTTGGGCTTCCATAGGATAATCGTACACACCCAGTGCAACTATCGTGGGACCTTGTGATAATGAAAAAAATTGTGGTGGATAGTTGGGTTGGGTGTTGTAAAAACCCGGTTGTTGAAATAATTGTGGTGGATAGTTAGGTTGGTACACACTCGATCCGCCTCGTCTACTTTGCGAGCCACGCCCCTCGCCTTTGAACCGGAACCCAAAACTTTTTTCTTGCCATCGCTCTTGTTTTGTCTATTTTGAGTTTTTTATGAATGGGATGAAAAAATGGAATGTAAAAACATGATTTTATAAAGGTTTTTAATTGATTTTTTTAAATGTTAATAGCATTATAGCCACTTAAATGTCCAACGATTCTTTTTCTTTGTTCCAACGGTCATATTCAAGAGCGGGGGATGTCCACCGAATTGGACTCACCTGACGCGGTGAATAACGTTGGCGGCGGTGTGCCCCTGCGGAACCGCACCACTCCCTGCGAGCGCCCCGTACCGTCTGACCTTAGGGGCGGGATGACAATGCCAGTGTGGCCTCATGGTGCTACGTGGTGACAATACCCCTCCTTGAATGCTGCCCCATCTCTTACGGTGCAGGCCAATTTGCCAAACGATTTTTCCATGGGGATTGAATACCGAGCGCGAGGATGGTAAAAGATCTGTCAGGCTCCAACAACTAGTGTTTAAACAGTTTAATTTAAAATAACACTTTGAGGAATACGATTGAGGAAGTGGCTTTAGCGCCTTCATAGGTCGCTATTTCGGAGAATGTTGATACATGTAATGTTTATTATATCATGTTTTATCACTCTTTTTATTAGTTTTAATGTTTTTAATTATTTTTATTAGTTAACTCGCAAACTACCGATGGTTTTGGACGTGTGTTTCGCATCCTAACGCAATGAGATGAATATCATATCGTTCTGCCACCAACTTAACTCAAGGTGGAGTGATTTGAGACAGAACTTAATGAGGTTTTGTGGCATCTACAACAATGAAGTAAGAATAGGAACATACGAAACTAATTTTTTAACACGGCTAGTGGCCAATGCCATTTGATAACTGGCATGTCGTTTGTCCATATGATGGTATGGAGAATAGTTAAAAATCATTCCAAATTTTTGTTTTTTAGCCTTGTAAGATTTTATTTATATAAGCTAGTTCACTTTATTGGAATTTATTTATTTTCAATGCTTAATTTGTAAAAAAAAAATAATAATAATAATAATAATAACAATAATAATAATAATAATAATAATAAGAAGAAGAAGAAGAAAAAGTTGAATGGTTAGGGATGCAAATGATGGGCATTTCACTGGTTTAGATACAAAATGGGAAAAGTTGATATGGCGCTGATATGTCACAATCTTAGAATAGCAATTAGAGCGAGTAGAAAGTTAATTGAGCAAACCAAAAAACAATGATGGGTTTGGTTTTCCTTTTTTACTGAAAACCAAAAATTACAGTTCGGTTTGGTTGCGCCTTGTTCAGTTTTGAACCAAACTCCTGAACTCCAAATCCGAGCCGAAGTGCCGAACCAAACCTTACTTGTTTTGAATTTTGTTATTGGATTTATGGCCCAAATGTAATATTTTGGGCTAAAGTTTTAAACCAGTCACTATTTTGGACCAGTTCTTTCAAGCTCATATATTTAAAGCCTAAATGTAGAATGGAATAGTGATCCACAACCGAACCAAAGAACTGAAAACCAAACCGTTTGGTTTTTTTAAATTGAAAAATTGAACTTTGGTCTTGCTTCGGTTTGATAAAAAACCAACTTATGCACACCCTAACATCAATGGTAGCAACTCTCGAGCCAGCTAATTTGATAAAAAAGAGCTAATATAACAGATTAACAGGGTCTACTTTAGTTCTCATTTTTCGTTCCCAATGATCTAACACAAGCGGAAAACCATAGAACTCGCAAATCGGCACTACGAACTAGTAAAACTTAAAACCAAGCTTCCTAATTAAAACGCTAATCAGACATCTCGTTGGTCGGCCCTACTGCTCTCATAACCGCTACTGTCACCAGACTCAACGTATTTCTTCTCCATCAACCGCTCCCTGTCCATTTCCCGATTTCCTCTATGTACCTATACAAGATACTATTGAAAAAATGCACCCAAATATACAAGTTCTAACACACAAACTTACATCTTTGAACGGAAAATCATCGCTTCAAGCATATGAATCACATGACCCATTTTAGGCCTCTTTTGAGCACTTGGATCCACGCAGCGTAACACTACTAGTAGGGCCCGCTTCAAAGCTCTTGAAGTAGTTTTTCGGGCAATTTAGGATCCAAAACACCCTCCAGTTCCTGTCTGTTACCATCGTTTTAAGCCAATCCACAAGATTCACCTACAAAATGTTTATCTATTCAATGTTACTATATGAGATAAAAGTGGCTAAAACAAAAGAAAACTAAAAGGTTTACGGGCTAGGCTAACCTCATCCGGAGGCCGGCTATGATCTACAGGTTTCTACCGTTAATAATCTCCATTATAAGAATCCCACCTTCTTTCATTCAACATGCATGTGCTAGCATATTCAGGAACAACATATCTAACAAGCAAATTCAAGAATATCATTAACTCGTATACAATACTAACATATGTGATCAAAATATATAAATTTGACACAATGAATCAAACAACTAAGTTACCCAAATGTTCCTATAACTCGAGTGGTGATATAGCTCTTCTCGGAGTCCAAACCCATTTGTAGCAATCTCAAGTTCTCTCAAAGTGTGCCAGTGACCCCAAACCAATGACTATTCAATTGATTGAAAGAAATACATATAAAAATTACATATCCATTGATTGAAAGGAATATATACAAAGTTTACATAACCGAAAAGGAGCTAATCTAGAAAACACAGTATTACAAAGAATACAAATAAACTACAATAAATAATACAATCATAATAATAATATCCGTTAATAAATATGTGGCTTAGTGTATTGTCCTGGATATAACAATACTAAACTTGTTTGACTCATCACTCATGGTACATTAATCACTCGTGGTACATTAATAGCAATAAAAAGTAATCCCTTACATACAACTGGTGAAACACATGATATGGTGATAAGACTTATTGGATATCGTCAACAACCTTCCAATGACGGGTCTCCGGTCTCATCATTTCACTTGGATAAAATTATAAGCTTGTTTGAGGTCCATGCTGCTTTATCATACGTTTGTTTTCTTCAAATATGTAAATGTATCTTGGGGCATTATTAGGGTCGATTAACGATGTAAGCTCATGGTAACAATGGCAAGCAAAGTTACAATGTAAGCACTTCCAGATGATATTGGATTGCAATTTGCTTCCACACTCATGGCATAAACCATCATTCTCATTCCCCGGAGCAAGTGACATAGGATGTTGGTGAAAATGTCGTTTTTTTACAAACCCAAACTTGATGTTAATGAACTTATATACACCTTCTAAATAGAAAGAATTAACACCTTGCTCAGACTGAAGTATTAACGGAGCACATGCCGAGTGAATGGATTGTGCGCACTTGATGGAGAGTGTGAAACCCAAGTGTTAAAGTGCTTATTATATTTGTTATGTTTCATTTAGGCGATTATGCGTTGCGAATGTGATAACTACGAGCTTTTATGGTTTACAGGTTAATCATCTAAATTGGTGAAGTTAGATTGCATGGTGATGAAGAGGAACAATTGTGGATAATTATCAAGATAAATCACATGATTTGGGTCCTGTTCGAGTCGAAAAGATGGCTTGAATGCACAAGGAACGCAAAAAATTGAAGTCTAGGGGGTTATTGGTCATTAAATGAAAGTTCCATGTGAAAAAGGATAAGTGTGGAAAAGCATGACGTAGCCTACGGTGCATGTACCCCATAGATTACGGCCATGTTATGAAACAAAGAGGGTTGCAGCAGGTTGTAACCGTAGCTTACGGTTTGAACCGTAAGTTATGGTGGTGCAGATTAATAGCAATAGAAACAACTTACCGTAGCTTACGGTGTATAACCGTAGCTTACAGTCAGGCTTCCGGAAAAACGCTGAAGCACGGTTAATTGAAGGTATAAAACGAAATTTATAAACCTTAGTGATACACACTTCTCTTGGACAAATTTGGGAGCACAAGATACACTTTGGGAACCTAGTTTTCATCAATCATTGTCATTCCTTTCACCAAATCCACAAGATTGAAGATGGTTTCATTCGTTTATCAAGCACGTGAAGATCAATTGAACGAGATGAGCGGCTAATCATCTAGTGGTTTCCTCCGGGTGGAGGATTCTTGTAAGTTAATGACTTTTATGTGTTTAAACTGATTCGTGAACACGGTAATCTAAGAATTCGATGCTTGTTACCTTTTGATTTGATTTGATTGATTGTAAACGATTGGTTTTGCTTAATCTTAATTCGAACTCATTTGATTCCGAGATTTCTAGTAATTACATTTGATAAGGGTTAGGGTGAGTAAATTCAGTTGATTATTTATATGATAACCTTCCGTTGTTTCATAACCGAAGTAAGTAGTCGTTAGGTAACCGCAACCAATTAATTAAATTAAACAGTCATATCTATATGATTGTCACGATTAAACACGTAATTGTCGTCGCTTCGAATCCAAAATTCGGAGGAACCATTGTTTCTCCATTGTTTACAACTTCGTTTTAGTAATTCGTAGTTAAATCAACCAAACAAACAACCGAGTTTACATTTGTGCAAGTAGTTAATCATTACTTAATTCATCACACTTTCCACTAGACTCCCCAGGATTGATACCCTGCTTACCCTAGGTATCTAGGGTAATTAGGTTTTTGCATAACCCGTTCGAAACTAAACAAAATGGCGCCGTTTCCGGGGAGTCGTGCGCAAAGTGTTTTGCTTTAAGTATTTTGAAAAAAAAATAGTTAAAAACCCAAAAATAATGTTTTTCAGTTTGTTCAGAATTACACGAGTTTTTCTTGTTTCTGCTTGTGCATGTGATTTTGGACGTGTATGCATCATACTCGAAACGGGAAGTCGTCACCGTTAGTCTTGATCTAGAAATCGAGAGGACAGTTCGGCATGCCCGAGTGTGCATCGAGAAAACAAGATAGTGCAATCACCAACATCGAACCTCAAAACAATGGAGAATTCAAGCAACCCAGATAAGCAAACCGAAACCTCACTTCCACAAACCCAGTTCACACCAACACCTACTCAACTTTCACCGAAGACCTCTATACTATCTCAACCACCACCACAATCCATCCAACCTTCCACCACTCAACTCCCACCAATGCAACCGCTACCGTTCCCCAACCTAGACAACCTACCACCAATCTTAACCCAATCAACATCACTTCAATACCCATCATTTACCCAAACATCTAATGCTCAACATTCTTCACAATATGTTAGATTGTGGCCGATGATACCCGTTAATCATCAACCTCAAATCCCTTACTAACCCAGCCTTCCCATTACCAACCCACTCAGCAACAATAGTTCTCATTCAAAACTTCGATGTTCGAATCAAGGGAATTTGGAGACGGTTATGAGGAATATGACAGTTACGGGAATCAAGGGAATTTTGTAGACTTGATCTAAGTTAAGTTATGTGCCCCAACGATGTAGTGTTTGAGTGAATCGGGTAATCGTTGCAATATTGTTTACAAAGAAACAACTTACTATTGATCACAAGAAAGTTTACAAGAGTGTGTTTACAAGTACAAGTATGCTAACTTGCTATGATGTTGGGTGATCTTAAAATGAGACCCCTTTCACCTATTTATACTAGCTAACCACTAGTTCTAGAGAATTCTCTAGTTAAGAATTCTATACAAAATATCCAAGATATCTAAAGCTGAATACTATATCTTTCTTGCAAAATATCTAGCTATTCCAAGAGTTTTCAAGGCTTTTCTAAATCTTCTTAGCTGCAACTCTTGGCAGAAAATACAGCCCTTTATAGGCCCTTCCTAGACACTTGAAAGCTACTTTAGACTCTTCCGAAGGTGCTAAAATGTTCTACAACTTGTAGGCTGTTCCGGAGACTTCCGGGCAGCCCTAGACGTTTCTTTAGTGTTCCGGAATCTTCCGGAACTCGCGAAAAAAATTCTGCATTCAGGCGGATCGTGACATTGTCCTCTGTAAAGAAAGTCAAATTGACCAAATCTCTTTAATTTAGCAATACAAATTGATTAGAAACTTGTTATTAAGCAAATTCCTGACAGCAACTATAGTAATATCAACAAAAACACCAGAATAAACAATCCCATAACCACCTTCACCACATTCTCATCTGGAAATCCATTTGTAGCAATCTCATGAAAAGAAGCTAATCTAGGAAAGAGTATTACAAATCAGTACAAATAAACTACAAAGATAATACAATCATAATAAAATATCCGTTAATAGACATGTGGCTTAGTGTATTGTCCTGGATATAATACTAAACTTGTTTGACTCATGGTACATTAAACGCAATAAAAAGTAATCCCTTACATTCAACTGGTGAAACACATGATATGGCGATAAGACTTATTGGATATCATCATCAACCTTCCAATGACGGGTCTCGGTCTCATCATTTCACTTGGATAAAATTCTAAGCATGTTTGAGGTCCACGCTGCTTTATTATATGTTTGTTTTCCCCAAATATATAAGCAAATCTTTCGGCACCATCAGGGCCTAATAATGATGTAATCTCATGGTAGACATGGCAAGCAAAGTTACAATGTAAGCACTTCCAGATGATATGGGATTGCAATTTGCTTCTGCAATCATGCGCATAAACCATCATTCTCAGTCCCCGGAGCAAATGACACAGGATGTTGGTGAAAAGGTCGTTTTTCTACATGCCCAAACTTGATGTTAATGAACTTATAAACACCTTCTAAATAGAAAGAATTAACACCTTGTTCAGACTGAAGTATTAACGGAGCACATGCCGAGTGAACGGATTGTGCGCACTCTGCACAATGATAGAACCACTTTCCAGGATCAAGCTCCTCCTCACAACTTCACAGAAGTATGTTGTGGTCCTCAATCGGTGCATAGCTTAGTTGAAGGGGATGCTTGTCAAACTTATGCATAATTGTTTTAGGCAAATGCATAGCACACCGGCAGCCCAAATAGAAATCACAGGTATTGCATTTAAAATAAGTCTCACCTTCACCGATACTTAAACGGCATGCGCGGCATTCCTTCTTAGATACACTGCTACTGCTTGATTCTATTCTTGTAAGTAAGTGATCCGCGTGTGCTTCATGTGTAATTTCTTTAGGCATAAATGCACAATTAACATCAATTAAAAAATCACAGTTAATACAAGTATATATAACCCCATTGCAAGGCAATCCACAAATCCAACATTTGGCTCCAGAACCTGAATATTTTAATCACCATGCCAAAGTGTATGTTCTGGGTGAGCCGAATGGCTTATTAGTTGTAGGGGTAGCCGGGTGCAACAATCGTGGAGAACAAAGTCATCATCATATGTGGAGCGTTCATAAAATGGCGTTTTTGTAATTGGTTTTGAACAAACATTGCATAATAGTTTAATCATCTTCATTGGATCGTGAAGAGAGGTGGTTGTATATTTATTTATTTCATGTATTAGAACTAACGGATCATCACGAAAATAACGCATGAGGTTGGCCTTTGCGTCTCTCGCTTGCTCAGAAGTCTCGTCTTTAAATTGATGTGACAAGACGTGTGATTCATCATCCACTGGCAAGTGAAGAAGGTCGGGATGATCAACATCTTGAAAATTCTTTTTTGTTTTTCCTAATCCTGATACATAGAAATTTAATAAACTGTGATCACACTGACGAAATCTTTACGGATTCTTAAAAATAATGAAAATTTGTAGTATGTATAAATTAATTTAAATATAAGTTAATTGGCGTCAACAGATTAAAACAAAATTGTATAAAACTAATAAAGAAACCAAAATTGTGGATATTGAAAAGGCTCACACCAATTTATGTGAAACTTTTACCGAAATGAAAAATTAGTTTTAATGAAGTAGATTTAGTTTAAATGACTCATATCTCTTTGCAAATGTTTAAGTTTTAGACTGTAAACATACATTTTTATGGAGATGTGAGTCTTAGATTGTGGCATACCCTTTTGTGAAAAAAATCACAAAATACCCCCACGTCATCACAATCTTTAAAATTTACACATTTATAAAAAGAAGTCGTTAGGAAGTGTCATATATATATGTGTGTGCATGTTTCGAGATTTACCAGGTAAGAAGACAAACATGAAAGGCTCTATCCTTTGTGTTGCACAATCTGGGTGAACATAGTACATGCATCTACTACACTTGTAAATCAATGTTCATCTTCTAATTCCACACCACAAATCCTACATTCGTAATCATATAGTTGATCCAAAAACAAATATGAAAGGGTAAGCAAGTGACGGTGGCTAAAATGTTGAGTTTGAAGTGATAACTTTATGGGAAGGGAAAGACAATCAAAATTTATGGAGAAGTTAAAACAAGTGGCGCAATGATAGAAATGTCCTTCATGTTTCTTTCCACATGCAAAACACTTGCTCAAAATAGGTTCACACTAATAGAGATTAATGGGTGTGGGTGGATAGGGTGAAGGATGGTATGTTGCTCCACAAATGTAGCACAAAGCAGATCGATTCCATAATTACATGTTGAACAATGATAACCAATGCCATCTCGATATTTGAAACAAGCGCGACATTTCTCATCATTTTTGTTCTTTGAAGGATAAATGAGAAGGGTGACTTTGGAATTTTAAGGTTGTTGGAATTTCTTCACAAAATTTATGCAGGGAGTAATTACATGACAACATGGTACACTTATAGTAATAACGGTGGTACCAGTCGATTCGTCTACCACACCTATTACATGTGCAGTTAAAGTTTTGCGTCATGGTCAAATCATTGTCATCATACTCATCATCGTCTTCTATGTAGTCTCGATGCATAAGTTGCAAATCTACTAGCGTGAGTGGATGCTCATGTTGAAGCTCTTCTACGGTTAGGCCTATCACATCAAGTTCGGAGTTTCTTTCTTTCATATTACTATACATGGCGTCTGATTACTTGCAAGGGTGAACATACAATATATAATAAAATATAATGAAAATATAGAATTAATAAATAAAATGTGCAAACTAGGTAGTCATTTGTGAACTATTCATGATAGACATATTAAAATCTCGAATCATACTGAGATTAAACTAGCTCGGGCTTCATATACCAAGTTTGACTATCTTGACAAGTTTTATAGCGACATTATTATGATATATATAATATATATATATATATATAGTGGTAAAGAATATTTTATATTTATAATTATGAGAAAGTAACTAAATAATGCACAAACATATATTTTCTAGACTGATATTCAATACATGAGCAAATTTAAGTAGATAACACCAGGAACCCATATAAACTCATATGTATTGTATTAAATGTGACACGTACCATGCCTATTTAGATTACTCTATTTTTCTCTCACTACATGTGATTATATTCCATACATTATATACATAGGTGCTTATCAGGTTATGCAGTTCACGACTTAAAATTGATACAATGAACACGCATATGTAAATTAAATATTTAAACAATATTAATTATAAAAAAATAAATAATATACATTATGCTATTCAAACTAGTGAAATAAATTGAAATTAAGCTCTTTTAATAAATCAACTTGAGATTGGTTGAATTCAAGTTATCTATTTAAACCCTTATTCATAAATAATCTTCTAAAAACTTACTTGAAACAGTAAAAGATATGAAGAGTAAATAAATGTGTACCTTGATGAATGTTGATTACAAATAAAATTGTTGATGATTTTATAATACATGTGACTTAAGACCTTGAATATCATATATATAGTGGGTAAGGACCAACCTTATTTCAAATATACCTAGCTAAGAATCAAAGCAAAGAACATCATTCTTTATCTTATAGTTGTATAAAGAATTATACTTTTCTTTTATATTTACATAAAGAATTATGTTTGATTTGTATTTGGGTAAAGAATAATGACTTATGTATTACTTTTAATTTCTCGGATATTTTTTGGTCTAAAACTTATAGTTAAATTCATATGGATACATGATGTGGTTTGAACATATAATCGAATGATCAAGAAATAAAAGAGAAGCTTGAGAAGAAATTGAGAGCGAATAATAGATCATGCAAACTTTCTGATGATTTCATTCATAGAGTTAAGTTCGCGTACAAATAGTATTATAGTACAAAACGTATGAATAACATGGAAAAGTAAAAAAAAAGGACGGTGACGTTTTCGTAATTATTCTACGCGTATGGTAATTATAAAAATTACTCTACAAATGATCTTGTAGAGTAATTTTGTAGTGTATCAGAATTACTCTATAAAATGCACTAAAAATGATCTTGTAGGTTAATTTTATAGAGTATTATAATTATTATACAAATAATCTTGTATAGTAATTTTGAATTCCGCTACAACTAATCAATCAAAATTACTCTGTAAGTGAATCATAATTGCTCTACTTTTACAAAAGAAAACATAACAGACACAATTACTATACAAGTTTATCAAACAACATACAATTCAAAATTACTATACAAAGATCATTTGTAGAGCAATTTTGATGATTACTCTATGAATAGAATAATTACGAAAATGTTACCGCGTTTTTCAACTTTTCCGTGCCATTCATACGTTTTGTACGATAAGATTATTTGTATTTGATCTTTTGTGTTCAATCATATCGAAACGTCTACAAAAAAATAATCTACGTGGAGATCATGGAAGCACACTCCCACCCTCTTCCGTAATTGAAGGAAAACATGCAACAAAACATGCAGAAACAAAAGCAACGTGAAACAATGCAAAAATAGATAGGATGACATGATTAAGTCGCAGGTTGGCCCATATCAATACATCTCATCTAACCAATTTATAATTTAACTTCTAACCAATTTACCTTGATTCTCACGTGATCATACAAATAATATTTCAACCCCTAGTTTTAAATTTAGATTCTAATCCACATAAACTATTCGTCTACTCAAGTACTCGTACAAACTACAAACAATATTTTAAATCTAAAATTCATAACTTATAAGTCATAACTCATAAAGAAGCAACAAGAGAAAACATCAAATAAATTAAAACAACAAAACAATCAAATAAGTGATATGGTGGAAAGAAACATTATCTTCGGTGGGAATCGGCCAGAATTAGGGTAATTGGCGGCTGGCAAAGTCATGGCCGACGAAGGGGGATGATCAGTGAAGGGTCTCAGGTTCGGACGCTGTTCTTCCTTTTCCCCGCTTCATTCTTTTTTCCCTAATAAATTTACATGGTAAGAGCCTAATATTATTATTTAGGCATTTGTGTCTATTTCTAGAGCAACTAAAGCCTGTTAATAAAGAATTTAACATTTGGGCCTATTTGTAATCCGTAAAGCCTATAAGTTATATTGACAAATGCTATGTAGTGTTTTTATTAAATTTATATTTAAAAAGTTATAAAGTCTTATAAGGTCAGTCTAAAAATTTCATGAGGGTCGGTTTCATAAGTTTAAGGGTGGTGATTACAAAAATTTATGAGAGGGTTGGGGATCTCGGATTTTAACATAAGTATAGCATTAGTTTTTTTCAATGAGGGCGCTACCCCTGCCATTGGTTGTGGGTATGGCACTAAAACTGCGATGGTTTTTAGATGTTTGTTTCACATCATTTTCACACTATAATACAACAAGATGAATATCGTTCATACATTAGCTTAACTCAAGGTGGAGGTTTAATGTCATCTACAACAATGAAAGGAGATTTTATACGAGTGATGCCATTCTTTTGAACATGACGAATGATCAATACCGTTTGACAATCGGCACCTCGTTGGCTCATATGGCAGTATGTGGAATAGCTAAAGATCATTCCAATGTTTTTATTTACCAAATACCTTTTATAAGATTTTTATTTAGAAAGCTAGTTTGTTTAATTGTTTCAAAGGGATTTTTATATATTTCTTCCTATCAAGAGGCTTAATACATATTTGTCTAACTTTTAAATTTAATTACATATTTTCTCTTCCTAAACCATAGATATTACATATTTATGCATTTCACAAAAAATATTCTTATCAAGTTACTATTTTACCCTTAATAAACTTATTGAACGATATTTACATATTTCCCCAATTCCTATGATTCCTTATCTTCGAATATCACAATATCTCATAATTAATTGCTCAAAAAGAAACACAATTTTCAAAAATACAACGTGGTCATTTTTCTCTCTTTTGAGGCTCGTCACCTAGTTTAATTATTTTCTTTCTTCATCTTCCAGTGGACTTTTGATTGAAGGTACGCGTATGTGATATCTTATATGATAACATATTAAACTGAAACATTTAATCAACATGGAACCCTTTTTTAAGTTGTATACAAGAAGTAAAATCCAACAGAATCAACAAACCAGATGCAGATTTTGGAGCTAAAAACTCATATTTTGAACATTGATCTCATACTCTAGCTTTTTTGAAAAAAAAATAGAGTAAACTACCATTTTCATATCTGTGGTTTTGCTAAAGTTGCCACTTTCATCAAACAAAAAATATCATGCCATTTCCGTCCCCAAGTTTTTTTAAACGTGTCATTTCAATTCAAAAACTTAACTAGACTTTTAACTGGCTGTTAAATGAAGGGTATAAATTTCGCTACACATTTTTATTTTAAACTTGTTACTAAAAACAAACCATCTGACCAATTAGATCACAATAACATGCCATTCATTAATTATCAAACTTGATACATAGCAACAAAATACATATACATTCATTCGTACCAGGGCTGTTTATGAGTGAGCCGTGAATCGAGTGGACCTTTGCTTGTGTTTGGCTCGTTTACAAATCGAACGAGCGAAGCGGCTCGTTTAAAACCGAGCCTCAAATAAGTGAGCATTTTCCGAGCAGTAAATATTACGAGCGAGGACGTCGAGCGAAGATTTGACGATTTGGACAATCGTGTCACTCGATTTAAATTTGTTAAGAAAGATAGTGACAATGTTGGGTCTAAAATTTTTATGTCTTTAACAACAAGCACATTTTATGTGATAATATTTTTCTTATGAATAACAATGTTGTGGCCGACGAGGCAATGATCATATTACACGAACAATGGCATTGAGAGTAGGAGATGATGACTAAGGGTAACGGCATGAAACATTGAAGCGATGAGCAGACTGTCGTTTATCGTTTATGGTTACTTATAGATTTGATATTAATTTTTTTATTGGCGTGATTTGGCTAGTACGTTAAGATATAATTATAAATTTGTGTATTGTGAATCAAAATCTAATAGAGTGGTATATATAAAACTATTAATTTAATTTATATTTAACCTATAGATTGTGTATATATGTGTGTGTATACATGTATAATTTATATTTGTGTATATAAATGTTAATATATCTATGTGTATATTTATATGTATATAGATGTATATACTAATTAAAAATAATAATTCAAGCCGAACCAAGCCAAGCGGACCTTTGCTCATGCTTGGCTCGTTTACAAACCGAACCGAGCAGAACAGCTCGTTTATCAGCCGAGCGTCAAATCAAACGAGCAATTTTCAAACGAGCGTTGAGCGAACGACGAGTAGTTTAAACGGCCGTAATTCGTACATTCAAACTTGGTACTGAAAAACAAAATACATAACAAAAAGGAACCAGCTTAAAACCCAAAAAAAAACTTCAATCTTTTTAATTGTTGACTACCATAATTCTAGCTTGCTCTTCATGTCGATCAGAATTGCCATTATCCTAGCTTGATCTTCAAGAGCTCCTTGGCACCCCAAGCTCCTCCCTTGTAGTTAATTTAATGTGAATTAGATGAGGAAAAAAGATCTGGGTATAAAATTACTGGGAGATAACCTGCCTCTTGCAGCAATAAAACATCCGTTCTTAGAGACGAAAATGACAGTTTACTCAAAAAAATATAATAAAAAGTAAATTTTCCATGATAAAAAAAATTGAAAACCGATGCATATATGTCAATCTTCAACGTTAAAAAGCACGCATGCCTGTAAAAAAGTCAAAAAGATACCCTGACCTTGAAGAAACTGCAACAAAGATTGTTCTCAGTTTATTGGTGTTGTGTAACATATTTTCACGAATCAATCATGATATTAAATTCATAAACAATGAAATTAAAAATAGATTTCTTCCTGAAGATACCATGAATGTCACATTATCACCGAAAGGCATAATCAAGGGACGATACATCATTGTTAAATCAGCGTGGAACCTTTTCATAATTCGAACATAAGCTGTATAGACAAAATCGACTTACCTGGCCGTGAAACAAATTTGTAGGGTTGGCGGAGTGAATGAGCATCGTGTGGGGGTTTTTCGTTTTGTCATGAACCAGACTGCGTCGTGTAGGGTTTTCCGTTTGCGTCACGTATGGTTTGTCGTTCTCCGTCGGGAACCAGATCGTTGAATTTACGAATGGAGAATGAACCCTGGTTTAATGTTTTTAATTTTGAGAAAAGAAATTACAAAAGGGTAAAGTGGTAATTTGTTAAGAAAAGAAAGAGAAATGGAGTTGGACATCAAGTCTCGGGAAATATATGTAATAATCCCTTTATTCCCTATTTTAAAAGTTTTATTTGTAAGAAAGGTTAAAAGTTTTATTTGTAAGAAAGGTTAAGGTATGAAAATCAAAACCTATTGCATTAAACATACTTCATAATAACAATTAGGATGGGTAAAAAAACCAATTAGGCCAACCAAAATAACCGATCCAAACTAGAAAAATGATGGGTTTGAGTTTTTATTACGTTCGGTTTTCGTTATACCTTGCCCGAACTCTGAACCAAACTCCAAACCCGAACCGAACCACACCAAACTTATTTAAAATGATTGTTATTGGATTTATAGCCCAAATTTGTTATTTAGGGCCAAAAGTTTCATTCATGAAATCATTAATAGATGGGTTAACAAAAATTATACTCCAAACGTTTTTATCAGATTCACTATTTTGGACGAACTTTTTTAGACCCACACATTTCAAGTCTAAATATAGAATCGAAACATAACTGAACCCATACAAAAAACTAGACCTGGCAAACAGGTCGGGTTGGGTCGGGTCATGGGTCAAAACGGGTTCGGGTCAAAAAGAGTCAATTAAAAATGGGTTATTTTGGTTCGGTTCAAAACGGTTTTGGGTCAGAACGGGTTTCGGGTCGGGTCGAGTTGGCTAAAAAATGTTTTTTTTAAAGAGATTGTACATCAAGGGGCAATTTTGTCCGGTTGAAACGGGTCCAGGTTAGTTCGAGTTGAGGGCGGGTCAATACTTTTTGACAACCAATCATTACAATAGCGCAATTGCACAAACATTACAATATGAAAATACGCAATTAAAGATCAAAACAACAACAAACAAGAAAACATAAAAAGAAAGACTGACCTCATAGAAGTACGCTACGAATTAATATACAATTTAGCCAACAATCTATTTCCTTGTTCAAATCGACAAATTAGACACTTGTTTAATACTTTAATTGAAACTAGAGATGGTATTTGATGTATTTTTCATAGAGAAAGCAAGTTGCAGTGACGAATTAATGGATTATTAGTCCACGAAGTGTCATTGGCTTTATTCAAGAAAGGTTCTCGTGATGCCAACCATATACATCTAGACTTTCATGTATATGTTCACACCCACCGTTTGATATAATTCCTCACTGAGTTGTTTTCAAGTTGACCATAAACAGGCTATCTAATTTTGTACATCAAACACAAATCAAGATCCAATTTCATCACAGCATAAATTACTACAAAATCAGTAAAAAATAAAAGAACCACACCAGGAAGATAAAATTCACACAGCATCCAAAATGAAATAATAAAAAATATATCCTTGAATCCTAAATTGAAGCAAATTACACAAAACCACACATACATATACAGCAGAATACACCGTTAGCACAAAAAATATGAAGCAAAGTAACCTTTAAAATCATTTTTTTTCTACAATTGAACATCAAAGAATCCACAATAAAATAGAAAAGCAACCGATATTCGTGATTCGATTCAAACGATGATGTTGAAATTTAAGACGATTAATTAATCTTCTAACTTAAACCCACTTCATTGAAGATGATGTTCAGAGTTCACGTTCATGTTCTTCACCCGTGCTTTTCTATTTCAAACCTACTTGACCCATATATAAGAACGTTAACTTTTTAAACGACTCACTTTGACCCCTTTGCCTAATTTATTTGACCCAAAACAACCCATTGTAGTTTTTAGATTAGAACTGACCCATATAAAAGCTTTAGGGTCAGAATTGCCCCATCTACAAAAAACTGAAACCCATACGGATTGGTTTTTAAAACTGGAATGCTGAAACTTCGGTTTTGTTCGGTTTGTTCTCAAAATCGACCCATGCACACCGTAACATAGCATCAATGGTAGCAACTATTGAGCCAGCTAATACGATAAAAAATTAATTAATAAAACAGGGCCTACTTTAGTTCTCATTTTTCGTCCATGATGATCTAACAAACACAAGGGGAAAACCCTAAAACTCGCAGATTCGGCACTACGAACTAGTAGAACTTAAAACGGATAAATTACACAAATTGAAAGAATGAACCACAATATCTACATAACCAAGCTTTCTAATCAAAACACTAACTAGACGTCTCGTTGACCGGCCCTACTGCTCTCGTAACCGCTACTGTCACCAGACTCGACGTATCTCTTCTCCATCAACCGCTCCCTATCCATTTCCCGATTCCCTCTATGTTCCTGTACAACATACCATTGAAAAAATGTACCCAAATATACAAGTTTTAACACACAAACTTACATCTCTGAACGGAAAATCATCAGCCTCGAGCATATGAATCACATGACCCATTTTAGGCCTCTTTTGAGCACATGGATCCACGCAGCGTAACGCTACTAGTAGGGCCCGCTTCAAAGCTCTTGATGATGGTTTTTCGGGTAATTTAGGATCCAAAACCCCCTCCGCATTCCTGTTTGTTACCATCGTTTTAAGCCAATCCACAAGATTCACCTACAAAATGTTTCTCCATTCAATGTTGGACAAATGTGGCTGAAACAAAAGAAATTAAAATGTTTACGGGATAGGCTAACCTCATCCGGAGGCCGACTATAATCTACAGGGTTTCTACCGCTAATAATCTCCATTATAAGAATCCCGAAGCTGTAAACATCACTTCTTTCATTCAACATGCCCGTACTAGCATATTCGGGAGCAACATATCTAACAAGCAAATTCAAGAATATCATTAACTCGTATAATAATAGCATGTGTGATAAAATATATAAAACTGATACAATGAATCAAACAATTTAGTTACCCAAATGTTCCCATAACTCGAGTGGTAACATAGCTCTTCTCCGAGCCCAAAAGTTTGGCTAAGCCGAAATCAGAAACTTTAGGGTGCCATTGTCTATTTAGTAATATATTGCTTGATTTAATATCTCGGTGAACAACTTTGGGCTCGAGTCCTTCGTGAAGATACGTCAACCTGTAAAGTTCACATCAAGGTTTAAATGTTTAAAATTACTCGTATGATAGTTTCATTCTTGGTTTTAAAATGCGTGATACGCTCCGATGCGTTGGGTCCAAAAATCTGATGAGTGATGCAAGCGCATCACGTATGCGATGCGCTCTTTATTTAAAAAAAATACTAAAAAGTTATTTATGCATAACAACTAATAAAAGCATACTTGAATATTAGCATTATTAATTATTGAAAAACCCAGACCAATTCATAAAATCTGAAAAAAAAAAAAACAATGTTTCGCGCATCGGAGCGCATTATGTGAAATTGGCGCAATATTCTCGCATAACGCAACGCATCAGCTGTGGCGATGCGCTCTCATCACTGCATCGGGCGCTTCATGCATTACGTGCGCATTTTAAAACCAAGATTTCATTCCCATAAATTCACATTTTGGATTGTGGTAATACCCTTTAGCCGTTCCAAGCACAATGTTAATTCAAATCTCCCACGTAAGAGGACTAATCGGTCCAACATCTCCATGAAGCCATTGCTCTAAGTTCCCATTGTTTACATACTCATAAACAAGGATTCTAAACAGGCATCCAAATCATACAAGTATACAACCACAATTCAAATTCAAAGTCAAGGTCAAGGTCAAGGTCAAAGTCATAATCAAAGTCATGTAATTGAAAATGCAGCAATCAAAGCCTAAAAGGTATACCTTTGAGCCCCTTCAGCAAATACCCAAGCAGCCTCACTAAATTCTTGTGACGAACACGCCCAATCGCTTCCACTTCAACTTAAACTCCTTCTCAGCTTGTCCTCTATAAATAGAAAAGTCAAAACCAAAGTCAAAATTGACCCAATCTCCTTAATTTAGCAATACAAACCAAAGCTAAAACCTGTTATTAAGCAAATTCTTGACAGCAACCACAGTATTATCAGCCAAAACACCAGAATAAACAATCCCATAACCACCTTCACCAATCACATTCTCATCTGAAAACCCATTTGTAGCAACCTCAAGTTCTCTCAAAGTGTACCAATGACCCCAACCCAAATGAGACACTTCGGTTGCACCGACATAACCGCCAGCTGGTCACCCGACCCGCTTCCATAAGACGACCCGCCACCCCTTTCCGGGTACAAAACCCGGTGCCCCTTTCCAATCTCTATCTGGATCTTCTCATACCCGTTTACACTATTACCATCATCTTCAGTTACTTCACTTCTAACTATAGCTAAAGAACCCGATTCAGTTCCCGTTTCGGTTAACGGGTTCGGGTTGTTGGTTTGTGGATATTGGTTCGGGTCGGGTCGACCCGAGTGGGTTGAATTTCGTCGGGTATGGTTGGGATTTTGGGTTTTTGGTGAACTGTGATGGTTTTTTCGAAGGATTTTTTGCGTTTGAAGGTGAAAAAGAGTGAGATGAAGAAGATGATGATGACAATGGTGGCTCCTAAGAGAATTCCGAGAACAACCCAGAATTTTAAGCCGAAAATTGAGGTTTTACGAGAGAGTTGATCCTTAAAAAAGGCGGACATTTTTGTGGGTGTCGGTGTGTGGTTTTGTGGTATCGATCTAAGACTTCATAGGAAGTAACTAAGAAGGGTTTACTGTTTAGAAGTTGGAAGTGAAAGATTGTCAAGTTGGGGGACACAGATATGAAGGTGGTGGTAGAAACAGAGCATAACGACAAAACCATTATGTCTTGAATAAAATATGTCTTTTAATTATTATTGTTATTATATATAATATTAAATAACAGAAGACTAATAGTGTTTAAAACATATAATTCATATAATTCATGTTTTACAAGTTTATTAATTCTTTTCTTTTTTGTTTTATTTTATCATTTAACGTAAATATTTTCATTTACAACTCATTTGATTTAACTATTTTATCTTTTTCTTTTACTTTAACCAATTTTTTTTTTTGTGAATGACATTATATTACAGATTTTTTTATCATTAAATAGTTTTTTTTAACAAACATATTAATATGGTTTTAGACATATTTTAAATTTTTTTCTTTTTCTTTGCTATAACGAGTGTGGCAATGGTTTTTTTAATTTATTTTTTTTAACGAATACGCCGATACTATTTTTAACATATTTTTAACTTTTTTCTTTGCGATAACAAGTGCGCCGAAACCGACCAAGTTTCTATCGTTTACCTTATTTTTACTTTTGTTATTTACTATATCGTTATACCTTTGGTTATTATTTTGACGTTTAGAACCGAGTTACGACGCAAATAACATAATTAATATATTATTTTAATTAATTTTATAAATTTATTTATCGTTTGTCATGGTGTGCCATACGTTCTGAATTCCAACTGCGTCACTGCGCAACGCGAGGGTAACTACGACCCTAGTTTAGAATGAAAACTTTAAAAATATGTAAATGAGCTTACTTATATTACAAGGATTAGTTGTTAGTGTTTTTGAGTGGTTGTGAGTGGAGGAGAGAAAAAATATATGGAAACGTAACTGTTCATCTAGGAAAAAAATGTGGAAAGAGAAAACCTTATAATTTTTTTATTTTTTTAGAAATGGTTGTGAATGAAGAAAACAACAAAAAGTAATGATAAAGGTATAAAAAATATTATTTAATTAAAAAAAAAGAGAAAAAATAGCTGTTTTAGTGAAAATATACGGATATGGATAGTGAATTCATTGCGAATGCTCTTAACGGCTACATATACTTCTTAATTTTACGTCACCTAAAATTCATCTAAGTATACGCATAACGTTCTAGGAGACGCCGAAAGAATTTTGATTCGTGAACCCAAAGAAGAACATTGGAAATGGGGTTTGGGTTCATCGGCTAAATCAGAACTCGTCACAGTTGAATCAGGTTCATTAGGGTACTTTGGGTCGCAACGAGGTGTCAATCGATGGCTGGTTGGTCGACTTGGGTTCATCAGGTAGTTTTGTGGGTGCCTCCTTCACTATAATGAGGTTTGAACCTTCTTCACTTAGTTGAGATGAATTATCCAGTGTTATTAGACAAAATACGCAACTATTTTCTTTGTTGTTTGAAATAATTAATTTGAAGCGTTGAAATTAGACAAGTTTGAATTTTGCCATTTGTGTAGGTTTTAATATAGTTTATATACGACAATACCTTTTTCTAGGAGTGTAATGATTTTTCTATAACAATTAACATCTTATATTTTATTCCTAACAAATTTAAGAAAGAAAATGTCTGTCTCACATGGAAATGGTTTAAGTTTCAACCATTCCTCCTTGTTATTATGTTGTTTGGTGTGTCGAATAGATCAATTGGTTTCAAGAATCAAGAATATGTATGTGGAGTACATTATATATAGATCCATTCGCTGTATGGTTTAATCACTTGTTACGCGAGTCTCTTTGTATAATAATATAAGAATATACATAATCAAGTTATATTATGCAGCTTAAAATTTCGATAAATTATTGATATCCATTTTATCAAGTAAAATATCGGCAGCCTTTTTTAGAGAGACAAATAACAAAGAAATGAGAATCAGAATGAAAGTGGAAAAAGGTTCACGGATGATTATATTAGTATATATAGCATGTGTGCACCTTACCTCACGCGTCCCACAGATCACGTAACAATATCTATCACGTGATAGCTAGCTACCAAACTACACCTTTACAAAGTCAACCACCGACGGTCGATAATTCCACTCGTGTAACTTTGCCTCCTATACCTTTTTTTCTTAAAGAATATATTTGTAGTTTGGTCACAAATCATATAATATTCGTAAGATATGATAACAGCTAATGTACACAAGAATGAGTATCATATATATTTTTATAGTTATTACACAATAAGGCGAACTTATTATAGATGTAATTACTAAAATACTAAATTTCTTGCTCTAATATATTTGCTACTTTCTATTTTCTATTACCTCATAATATTTATGCGTACATAGTTTTTTTTACGGCAAACACAAACTCTTAAATTTACACCTAAAATTCACCTATTTCTTAATATGGAATTTGAACCGACATCACTTTAATATGAATAAACACCTAGCGTCACTTAGCCCAAAAGTCCATCAACATATACCTATACATGTATATAAGTATATATTAAAAACACATCTTGCAATTCACAAGACTTAAAAACCCTTTAAAACAAATCTACTTGATTATATTATTTCTATGGTTCCGTATTTTAAAAAAGTAGGTTTGTGTAAACACACACATATATATATATATGGGGAGTTCATTTGAGAAGAAATTTAATATGAGAAGAAAAATAAGAAAGAGAATAATGGTAAAATATTAAATAGTTTATAACTCCTCTCATTAATTATGTTATTTCTCATTAATAAAGCAAAAACATTTTATCTTATATATTTTAAAATTTATCCTACATATGTCTTACACTTATCGGAATTTACCCTACAACATGTAAATTTACCCTACACATTTCAAAATTTATCCTACACATACTAAAATTTATCCTACACATGTCGAAAATTGTTGTTTACCATAAATTATTTTATCTTGAAAGAGTATATTAAAAAAAATGAGTTACAAGTTTAATTAATTAGCTAATAAATGACAATTATCGATTTACATATATGCCCTTTTTCATAATATTACATACACACATTAAATGAAGTAAATGGAGAATTTCTATTGGTTTAAAAATTATTCTTTTTATTCTTACAAAATTTTTCTTTTCATTTGAACTCTCTAATATATATATATATATATATATATATATATATATATATATATATATAGTATTTTGTTATCTAAACATTTTGTTTACCAAATGGTTTCTAGCCTAATGATATCAAGGTATGTAAAGTGGTGTTTTTTCTCACGAGATTAAGGGTTCAAGTCCTATAGTAGACACCAGTGTAAATTTAGTAGTACGACTAGAGATATATTTTTACCATGTTGGGTCACTAGAGTTTTTTCTACGTATAAAGTTCGGTCACCGATAATTAATTGTTTTTTAGTGTGGATCTAGGGTTTGGTTTGGCTCGTAACTTCATATGAGGCTTTAAAGGTAGTTCTAATTTTGTTCGGATGATTAAATTTTGTTGAGGTGATTTTGAAGGTGAATTTAGTTTCAGCATTATCATATTGTCTAAAATTAAGAACTACACTAATTCATACTGAACAATCGAAATAATAAACTAGTAAGAAACGATAAGATTAAAACTCAGTAACACAATTGTTACAAATTTTGAATTAAATAACATAACAGACATCTATTACATAACAAACATAAAAATGTTGTTATGTTATTTAATTCAAACATATATAAAATGCAAAATGTAGCAATCACTCTTATTATGAAACTTAAGCTGAAAGGGCCATGTATCTTTCCAGCCAATTAGATTAGAAAGTGATAAAATCACACTATGGCTGTACTAAAGTAAAGAAAAAAAAATCACACTACCGCTCACAATTTCACATATAATGTGTTTACCACTATATCCAATATGTTTTTGCATTAATTATAAAAATATCCGTACGGTTTTTTCATCAATATATATATACACACAGACACTTGTCAGTGAGCAACAATTAATATACCAACCCAACTTGTTTAACATGGAGTAGAGGCCAATTACCAACGAAAGTGGCCTGTGAGAAGTGGGAATGATTCCTATGGACCACTCTTGACCAAAAGTCACGAACTAAAGCTTCCCTATCTCACACCAATTCACTAACATCCAGTCAAATGAAAATGCTTAAACCTCAAAGCTAAAGCCCAATTGGGGCTTTTCTTTGCTTCCATATTCGAAACATTTTATGTCACAAGCCCTAATTTACCGATGGGTGGGCTAAACCAATTTAACCAAAGTGTATGAGAAAACATCATGGTTTCGAAATATGTGTAAAACGTTTATATTTTTTTTTACAACAAAGGACAGATACCAAAAAAAACCAATATATTTTCATATTTTTCCCTCAATCTAACTTTTGAATATTAAAGTCCCTCCACTAGTTAATATGGAACAAAATTGTGAATCTAAAATAGAAAAGGACTGGATATCTGTTTAGCCGATTGTTTAGTTATTCTATAAATCAAAACAAAAAAAGTGCAAAGTGTAAACTATATTAACATACAGGAAGAAGAGGAAACGGTAGGATTATAAATTAATCAATGCATCATATATATATATAAAACGCTAAACGATGTTGACAAGAGCAAAAGGAATCGTTGTTTAGAAATTGAAATCGTCAAGGTTTCCAAATTGCCGGACGGATATAGCACAGTGGTCGGAGAAAAGGGGTGTCGACTTTTCGGTGAATAGAAAACAGAGGATTGAACTTGTGTGGAGTTTGTTACAAAGGGTTGCAATATGGCTTCTTGATGAGACAAGTACTCCTGATGCAAGGTCGAAAAGAGCAATTGATCACCTGAATGGAATCGGTATGTTACATCCGACGTATATTATCGAATGTACAATTGGATACCATTGTTGTCATACATCTAGATACAACTTCAGTCTGGTAGCATTATTTGAAGGAGTGGTAGCTAGAGGTGGGTTTGGACACGACCTGGAGGTGGGTTGTGATATAGAGGATTAGCATCGATGCTTAAGTGGTAGCAGTGTGGGGTGTTTTGTTCAGTGGCCGTTTTGTGGCATTTTTGTTCTAGTAATTTGGGTATGAAGATGTTAAATGTGATTTCCAGCTCAAATTTTGTTTATTTTTTAAATAATATTCAGTAAAACAACCTCTTAAATCAGTTCTAAATTCCTTCTTAAAAAAAATTCACAAACGTGTTCTAACAAGTGTAGGGACTTTAATATTCAAAAGTTGGTTTGAGGAACTTTTATAAAAAAAATGAAAGTATATTAGTTTTTATGGTATTTGTCCTACAACAATATATGAAAATATTCTATGTTTTGATTTCAATTTGCAATTTCTAATAAAAAATTAAATAAATAAAATATGAAGAATAAAATAATATAAAAATCAGTAAAATCAGAATTTGAGGAGATAAAATAATAAACTGGAATCTGGTCTGACCAGTTCAACTAAGAATGGTTCAAAAATACTTAACCGAATTGGCCAGCGACCCGATTCCGAGCTTGGTCCGATCGCAAGAACATTGGTGCAACAAGTAGAGTGTGCATCGGGTTGAAACCAAACAATACCAAACCAAACCCGAAATTTATGGAAAAACAAAACTGAAAATGAGGTAGATATAGGATGGTCAGTCTCGGTCTTTTCTGTGTGGATTGGTATTGGTCTTGAGATGGTAGTACTTTTAACATTAAACATCAAATTTATATTGTCCGGGTCATAATACATTGCCTATTTATATATCCCCTACTTGTTTTATAATTATCAACATATTAGTGTTTGCAAACATTAAGTTCATGCGCGTAAGTTCTTTAGTATTAAATCAGTACTTAAGATTTCAAGGCATTCAATTGGTAATTTGTTATTAAATCGGAGTGGGCTACAAGACATTCCATTAGCTTCGTTCGTTGACTCTATTCAATCGCATAGTGCGTTACAGGACTTTCCATCATATTACACTAGGCAACAAGGTTAGATACTGATCACATTGAGGTACGGTTCATCAATGAATTCTACTGTTCATTAACATCATTATGTAAACATGGTTCCATCACATTGATGCTTTTGTTTTTATGTAGCCCAATTGATGTTTTTAGTATCCCATTTAATTTGGCTGTAGCCTTATGTCGACCCGATAAACCTGATTACCGAATATCTGATTATCCATGACCCGAATGTCAATAGGGTTGGTATTTATATAATATTAATATTAATTTGCAAGATTTGTAGGCATTGATGGTTGTTCCTTTTTCTTTGTGGGTTTTCCTTGCTTTGAGTGGGTTATTCCTTTAATTCTTTTGTTTGTACCTTTTAGGTCGGTGGGGGCTTTAAAAGGGTAAGTCTTCACTGCCTAGCCGTCACCTGCTCTCTCTCTCTCTCTCTTTCTCTCTCCTCTTTCTCTCTCTGTCTATATCTCTCTCTCTCTCTCTCTTCTAACGTATGCGTTCTCTGGCGATTTTAGGTAACTTATTTTTTGGGTTTCTTATTGTACGTTGGTTGATCGTTTGATTGTACAACTTTGAATGTTGGAGGCATTTTGTCTCTAGCTACTGTTCTTTCTTACTGTTGGCATTTATTTTTACCATGACCTAATGCATTTTCTTTTGGTATTTTGTTCTTACCGAATACTTTCGGGTTGTTTTTGTAACGAATGCGTATGTTAGGGTTTGATTTTTTGGGTCTACTTTTGGGTCTTCGATTGCTTTTGACAAACAATTAACTGATGTTATGTTTGGTTTTTTTGTCATGTGTTTACATACTTTTGGGTTGATTGTATGTCTTTGAAGGTTGTTGGATTTTGGTGTATTCAGTGTTATTTGGTCTATGATATTGACTTTTTAGTTATCAGAGATCGCTTACAGTTTTGTTTTGGGTCTATGATTCTATGCTAAGACGGTTGTTTTTAAATGCTTGGGTAACACTTTAATTTTGGGTATATTTTGCTATGCTTACAAGATTGTTGTGGAATGTTTGCCAATTTGTGTACTAACAAGTATTCAGTGTGTTTAGATGATTCTTTAGCTGTACGAGGTTGTTTACGTTCTTTGTTTTGGTCTACGATGCTATGCTGAGATGATTGTTGTTGGGTGTTTCTAAGTTGATCGTTATTTGGTGGGTGATAATGATTCTATTGTTACTGTAAGTAAGCTTTTGTTGCAGAACATCTTGTTAGTTAACATTATATAAATATTGTGGTGTTTTATAGTATGGTGCCCTTTAGGTTGATGACAAACATCACATGGATCTTTAAAACATTTAAAACCTGATTTGAGAGATGACCAAGCCTAGAATGCCAAAGCTTTATATTCTCGGCCTTATAAAACAAACAATCAAAGAATTAAAAGAATTACCACAGAAATATAGACCATCAGTTTGTTTACTAGTCACTAGGGTTTTCTGTAAGCATAAATTCTGAATATAACAAGTATCTTTATCAGACACAACTCTAAGTTTATTATCCTTAGAAAGTTTGTGAATAGAAATTAAATTCACACAATACTAAAGAACAACAAACACATCTTTTAAGACCACATAATTAGACAGTTTAAAACAACTAATCTTAGTAATTTTAGCATCAGTTTCCATTAGGATGCTTAACAGTTATATTATAATCAAACACATCAATTCTATTAAACCAATTTTTATTTGACATTACCATGTGTTGATTTGGTTCTAAATCAACAATCAAATTTAGATTTGATTGAGAACATACACTAGTATTAAAACGATACATCCAATAACACCAACCTAAATATGAGAATGCATTAAAACTAGTACCTCTAACATTAATCTTTGAAAACTCTTCCATTTTTTTCTCATTAAGCAAACCTAACATTTTAAAAAACTGATTTAGTAAGAGTGTTCAAAGAAACACTACAAGACTAAATAGACTTTTCATTTACAACAATATTAGGCACATTAGATTTTAGCCTATTGATTATTACTTTGATTACATCTAGATATGAAATTAGGTAGATAACCATGTAATTCAAAACATTTATCCATAATATGTTCTATTTTATTACATTGAATACAATTTAGATTAGGATTAGGACTTCTATTAAACTTTTTTTCTATTATCATTAACTAACATGCTTTAAAAAAACAACATCAAATTTTTAGAAGAATTATGTGACTCTCACTGAAATTCTTTTCTAGAGATAATTTAAAAAACAGTTTTACAGTTGTAAAAGGATCCCTAGTTAACAAATTTATTTTAACAAGTTGATAAATATCATCTAATACCATAAAAAATGCATAAGTTTTGTGAGATGACTAAAATCAATGAATTTAGTTGAAGGACTACAAGTACAAGAATGCAACTAAACCATAGCTTTAAACTATTTCTACATAGTGTTTATTCTTTGATAATAGTCAGATACACTAAATCCATTTTGACTAACTGAATTAATCTTTTAATATCAAGCAAACACAACAAAACCATCAACTTATCATAAGTTTCTTTTAAATCCTCCCATACTTCAGAAGCAAGCTTTGAATATACTTCAACCCACATATAAATCCTCAATCATAATTAAGAACCATGTTAATACTACTGAATTACATATTTCCCACTAGCTAACACATCGTTATTGATAAATTTAGTACGAATTTTATCTATGAAACCTATTTTAATTTTAACCATTAAAGCTAATCTCATAGCATTAGACCAAACAAAATAATTCTCAGTTCCCTTTCAATTTAATACTAACCATAGTTAGGCTACTAGAACCCTGACATGCAAATAAAGTGAATCACTAGCATCCAACTTTCAAGAATATCATAAATATAACCACACAATATAGATAAATAGAATAAAGTGTAAGAACAACAAATAGCCAATAGTTGTTCAACAATAAGAACAACTAGACAACAAGACACATGGTGAAGCCATACAATGTCCCACCATTGGTTCATCACTCAAGGATGCCAACACAGGTCTTAGTGGGGAGCCTTCTAGACCTAGACAAACCCTAAACATTCTATAACAGGGGATGGCTCTCCCTGTTTTCAAATCCCAAGCCACACCTACACAACTCTAATGAAAACTAAAATATAGACAAATCTCATCGGGAGGGGTTCCTAAGTTAGGGTTCGCCGAGGAATAACTCATAACTTGTAACCTTCACTTAGGGTTACAAAACAGTGAGGCAGAAAATCAGAGTATAAAACTCCAATCCAAGAAATATCAAGTTCTTGATTCATATCTGAACCAAGAACGCTAACAATCACTAGATTTGGATACAAACCTAGAATATTCCTAAAGAAGAACTCCTGATTAATCGATTATCAAAGACTGTTAATTAGATCTGAACACGAACAACGGAAGAACACCGTAGTTACCTGATTCAACTCGTGAGCTTTGATACCATGTTAGAAACTCAAGTTGAACACAAATTATACCCAAACCAGATATTATTAAACCCTAAAAATGAATTACAAACACAAATCTTTTAACCAAACAACTACAAAGCATAATAGATCATTTAAGCAATGACTTCTGATCAGATCTAGATCTAAACAGAGAAACCCTAATCTTCACGAATGTGACATATGAGAGAAAAGAGATAATTATGTGAAAGTGTATGTGTAAAATATCCGATCACCACACAAATAAGATCAGATGATCTCTTATATATCATTGCAACAACCCTGAAAGGCCTTAGGCCCAACTCCACAATACAACAACCAACTCCTCTACTTTGGCCCATGCTTAGAAGCCCAATGCCGTAATGAGTAGCTCATAAATGACATGACTTGTTTACAACTTAGGGACGGATGCAATGATACAAAATCGCATTTGTAATGATATTTAGGAGAAACACATATCCAATGTAACAACCATAACATAATCCTATATTCTAAAATTATGTATGGTAATGAATAGGGCGACCTAGTCATTTTCTAGGCTCTAAACAAAAATAAATTCAAGGCCTTTTTTACATGTTTAGGTTTAGATTTGACATTAAATTATTGATAAAAAAAACTAACAAATATCAAAGATAATATAATATTTGCAATTTATATGTAATAGACATACATGTAACATGCTGACTTATCAATTGAATACAAATATCTAGGTTTAAGGAAGCCAGTAAACCACAAATCTAAAATACATGGCACACCTATACTTAGAAAAGATAATTACTTGAGCAAACATGATAAAAATTATTTTTCAAACAATCTAAGTTTGGCCCTACTTTAAGAAAAATTCATTTGATTGGTATATTTCTTCATATTGATTCACATAAAAAGTAAGTTATATTAAGAACAAGATGAAAAAAATCTATTGAAGACGAAAGACGACAAGTCTAGTTAATATTTTTATATTTTTAGTATTTAAAGTATCAAAATATAATTGAGCGAGTACTAATCAAATCAATACTAACAAAGTAACTATCGAATAAACTTAATACATGCAATCTAACCATCAAAGAACCGAAGAAGCCCTTGATAAATGTCGAAGTACTGGTAAAAAAACCAGAGTTAAAATGTGTTCCTAATTACCTTAGCTAGTAGGGCAAGTAGGTTGTTTAATCTATGAGGGGTTTAGTGAATGATGTTTCTTTGTAACTGTTTATTTAACCTAAACATTAAAAGTAAAATTGATTGTTGATTGAATTGTTTGATGGATTATAATAAAAAAACCTGAACTTGATTGGTTTGTCAATAATAAGTAAAAGATAGTCGCACGTGAGTTTCAGGTTTTAAAAGCACAATGTATAACTTGGTTGTTCTCATATGATTAACAATTACATAGACATAATTGATTAACTAAAAATCTCAAAGGTAATTTCAAGACTAAGTAGTCCGGCCGGATTGCTTAATGATACAAACCAAATAAGAATTCGAGCAAGGATGTTGTCTAAACGATGTCTCTTTTAAAAAACTCAATAGGTCAAACACACAAATCAATGATAATCATCAGGGGATTGAACAACTACAATCAATTCGTGTTCGAAACATAAAAACCAAGTTGAATACAAATCACTAAAATAAACCTTACACTCGGGTTCAATCATAGATGGATTAGCCACTCATTTCTTGATGGATTCGGGTTTTGAATCCAGTTAGGAATGATGAATTAAGGCTCTAAGATTACCAAAATGCGACCTTCTTTCATTCCTTAGCCTCAAAGATGATTTCCTTGCAAACCCTAGCTTTAATCCTCAAATACACGGCTTAATTGGACAAGTCGTGAGTTAAATTTGACCATGGCGTTTGGAATGTTGATGCTGTCTTTGAACGCCCAAAACTTTTGTGGAAATAAAAAATAAAACACCCACTCTGATTTTTTCTTCTTTTCCTTCGGTTAACTTGGTTCTTCACTCATTATCATCCCATCTCTTGCATGTAATCCCCCGCATCACCTACAATCAATAAACACACCCAAAGTCTCCATATAAAACACACAATTGGGTGTAAAACATGAAACTAAACACAATCATCACATGCAATTCATCATTCCATAAGCCCTCGACAGGAGTATGGGCCACAATACAATAGTGATGAATAATAAGTAGTGAGGCTAATATGGATAGTAATTAAAATCACTTATTCACACTAATCACACAAGAGTAATTGAATTCAGATTTGTAGATTCTTCAAGTAGAAAATCAGCTCCAAAAAGGGTTCTTACAAAGTTATAAGCCATTTCATCCGCAATTCCGAAATCAAAGACTGAACTTTCGTTGAAGATTGCTCTTCCGAAAAAAACGCGGCCAATTGATTTTGACCTCCTTCTAAAATATCGTGAATGACATTTGGAGAACTGAAACCGTGATTGATTTTCTAGTGATTACTTTCCTTACTCCTTGTATACGGACTTTGGCCCAATTGTCCAATTTATGATTTTCTTAAACAAAAACGAGGCCTCTATTTTTTGGGGGGCCATAAGCCCTATTTTTACCTCTTCGCATTAATAGGCCGCCCCTGGCAATGCACCCATAAGTGCCTGTGCATTGGCCCCTTTGGCTTCTATGTTGACCAAAACTTACTTTAAACATAAATTTCGTATAAACGTTAGCTTCCGTCTCCTTCACGGTAATCTTTGGGCAATCAATGATGTCTTTATCATAGTGCTTATTTATCCAAGTTGGATTTACAAATGATAAAAAAAAATGTAATTCCTAGAACATGTGTCATGTGTGTTTTTTGAAATGACATTTTTAAGTTCTATAAGAATCTTACGATCTAGGGCATATCATCCTCTTATTTAGGTTTTGGGCCAACAACAATAAACATGATACTTTATTAACACATAAAAATGTGATTTTATTTTAACATGTATGTAAGTCAAATTGTTCGAGTTTTATATTGACATTTATAATCCATTTGGTTTTTTCAACTCCATAAACATGTGCTTTTTCATTCAATTAAGAAATTGAATAACTAATTACAACATAACCCATCATCTATGCTTTATTATTACCATTATTTTTATAACCTTTTCTTTAATAAATAACATATTTCTCCTTAAAAACAACTAAAATGTGTTGCCCATTATGATTTATAATCTTACTAGAGTTCTAATTAGCTTTTATTACAAATTTTGTCAATATAGGAAAAGCCTTTATTACATAAACTATCTGAAAGAAGTAGCAATACGCAACAATATCGTACATATATAATAATAAAAATTCAGATGACAACCCACTACAATATAAAACCAATCGAATATGATAAGGAAATATAATGACAACTTCCTCAAGTCCAGAACATCAAAGAAACTGCTTAAAGGATACATGGGCCTCGGCCCATATAAATCTTCTTTAAAAACCTTATACGTTGGCAGTTTTGCACTTTGCCCCTCGTTTTCCTCTATATGTCTTAAATATTTATTAAGAAAATAAACTTTTTAATGTCTTAAAATATTTATTAAGAAAAAAACTTTATCCGAAATAACACGGTGTTTAAGATACATTATGTTTTGAAGAGATCATAATATAATATCTATAAATAACATACATGAAATGAAAATGGGTGAGCTTTTAAAGTGAATATTAGTGTATTTGTAAATTGAGTGAACAAATCCTGGCTATTAATTTACATTATTAAATCCTAAAATACACTATTGTATTTCATCATTAAATCCTGGTCATTGATTTACACTTGTGTATTGATAATCAAGGGGCTAGTATTACTTCACTGATGTTCACAATCAAGGGGTTGTTTATTAATGAACCTAACCCAAATGAAAATTTTCTTTCGGTAATTCATAACTTAAAATCTTGGTTCATATTTCAATCTTGGCTTAAAATCATTAAGTTACATTTTCGATGAAAGAATTGAAGTTATATTTGTCAAAGAGGTGTAAACTTGCATGAACACGACCTTCGTGTTTCCTGATTAATTGGATTTTTTATTGCAAATTCTTATAAGTTATATAAGAAGGTTTCGTAGACGTACGTGTCTCCTGAGCATAATCACCCTTGCTTGTTTCCTCTTCAGTTCCTTTCTATTTTTAAGGGATTATATAAGCAAAATTATAATTTGAAAATTGGGATTTCAAAATATTAAATATCGGGACATCATCAAAATTGGATCATTTGGTCCCTCTTTCTTGTAAACTTATGATCGGTTTCTTCATGTGTTAGATATGTTGTTGTCGATATGAGAATAATGCTTCTTACTTGCGCATCAACTACGTACGATGTTAAACTTGCCCGGATAATAAAATATTTCTTTTTTTTACCCACTTTTATTGGGCGAGCAAGTGTATTAGTAAGGTATTCAAAGAGAGCTCATGGTCTTACTTTCTTGTTTTTCTACACACCTAATCTTAACAGAAATAAAGTTTCATGGTTCATAAGTCTTAAAAGTTAGAGAAATTAATCATAGAAGCAAAGGAGAACGTAAATAATACTACTTCAAGCTTTACTTGAAGGGAAAAATATACGATTAGTGACACAAAAGGTGTAAGTTTCATGTTATTTCTCAAAACCAAAATTTGCACTATACTTAATAGGTGTTTATGCTCTTTACAATATTGTGTTATTTGTATCAATAAGATGCATTTTCATAAGTATAACTTATTTAACATGTTTTGTATATATCCTATGTTATGGTTAAAAAGGAATGGTTCACTAGTGTTGATAACTAAGACGTGCTTAGGAAGATTTTCATGGAAAATTAGAGAAATGAATCCATATCGTCATGATCGTATAGAATATTGTACTAACAAGCTCACAATAGGTCAACAAAGTGATGATATGTTTTTGTTACTCAAAGAACAAGGTTATAAGGTAAAGGACGACATGTGATCGATTCAGTAGTTCCAAGTAAGATGTGTTTATTGTAGTCTAAATGTACTAGAATATAAGGGTGATTTGGATAGTTATATTGTACACCACATAAATTGTTAGGTCAACACAGTGATACAAATTATTTATCTATGTGAACTATTATTACTTTGTTTATGTTGTTAATTAAATTATATATAATATTATTTTATTTATCTTTGTGAACTATTATTACTTCGTTTATGTAAAACTATATATATTATTATTTTATTTATCTGTATAGCACAAGATTATTGTGTGCGGTAAACAAATGAGTTTACTAAACCATTAGAGTTATTTTGATACATCTCAAGTTGCAACCTAAAGATGTTCATCCAACTGAATATTATAATATATATATATATATATATATATATATATATTTTTTCTTTCCAGTTGTTTTAGTTCTACAGGAAAAAAAAACAGCGGAGTTTAGGATTTATTTGAAAATTCAAAAAAAATTGTTGATAAGAGCCGTATACGTATTGATGCATGGCAATTTTATAGTTACTCATCAATAGTAAATAACCATTAGATTTGAAATAACACACTGTAAGCTATAAGTATTTATGTCAACCAAATTTAAGCAAAATTAGTTAAGCTAATGCATCGATCTTTACTGTAACAACTTCCTACAAATTTTTTTTTTTTTAAATCTATAAGCCACATCTAATGTAACTTATATATAATATTTTAAACAAAGGTATGTTATGCAGAATTCCATTGATCCATTTCTTTTATATATGATTTGAACATCATCTTTTTGTCCTATTGTTTGAATGGAGAGGGGGTCCATATCAGTTTGGTTATATAGAATGCATCTATCAGACATGCAATAAGATACCACTAAACGCTTCTGATATGGAAGAGACGTATCCTACTACTCTGCACGTGCTATATACACATGCCGCATCAGAAGGCAGAAGGTGACAACCAAAATACAAACAAGAGAAGAAGGTAGGTGTAGCTTAGGGTTTTCTAATGAAGACTGAAATCATTACACTTGACGACCAAGATTCCCTCGTTTCCATCAACCCTGCCTTAAAAGACTACAAGAAAGTCTAATTTCTACTTAATTCTTTTGCTTCATTTTTCTTATTTATTATATACAATAAACAACTTTTTCTGCTAATATTGATTCTTGTTTAAGAATCTTTTCCTTAATAACAAGATTATATCAGCTATAAATAATAAAAAAAGAATCAAACAAAAAGATGGAGTTGGATATAAATTTTGTAAGTTACACCACCTTGATATTCAATAGAGTACAGGTGTTATATGTGTATGTTTGATCTAATTATCTTACGCTTTCTAATAAGTTGATCTAGCTTCTTAATTTTTGTTAGCAACTTAGCCCAATAATCATTTATATTAAGAAATGTCACTAAGAATAAAGGAAAACGAAAAGTAATCTAGCAACGAATTAAGAAGCCATTAAATGGCCAGCTATAACATACACTCGTGTTGCTATTGAAAGTACACATTTTTGGACTGGTCTCATTAATTGTTTGCATTTGCGATTGTGAAAGATTTTTGAGTTAATAGCAAAATTGTTCTAAAAGCTAATTGAGACTTATTAAACTGGAGATTGGTTGATGGTAAATAGAAGTTGAGGTTCGCAATGAGTTCTCCAATGTTCATTAGTCAAATTGCACCAATGACCATATATGCATGGACCTTTATCGATCAGATTTTCATTGACTAGATGATCAGTTACTCTAATTAAGGTGAACATTCTGTATTGGAGGGTCATGCTTAATAGAGTTCTAACGTGCCTGAATCTCCAAACTGGGAATTGATTTAAAATCTGTGGTGCGTCTAATCGGTAGCCATGATTCCATGGATGAATGTCATCAAGTGTTCTTCAACATGGTGTCTAAATCACTGTCCATGATGGATTTCTAATCATGTAATGTTTGTAAATTATTGGCTAGGTGGTTGCGAGTCTTTTTGGGACTCGCAGTAACAGCCACTCGTAAATTATTCCTGATAAAATTCTCTTTAGCAGTAACAAATTGCAGGACAATACTAGTCTTGAAATCTATGTATGGTATAAATTCATCGAAACAAGAGGTGCTGTAAAGAAAGTGACCATGAAAAGCTAGTAGAAATTTAGGTTAAGTTTTATGTTTGAAACTTTTCTTTTATTGGAATAGACTCACTAGGAAAAGATGCATTAGTATATGGGGCTATGGGCATATAAGCTATATATACTCTATGAAATTCAGGTTTATATATCTTTTAAAGTAGCAGACATTTTTTATCTGTATTAATTTAAGATAGTGTCTGATCATGTGTAGTCAATGTCTTCTGAATTTTTTTTAATTATTAACAAATTTTGTTTGTGTAATTATGTGTATAGTTTATATTAACTACGCATAAGTTTTACAGGTAAGCATTTCAAATTTTTCAAAACATATACATAAACTAATTTAATGGTCAATTAATGTGTGTATACTATATATATATATATATGTTATACATATGTAAAAAAAATGGGGAAAGTGAAGAAAGAAAGGAAGGGGATCCAAAGAAGGAGAGAAAAAGAAAAGGGAAGAAAAATATTCCTTTTATCTTTAGTGGTCAGAGGCAAGAAGAGGTGGAAAGTGTGACTTGGCTGATTGGAACGTTTGAAACCCAACCTTTTCTGTTCTTGTTATTCGATCACCAATACTTCCATTTCATCGAATCACACAAACAAATGTTTTTGTTTCCATGTCTTTATCTTCCTTGTACACATCTTCAAGATATAAACAATTAAATTCACTTTTCCACAGTAGATTAACATTTTGAGATCGTAACCTTAATCGCAAAGATTTTATCATCATGATGATGATGACTCTCTTTCTAACTTTTTTCTAGATCTTACTACTTTTCTATACAAATGATTTTAATCTTGAAAACAGATACCACTGGTAATAATTATGAGAATCTAATTTCAAACTAGTGTCAAAAGGTTGATTCAATAAACACTGAATTGATGTGTTTATTCGTATGTTTCATTACAAAGAAGGGTGTCCTATTTATACAAAAAAACGTAATCTAAATATAGAAGACAGCAGCTGATTGCTAGCTGTCTTTTACGTTGCTGTTGATTGCTGTTGATTAGCGGGATACGTTGCTGTTGATTAGCTGCCGATTAGCTGCAGGATGTCCGGCTGTTGATTAGCTGCAATTTTCCTCCAAGGTTAGACTTTCCTTTCTAACACTCCCCCTCAAGTTGAATAGTTGGATTTCCAAAATTCAACTTGCCCAAACAATCATTGAAAATTTTCCCGTTAACTGCTTTTGTTAGAATGTCAGCAAGCTGATCCTTTGATCGAACGAATGGTAGTTCAATCGTACCATCTTCCAATTTTTCTTTGATGAAGTTCCTATCAACTTCCACGTGTTTTGTTCGATCATGTTGTACTGGGTTTTCTGAAATCTGAATTGCAGCTTTATTATCACACATAATCTTACTTGTTTCTTTTTGCGGAAAACCAATCTCAGCTAAGAGTCTCCGCATCCACATGGCTTCTGTTAAACCCCGAGCTATACCTCTAAATTCAGCTTCTGCACTTGAAAGAGCAACCACTTTTTGTTTTTTACTCCTCCAAGTAACAAGATTCCCTCCAACTAAAGTGAAGTAGCCTGTTGTTGATCTCCGACTTCCCTTATCTCCTGCCCAGTCTGCATCGGTATAGATCTGGACATTTAGGTGTCCATGTGATTGAAACAGGACTCCATGACCCACTGTTCCTTTGAGATATCTAATAATTCTCCAAACTGCTTCTATATGTGACTGTTGAGGTTGGTGCATGAACTGACTTACTACCCCTACAGCATAGGTGATGTCTGGACGAGTGTGTGAGAGATATATTAGTTTTCCCACCAGCCGTTGGTATCTTTCTTATTTGCTAATTTTGCTCCTTCTTCCATGTAAAGCTTTTGGTTTACACTCATAGGAGTATCTGCTGGTTTGCAATCGATCATTCCAATTTCTGCCAAACAGGTCTAAGACATACTTCTTTTGACTAATGAAGATTCCTTGTTTCGACCTTAGTACTTCAATACCGAGGAAATACTTAAGTCTGCCTAAATCTTTCATTTCAAATTCAGCAAACAAGTTTTCTTTGAGTTTTACCATTTCTTCTTTATCGTTTCCTGTAATGATCATATCATCTACATAGATAATTAGGCAGGTTACGAATTTTCCTCTTTTTTTGAGAAACAAAGTATGATCGGCATTACTCTGTTTATATCCAAACTTTTTCATAGCTATCGTAAATCTGCCAAACCAAGCCCGGGGAGATTGCTTCAAACCATAAAGAGACTTCTTCAGACGGCAAACTTCTCCAGTTTTGAAACCTTTTGTGAAACCTGGAGGAGCATCCATAAATACCTCTTCGTCTAGGTCTCCGTGTAAAAAGGCATTTTTTACGTCAAACTGTTGAAGTGGCCACCCTTCATTTGCAGCTATCGAAAAAAGAACCCTGATTGTGTTCATTTTTGCAACCGGGGAGAATGTTTCAGCATAGTCAATCCCATATGTCTGGGTATACCCTTTTGCTACCAGTCGGGCTTTATATCTTTCAATTGTACCATCTGGTTTATACTTGACCGTATAGACCCAACGACACCCTACGGATTTCTTTCCCAACGGGAGAGTACACTTTTCCCAAGTATTGTTCTTGATTAGGGCTTCCATTTCTGTTTTCATCGCTTCCTTCCAATGTTTAGACTTTAAGGCTTGATCCACGTTTGTAGGAGTTTCTTCGGAATAAACAGATGAGATAAATGCTTTGGCTTCCTTAGTGAAATTTCCATCGGCCACACTAGCTATAGGATAGCTAGATCTTCTTGGTTCTTTTTCGGGAGAATACCGTTTCGGAGGGACCCCTCTGTTTGTTCTAGGGGGTAACACATATCTTGATGGTGGTTCTTCTTGTCTGGATTCATCTGCCTGCAAATTTTCAGTTTGTTCTGTGGCAGTTTCATGGTTAGACATATCGGTATCCTCGGAGTCATTAGAAACTTCAAATGTACCACCAGACTGAATAGGGTGAGTATTACTTACCTCGGACATCAGGTTAGGAGGAACATTAGGATCGTCAGTGGCACTGAAATTGAAGTCTGGTGACTCTGTAGTAGGTGACTCTTTAGTTGGTACATAGGGAACATATTTTAACCAGCTTAGTGTGTCTAAACATTCCTTCTCCCCCTGACCACTGAGTTGTGAATTGTAGTAATACTCGGTTTCAAGAAAGTCACAGTTTATCGTGGTAAACATATGACGTGTTTTTGGATTATAACATCTGTATCCCTTTTGATTCATTCCATACCCAACAAAGACACATTTTTCAGCACAAGGGTCAAGCTTGGTTCGATCTGATTTGGGTATGTGAACAAAGGCAGTACATCCAAAGACTCGTGGTTGAAGAGTAAGAACTGAGGGTAGTTTGAAGAATTTTGAAAGGGTGTGTAACGGAGTGTTAAGTTTTAGGATTTTTGTTGGGAGTCGGTTGAGAAGATAGGTAGCAGTAGCAAGGGCTTCAGGCCAAAAATATTTCGGAACTTGAGATTCAATTAGGAGAGCTCGTGTCATTTCAAGCAAAATGCGATTTTTCCTTTCGGCGACACCGTTTTGTTCTGGGGTGTTTGGGCATGTAGTTTGGTGGATTATTCCCTTGTCTTGGAAATAGGATTTAAACGAGGTATTAACAAACTCACCGCCATTATCAGATCGGAATATTTGGATGTTTGTTTGAAATTGGGTTTGGATCATGGCGTAAAACATAGTGAACTTTTCAAATACTTCGGATTTGTTTTTCAAAAAATAAACCCAGGTCATTCGGGTACAATCATCAACGAACATCACAAAGTACCGAAGGTTTTTCCCCCCAAGAACTGGGGCAGGACCCCATACGTCAGAATGGATTAATGAAAATGGCAAAGCAGCCTTAGTATTATTGGGTTTAAAAGTTTTTCTATGGCTTTTTGCTAAAACGCATGTTTCACAATGTGACATAGAATTAACTGGAAATAGTTTTGGAAATAAAATATGCGAATAACTTGTAGAAGGATGACCTAATCTTCGGTGCCACAGCCAAGCTTCTCGTTCTGATGTCCCATGAGTCAGCATCACAGCACCACTTTGAGTCACCTCATCCACATAGTACAACCCTTGACTTTCAGTGCCACGCCCAATGATCACTCCCGTCCTGATATCCTGCAAAATACAAAACGTAGGGTACATTAGGACAATACAGTTAAGTTCCTTTGTGACATGGCTGATGGAAAGCAGCTTATGTGATAACGAGGGAACATAAAGACAATTAGAGATTTTTATTGTGGGTGAAATCTCAATAGTCCCTCCCGATTTTACATCCATTATCCCGCCATTCGCCGTTTGAATATGTGTTTTTTCTGGTTTAGTTGTTGAAATAATATCCGATGACTCATAAGTCATTGTGTCGGTTGCGCCGCAATCGAATATACATCGTTTTTGTTTACCATGATATTTTCGGGCCATATTAGCATTCCCATTATTTTCAGGGACCAAATGTGACATATTCACATTTTGATTATATGGGTTCGGTTTAAACCCATCCGCCCAACAACCGTTCCCTTTTCTTTCTTCTTCTCCGCCTTTACCTAAGCATTCGTCTCCTTCATCTGTTGCGTCGGCCATTCCGCCGAAACCCACCCTCCGGCTTCCATCTCCTGTGACATCTCGGCTGCCGGTGCTAGATGACTTCCCCTTTTCCGTAGTCTTTGTGCCTCTCTTCTGACCATCAGACCACCATTCGGGATACCCGACGAGTTTGAAACATTGTTCTCCGGGTATGTTTCGTCATGCCGCAATGATCACACTTGAGGTGAGTTTTGTCGTCTTTACTGGTTCCGTTTCTTTTTCCATCGGCTCGTCGGTAGCCCTTTGACGCAAGCCCTAGTCCGTCAATTTCAGAGGCCATTAGACCCGCTGTGATACCCTGTGTGTCATTGAGAGGTGTTCCCAGAATATTCTGGTGAGCGGCCTCCTTGCGGACAGTAGCGTATGCAGTTTCTACGGTTGGAAGGGGTTCTAACCGGAGTATTTCCCTTTTTATAGGGTCATATTTCCGGTTGAGGGCGTTTAGAAACTGGAACAGTTTCTGTTCCGTCCTGATTTTGTGATACGCTTGGATATCGGCTGGGCAAGTCATAGGGTTTGGGTCAATCCGATCAATTTCTCCCCATACTCCTTGGAGTATAATCCACAATTCTTCTAGGGAGAGATTGTTCTGTTTGATTTCATTCGCCTTGACATGTAGGTTGAAAGTTTGGAGCTTGTCACGCCCACTGCTATATGTTATAGCTAGGGCATCCCACAGCGATTTTGCTGTTGGGAATTCGGTTAGATTGCTGGCAAGGGTTGGTTCGATGTTCTGTATGAGCCATGAGAAGACGACTAGGTCGTCTTGTTCCCATTGCTCATATTCCTCGCTGGTTTGGTTCGGCGGGTTGGTTGATAGATGGTTTAGAAAGGCTTTTGATTTACCGCCTATGGCTACCCTCATCATCCGGGTCCATAAGGCGTAATTCTGGCTGTTGAGCTTGAGGTTTATTTGAAGGTTATCGGACAGTTTTGGGTTTCTGTTTTGTGGGTTGAGGCCATTCTTGAGCAGGTTGGCGATTTGAATTGATAGATCTTCTCCCAAGTTACCGGCTTCGGCCATGGCAGCTTGGTTGAGAGGATGATTTGGTCTTGGGTGAGCAAGGTAAATGATGAACAGGTCAAGAACGACACTGCTCTGATACCATGTCAAAAGGTTGATTCATAAACACTGAATTGATGTGTTTATTCGTATGTTTCATTACAAAGAAGGGTGTCCTATTTATACAAAAAAACGTAATCTAAATATAGAAGACAGCAGCTGATTGCTAGCTGTCTTTTACGTTGCTGTTGATTGCTGTTGATTAGCTGGATACGTTGCTGTTGATTAGCTGCCGATTAGCTGCAGGATGTCCGGCTGTTGATTAGCTGCAATTTTCCTCCAAGGTTAGACTTTCCTTTCTAACAACTAGCACTTTGCGGACTCTTTGAAATTAAATAATTCATATGTAGAAAAGACAAGTATCCACATCTCCAATGTGTAATGGTGTATGCATACGTAGAAAGTTCAGATAGTAACAGTATAGAAATTTTGTTCCTTTGCAAACTAGTTGTTGGGGGTTGCTGATTAAAATACTTATGAGAAGTGCATATATCTCTCTTAAAAACTTGTAAAATTAAGTATACCGTCATAGAATGCATACATGTATCCAACACATATGTTTAGAATACAAAATGTACAATATACTTACAATATCGTACGTCCTGGAATGTATGCAATTTCTAAAGTTTTAAGAGATGTATATCAGACTGTTTATTTTAAAATAACTTATTCGGTAGCAAATTATTAGATAAACAATTAGAATAGCCTAATCATCCTAAAAACGTTGTATTAAAAAGAATACACATAAAGACTTTTAATAATATACAATCTCCCTATGTTTCTGATTAGAAAAAAGTATGTGACAAACAAATCATTTTTGATTTCTAGTAACCTATAAGCTAGAGTTAAACAAGAGATCTGAGCATCATGAAATGGACGGTCAGTACTGAATTTGTGATTCTGGGAAACTAAAGGTCACAATAAGAGGATGGGGCGCCCCGTTATCAACCATCCACCGTGCATGGATGTGCGTGATACACCACCGCTACCTGATTCGATAACGCGTGAACTTCACAACGCGTGGCCACTATCACGCGTGAAGATTTGTTGGGTTGTGAAATGTTGGGTGTGGTGAGTGATGGAAATTTCCACTAAAATTCATCACTAGTGATGCAATAAAGTTCGATGACGTGACAGAACTTGATTAGATGTTATGAGTGGTTGAATTCCATCACTAGTGGAGCACCCCTACTCCTAAGCTCGTGAAAAAATATTATTAATTTTCCTAAGCCAAAAACAATAAGTCGAATAAGCTGTTAGTTTTTTTTTATGGAAGCTAGAAACTAGCTAGTTGTCATGATGATAAACGGGTGAAGGAACCACTAACTCTCCACTTTGAGAAGCTAGCTAGAAATCAGAAATAAACAAGTAGGAACTATAATACAAAAACTGAAGTGTACTATGGTAACCATTGATGCTTTAAACACAAACTCTGTCTGAAAAGAAGAAATGACTGACACCTCCCATTACTGATACTGAACTGAAACATTCAGATATCACCCAGAAAGATATGCTAAATAAGAGTAGAGATCAGATCAATAACCTTCCCCAGTTACTTTTGTGCCAACTGCATAATATTATCAAGATATTCAAGACCACAAAAATTAAAAAGAAAAAAAACTGGTTTTAATTAGTAATTAAGTAACATAATCTAACCAACAATATAAAAGTTAGAAAAACTAAAAAAAAAAAAGATTCAACATGGAGAAGGGGGCATGAGTTTCAACCCTAAATCATCTTTTTCCAGAATCAACCTTGCCTTATGAGTCTCCAATTCCACCACTGTATTACCACTCCCATAATCTGGGTGCAGTCTTTTCTTAGACAACAATGGAACTCCAAAAAGCTTTGTTCTAGTCTCAAGATCTCTTACGTTGTTGGTTGTAGACTCATGATACTTCAGCTGCTGAGGTTGACTAGTGTAGACAACAGTCGCATTTGTGTTACTAACAGCATTGAACAAAGATGTCTTCTGCTGCTTGTTTTCCACCAATAATGGAACAAGAGATGAAGGGTAGGAGTTACTTGGTGTCACCGGCTTCACATGGTTTTGTACAAAGTAAATAACATCATTGTAAAGCTTCCGCATGTGTGCTAACTCCGACATCAACATATTATTGCTCCTCCGGAGCCTCTCGTTATCTTTAGACAACTCTGTCACTGAGTTCGTTCGGTTATTACTACTAAAACATGTACTGCTGTTGTTGTTTAATAAGATTCCGAGGATACTACCAGCTCCTGTGGTGGTTGTTGGTGATGAGAGAGGCGGCGGAGAGTCACAACATAGGTGGTCGTCGGAGTTTGGTGGAGATATGCTGTCACGTGCAGATGGGTAAGAAAAGAAACCGTTTCCTCCGCCGCCGCCGTTAATGCCGGTGAAGTGGTTGTGGTTTAGCCCAACGTGTGGCTGTTGTGATGTTTTCCGGCGGTGGATCTCACACAACAAATGTTTTTCTCCTTTTTTGAAGAATTCATTTGCAAACTCCCATCTGTCAGGTACAATTTTTCTAAAACCCTAAAAAATCATAAACAAAAAACAAACTCAAATTTAGAATTAGTATTTTAAAAGATAAACAACTACTTTCAAGCACTGTTTATGTGGATCTAAACAATAGTATTATGAGTGTTGAAACTAAGGAAATTAACAGTTGCATACATAGGTGTTTAGTTGGCGGACAAAGGACGAGAAGTTGTTGTGTTTGAAGTAATTTGGAAGTAGATCACGAGCGAATTCGGGCGGTCGCCACACGACGAATGTCGTGTCGTCTTCGCCCCATGAAACAATGTGATCAGTGGTGGAATCATCCACCAGTTGGTAGGTTTTAGTGAGGAAAGGAGCAGGCATTGATTTGTGAGACTCTAGTGATAATAATATCCCTTCACATGAGTTATCCATCATCAAAGCCATGATAACTGAAGCTTCTTTCAAATATTGTATGTGTTTCTTCTTATGATTCTATAGATACACACACATATATATATATATAGAGAGAGAGAGATGAGTGAGGGAGAGTGAGAGATTAAAAGAGTTAGGAGTTCAACTTTGATGTTTAATGATGGTTTTATAGCATTGAAATTTTGTTATTAAACTAGAAAGAAACTTTATATAAAAAAGATTTAAGGAAAAGGGGATCTAAGTGTATTTTATACTATCGGATGGTGATATTTGAGGTAATATTCTTATACTACTAGGATGAGAGAGAGAGAAAGAGAGATGTAGAGAGAGAAGAAAGAATAAACATGTGTCTGTGTGTCGGTCTAGGACTGTGAAAAATAAGAGCTTTTCAAGACAAACCCGTGATACGTTACATATTTACTCTTTCACCCACTTAATATTTGACACACTATATAGCGATCCGATACTGGTTTTTTAGGGAAAGCAGTAGAATATACTAGTTGTAGCATATTAAGACTCCATGGAAATTGAAGCCTCTCACACGCACAGCTACAGGTGCTACACTTTGACGGTGACAACCCACCCTTTATTTATCTTTTTTGGGCAAAGTAAAAAAGTTCACATTTCTTTTGTGGATATGTTCATGGGGTTTTGCCAAATTTATTATGCTTACTCTCGTACATTTTTGGTACTGTTGACAAGTCAATGCAATTGTATGATGAAGTCTTTAGATACTAGAGTCTAGAAACCGTATAAAACGATAATGCTTTGCCTCACATTTCAAATTGAAAAAAAAAACTACTATATCTTAGGGCTCTCTTATGGTTACTATCCTAATTCTTAGGCATTTTGAAACAAGAAAAATTAAATCTAAGCATTTATCACAATTAAATTGAGAGATTTTAGTTAAGGATAGCTCTGCCGAAAGTCCCTTTGTGAAAGTAAATCACGGTTGTAATCTATTAGTGATATTCTCTTAGAAAACATGACATGGGTAAAATATTTTGTTGACGACTTACCAACGGATGTTGCAAAGGGATCATCAACAAATATTACCAATAACATGATGTTGTAGAATATATTGGCAATTTACATGTCAATATCAACAATGGATGTTTGGCCTAGAAATCATTAACGAAGTATCACCAAAAGTTGTCTGACAACTTTTGCCGTCGATGATGTCTTGATTTTTCTAAAAATATTCTCCGTTTTCTATAATGTATATAACATGTCAAAAATATAAAAAAATGTATAGTGTAATAAAAAAATTCTTCTTAAAAGCATAGTTTGTTTTTTATTTACATAATTAATAATTGAGAGACAATTAAGCTAAGGAGAGGAGAGTCCTGAGGTGGTGGCGGTCCCAATTGATGTTAGTGTAACAAATCACCCACGGTGGCTCGTAGTAGTCTTAAAATTTGTTTTGCTAGTGTCTTGTGCTTCTAGATCCCTTCGCGTTGCCAACATCTTCTTGTATGCATACATTAAACAAATAAATAGTAGTTTGTCAACGATAGAAAATAGTTACGTTGAGATATATGGAATTGCTTAGCACCAAACAAGGACCATGTGAATGAGATTTCACAATAGTGGAAGTAATAACATCACTAGTAACGGCATAGTACGGGTCTTGAGTGCTCCCAAAGACTAAGAGACAATTCTCGATCTCTAGCACTCTACTTTTAGAATTGTGGGTGATCAATAGGTTAAGCATCAGGATCAATTCAGCATGTTTTTAACTATGTAATTGATCATACCCCTCCTAAGTTAGTTAAAATGTGACATTCCAAAAATTTCAATAAAATCAGTGGTTTTTGGATAAGGGCATCATGGGTAATTAAAAGATAAAAAACAAAAGAAAAAGAAAAAGCACATGTTGCATGGAAATAAATGAAAAGCCCATGAGGGGCAGGTAAGTAATTTTACATGACGGTGTACTTAAGAAAAATGGAAACCCGAGCCACCATTTTACAACCTCATTCTCATTCTTTCATCTTTGGAGTTAAAGAGAGAAAGAGGACTCGGGTCCACTACTAAAGTTCATGAATTATTTTGCATGGGAATGCAAGGGATTGTATTTTGTATTGATTAGAATCATAATGTCTAAAACTTGACTTACAGATCGAGATCATCACAACCGCCGTTACAACCTACACTTAGGGCTTTCTCGAAGAAACTGACACTTCATGCATCCCCATTCAAGCGTTGCTTTACGCACGTATGAAATATAGATCACGCTACATGGTTATTGAGTTCAATAAATCATGTATTGTTTTTAATAAAAAAAAATTCCGCTGCGTATTTTGATAAAAGTCTTATTATTTTTAGAGTAAATTGCACAAAACATCCTTTATGTTTCCTCAAACTTGCAGGTTCCAGCCTTAATGTTTAAAAGTTGCTAAAAACAACCTTTAAATTTATTTTTGTTGTGGGTTCAATCCTTTACAGCTAACCACGTTATTTTCTTCAGTTAAGTTCCCTCACATGATCAACCAAAATGACGAATATACCCTCACATGTTATGCATGTGAGGGAACTTAACTGAAGAAAATAACGTGGTTAGCTGTAAAGGATTGAACCCGCAACAAAAATAAACTTAAAGGCTGTTTTTAGCAACTTTTAAACATTAAGGCTGGAACCTGCAAGTTTGAGGAAACATAAAGGATGTTTTGTGCAATTTACTCTTATTTTTATAGTACACTGTGATGTGACCCGACTATAGGGTACCCGGTTTGGGGTCCTTACAACACCCCAAAACATGATTAAAACGGGGAATTTGTAGAGATTCACTCACATTGTGTGCGTATTCTTGAGTGGTAATGAGAGCGCACGAGTTGTGGGTTTAACCGGCGAAGAAGTACTAACTCGTGTTGAAGAACACTTTAGGAACTCAAGATAGGAGGCTTCCAAAAGTTGGAAACAAACTCCAAGAAGGATAGAAAGAAGAACTTCACACTTTCCTTTCAAGTGTTTTGAAGTGGTGTGAAAAAAAATTAAAGAATCATGGGGTATTTATAGTATTTTAGGATTAAGGAGGTGATGACAAGTGTCCTCAAGTGTGGATTAGTGTCCTAACATGTGTCAACACCATATTAAGTGTGGCAAAGTGAGTGCTAGGTGTCAAAAATTGAAGATAGGTGGCAAACTTGATGAAGAAGCAAAAATATTTATTATGTTTTTGACATTTTTGGCCCTTGGACTTGTATTTTCACTTGTTTGCCATTTTCACCCTTTAACCTAATATTTAGGTTATATAAAGGTTTTAAGACATGTGTAACTTGGATTATACCCGAAAATGTCGTGGATATCGATTCGTTCGGTTTTACGGTTACGCGTTTCGCAAAATAAGTAAAAAAATTAATATTTATGTTAATTCATTAAGGTTATTTCCATTATTATTATTTTTTTATATAAGAAATATTTTAATACCTTAAGCAATATTAAAGAAGAAAATAACCAAACGCCATAAATTTATATACTTGATTGATAGTTTGGGGCGGGTTTTCGAAACCCAATTTACACAAATGTTACAGTATCCCCTACTTTTAGAAATTTCATCCCGAAATTTAAGTAGTAGTTGTAACTGGAAAAAGGTGCGAGTATTTCTCACGCATTGTGTCTTCACGTTCCCAAGTGAACTCGGGGCCTCGTTTTGACTCTCAACGCACCCTGACGATTGGAATACGACTTCGCCTTAAACGCTTCTCACCGAAATCAATGATTTCTACTGGTTTTTCAATGAAGTGCATTGATTCATCGACTTGAATGTCTTCTAGAGGGATATGGATGTTTTCGTCGGCGACACACTTTTTCAAGTTTGATACGTGGAACGTGGGATATATTCTGTTGAGTTCTTCTGGTAGGTCAAGCTTGTAGGCTACAGGACCTACTCTTTCGAGTATCTTGAAAGGTCCTACGTAACGTGGTGCTAGCTTGCCCTTTTGACCAAAACGAACCACTCCCTTCCACGGTGATACTTTCAAGAGTACTTGGTCACCAACACAAAACTCCAAGGGCTTTCGTCGTTTGTCAGCATAACTCTTTTGACGACTTCGAGCCGCTAGAAGATTGTTTCGAATTTGTAGGATTTTGTCGGTTGTTTCTTGAATCAACTCGGGTCCGGTGATTTGCGCTTCATTAATTTCGTGCCAACATACTGGGGATTGGCATTTACGACCATATAAGGCTTCAAAGGGAGCCATACCGATACTTGAATGATAGTTATTGTTGTACGAAAATTCGACTAGCGGTAGATGAGCGTCCCAATTCCCTTTGACGTTGATGACACATGTTCGAAGCATGTTTCAAGGGTTTGGATGGTGCGCTCAGATTGACCGTCAGTTTGAGGATGGAAGGCGGTGCTGAGGTCTAAACGTGTACTAAAAGCGGATTGTACGGCCCGCCATGTGCGTGACGTGAAACGACCATCACGGCCTAAAATGATACTTAACGGTATACCATGACGGCTTACGATCTCGCGGATGTAGATATGAGCTAATTTCTTGTTCTTGAAGTCCTCGCGAATTGGAATGAAGTGAGCTGATTTTGTAAGACGATCAATGATTACCCATATGGTGTCATACCCACTGGAGGTGCAAGGTAACCCGGTAATGAAGTCCATGGTTATGTTTTCCCACTTCCATACAGGTATCTCAGGTTGGACAAGAAGTCCTGAAGGTCTTTGATGTTCAGCTTTCACTTTGGAGCATGTAAGGCACTTGGAAATAAAAACATCGATATCCTTCTTCATGCCAAGCCACCAGTAGGTGTATCATAGGTCTTGATACATCTTGTCGGCTCCTGGATGTACAGAGTATCGTGTTTTGTGTGCCTCATTCATGAGTAAATCACGAAGGTTGTCGCGATCGGGAATCCAAATACGGTTTAAATAGTACAGAATACCATCGGATTTGGTTTCGATTTTGAGTTCGGCTCCACACGACAGCTCATCGCGTACGTCATTTTCCGTTAGGGAAATATGTTGAGCTGCCCGTATTCGATCTTTGATGTCGGTTACAATTTGCAAACATAGAAGATGAATGGAATTCACACAACCCTTTCGACTGAGTGCATCAGCCACAACGTTTGCCTTGCCCAGATGATATCGAATCTCACAGTCATAATCATTGAGGAGTTCGACCCATCTTCGTTGCCTCATGTTCAACTCTTTTTGATTGAAAATATGTTGGAGACTCTTGTGGTCAGTGTATATTTCACACTTGATACCATAGAGATAATGTCTCCATATCTTGAGAGCGAACACGACGGCTCCAAGTTTCAGGTCGTGGGTGGTGCAATTCTTCTCATGTACTTTGAGTTGCCTAGAGGCATAGGCTATCACCTTTCCTCTTTGCATCAGTACACAAGCTAGACCTTGCCCTGACGCGTCGCAATAAACCACAAAGTCTTCGCAACCCTCAGGGAGTGTAAGGATAGGTGCGTCACAAAGCTTTTACTTTAAAGTTTGGAAGGCCTCCTCTTGCTTGGGTCCCCAAATGAAGAGTTTTCCCTTGTGAGTCAAGGCCGTGAGTGGAACGGGGATACGAGAAAAATTTACAATGAAGCGTCGATAATATCCAGCCAAGCCAAGAAATGACCTAACTTCGGTAGGAGTGCGTGGCGCTTGCCATTCTTGTACTGCCTTGATTTTTGAAGGGTCGACATGAATCCCTTTGTCATTAACTACATGATCAAGAAATTGTACCTCTTTCAACCAGGATTCACATTTTGAAAACTTAGCGTAAAGCTTTTCAGTCTTCAAAAGTGTAAGGATAAGCCGAAGATGTCGCTCATGATCGGATTTTGACTTGGAGTAGATAAGGATGTCATCAATGAAGACTATGACAAAACGGTCGAGATAGGGTTTGCATATCCTATTCATCAAGACAGCGGGGGTGTTGGTTAACCCGAAAGGCATAACCCTGAACTCGTAATGACCATAACGAGTTCGAAAGAGAGTTTTTGGAATATCTTCTTCGCACATCCTAAACTGATGATAATCAGAACGAATGTCGATTTTGGAAAAACAGGTGGCACCTTGAAGTTGGTCTAGCAGGTCATCAATACGAGGCAAAGGATACCGGTTTTTAACAGTCAACTTGTTGAGTTCTCTATAGTCAATGCACATGCGAAACATTCCATCCTTCTTCTTCACAAAAAGAACAGGTGCACCCCAAGGCGACGAGCTAGGACGTATAAATCCTTTGTCAGTCAGCTCTTGCAGCTGACTGGCCAGCTCTTGCATTTCCGGTGGGGCTAACCTATAAGGAGATTTTGCGACTGGTGTAGCACCAGGTACAAGATCGATTCGAAATTCAACTTTTCGCACAGGAGGAAGTCCTGAAACGTCGTCGGGAAATACTTGAGGGAATTCTTTCACGATTGGAATATCTTCGAGCTTCCTTTTTTTGCCTTCCTTCTTGACGATGTGGGCTAGAAACGCTACGTAATCCTTACGAAGGTATCTTCGAGATTGAAGGCATGACATCAATTTGAGCACTTTCGAAGGAGTTTCTCCAAAGATACGTAGCGTCTGACTGTCGGCGAGAGGAATACGAATGAACTTTTCATGGCACACCACTTCGGCGTGATGTTGGCTGAGCCAGTCCATACCAATGATAACATCGAAACTTCCCAATTTCATAGGGATGAGGTCAATCAAGAAATCGTGATCGTTTAGAGTAAGAGTACAATCACGTATAATAGAATTTAATGAAATGGGTTCTCCGTCAGCAACTTCCACCGTGATTGATTCGGCGAGACTAACACGCGGTAAGTCGAGAATAGATTCGAATTCTAGAGATACAAAGCTCTTATCCGCACCAGTATCGAATAATATGGATGCATAACTACCATTTACGAGAAACGTACCGTTGACCACATTGTTGTCAGCCCTTGCTTGGTTGGCGTTGATATTGAAAGCCCTTCCTCTGGCAGGTGGGGGAGCTTGGTTAGCTTGGTTCACCGGATTTGCTTGGGATTGGGCATTGATAATGTTTACCAGGCGTGGGCAAGTATTTCTGAAGTGGTTTGGGTCCCCACAGTTAAAACAGGCTCTTATGGGTTGCATCATGGGGTAATTGGGTTGGTAGTAAGGTTGGCTATGGGTTGGGCATGTGGTAGAAGTAAGGGTTGTTGGGCTTGGCTCACCATTTGGTTTTGGGTTTGGGTTAGAGGCTGATTGCGGTTTGATCGTTGGGTGTACGGCAAGTTTGGATAGTGTGACCTGCACGGCCACAACTTGTGCAATGTTGGCAAGGGTTCTCAGGAAGGTGATGGTATTGGCAACGGTTACACTTTGGGTGTGGGCCAGTGTATGGCCTTTCGAATGGTGCGGCTGGAGGGGCGACTTGGGTGATTGGAGCAGCAGTGATGGGAGAGTTGGTTTGGGTGACGGGGAAGTTCTTGCCATTTCGCTTCCTCTTAAGTGTAGCAGACATCTATAGGAATATATGTAGGGAGATTGTGAGTTTGAGAATTTTCTAGGTTTCATGTGTCGTAAAAAGAATGAAAACAACATTTATAAATAACTAAAAATAACTTAACTACATCCATAGGATGTCTTGGGCTTGCTCATGTTTGGGCCTCCAAATGTCTCCCATACGATAGCCTGTATAGTCATGTGGGCCCCCATGACTTTTGGGCTTAGTAGGGTTCACATTGGTGTCGGCTGGTTAACACTCGCATCACCCGAATGAAACCCGTAAAACATGATTGCGAGATGTAAGGTCGGAGTGTGTCCAGGTGTAGACACAATGACAGCTCAAAGTGGGGTTAAGTCACACGACGTTTGGTATAGCATGCTTTGGCCTAATAGGTCCTTCGTACTCTCATCGTTAGTCCCCAGGTAGGCAAACTGGTCCTTTATTTTGGATTTATACGAATGCCAAGCCTAGACAGGACGTTCCGACTACCGGTACTCGTACCCTTCCAGTTACTACATGCCCGTCGTGAAAAATCACTTTGATGTGATTTGAAAAATATGAAAACATTGCAAAAATCTTTGAAAAGAAATCATGGAAATTGTGAAATCGTGAGGTGTGTGCTTTCATAGATATGATATGGTATGAGGATATGAACTATGATGAGCATTGCATATTAACATGTACTTGCGAGAGTGCTTGCATAATATTACGCGTGAAAATAAACATGAAACATATAAACATCATGAATTTTGCATGTAACACATAAACAATTAAAATCTAATCAATTATAGTATAGGCTCTAAGGGTCTAATAACCTATCTTATATCCCTATAGTCACAAGCTCTAATACCAATTTGTCACACCCCGACCCGCAGCGGAATAAAAGTCGGGGCATGATTGGGTTATCACCAAAGCTCATGATTTTTACTAATAAGTTTCATATTTATTAAATTCAAATTTACTTCAAATATCCAGCACAAATACCATACAAACACAAACATTAAACCAAAGATTGTTCCAAACGAAATAAATTATTTTTCTAAGGCCATCCTATGTGTTTCTTTCCTCCACTTGTTTACCTGTATCATGCGTAAAACAGAAAGTTTGGGTCAACAAAAGTTGGCGAGTGAACCTTAATAAAACATTTAAGTAATTTATATTGGTGTTGAAACAAAATTGTGCATGAATCATATGTGAACAGATGTATATATATAACCAATCACAAACCACACTGAATGAACACATGATATGATGTATGATGTAATTGAGATCAAGGCTCAATCAAACGGACCGATCTAATGAGGCACCTGATGCTCAACCCGTATCCCACAAGGAACGGATGGGCCTAATGAAATGATTGTACTGAAATGATGAAATGTAACCACATATAAACCACATAACAACTATACACATTTGATCACGAAATGATATTAGCACAAGTGTTAAATAAAAAGAAATTGTACGACACATGATACACCCTAGAACATGATTAAAACGGGAAATTTGTAGAGATTTACTCACATTGTGTGCGTATTCTTGAGTGGTAATGAGAGCGCACGAGTTGTGGGTTTAACCGGCGAAGGAGTACTAACTCGTGTTAAAGAACACTTTAGGAACTCAAGATAGGATGCTTCCAAAAGTTGGAAACAAGCTCCAAGAAGGATAGAAAGAAGAACTTCACACTTTGCTTTAAAGTGTTTTAAAGTAGTGTGAAAAATTTGGAAGAATCATGGGGTATTTATAGTATTTTAGGATTAAGGAGGTGATGACAAGTGTCCTCAAGTGTGGATTAGTGTCCTAACATGTGTCAACACCATATTAAGTGTGGCAAAGTGAGTGCTAGGTGTCAAAAATTGGAGATAGGTGGCAAACTTGGTGAAGAAGCAAAAATATTTATTATGTTTTTGACATTTTTGGCCCTTGGACTTGTATTTTCACTTGTTTGCCATTTTTACCCCTTTAACCTAATATTTAGGTTATATAAAGGTTTTAAGACATGTGTAACTTGGATTATACCCGAAAATGTCGTGGATATCGATTCGTTCGGTTGTACGGTTACGCGTTTTGCAAAATAAGTAAAAAAATTAATATTTATGTTAATTCATTAAGGTTATTTCCATTATTATTATTTTTTTATATAAGAAATATTTTAATACCTTTAGCAATATTAAAGAAGAAAATAACCGAACGCCATAAATTCATATACTTGATTGATAGTTTGGGGTGGGTTTTCGAAACCCGATTTACACAAATGTTACATATATGCCATTATACTTTAAATAAATTGTAATATCAGTAGGATATCAACTTACATGCCATTAAGATTTTAAAACGAAATTATGCCTCATAAAGGCGTTTCGGTAATTATATACCGTATAAAAGGAACTTGAATATATTTTCTTTATGATCATAAATATTCTGGAAAAATAATTAATTTATGATATAATATCAGTAAGATAACGATCATGTGTATAATTTATCGTTTATGACTAAACTATGCACCAAAGGGGCATTTTAGTCATTTCACACATATTATGATAACTTATTTGGGATTGTAAGTTTATATCATGTACCTACTGTAACAAAAATATTTTAAATAAGTTTTATAATCAATAGGTAATAAGTCTTGGTTGATAAATATGGTTTTAAACCATACTATGCGCCGAAACGGCGTTTTTGTCATAAAATGACGATTTGTGTGATGCTTAATAAAAACTAATGTTAAGATCAGGTTTATATGTTTTAGATATGTTATTTTATATAACATATCAGTAGGTAAAAGATTTGGTATGAAAAGGTATGGTTAAAACCATTTTATGTGCCACAAGGGCTTTATCATCATTTGTCGACATAACCCTAGAACTTGAACATAAACTCAGTATATAATCTGACTTGACATCACAAATAATCTTACTTATGATATTACATCAGCAGGTAGTTCATTTTCAAGTTCTTATCATTTAAAATCTTATTTTATGCAAAATGGGCATTTTAGTTAAATTTGGCATAATTACGAAACTTGTGCAAGAACTCAGATTCTGATTATGATCGTGTAATATAACCTCAGAGGGTTATGCTACATTATGTTACGATTATAATGCAACTTTAGATCAGTAGCTAACTAATCTAAATCAGGTCAGGATCGAAAGTCAAAGCAAAAGTCAAACTTTGCGACTTTCGGTTGTGAACCGACCCTAGAACTGAAATTGACTAGCCGAACATGTTCTCACATGTTCTAATAATTATTTCCAACTTGTTTAAGTGTCAAAACATGTTTCATATCAATATATAAGCTCAGTTTATAATATTTTCGAAAACTAGCCTTTTTGACTTTTTAATATTAAAACTTTGACCCGCCAATTGGTCTAGCAAACGTCATCTTTAGGAGGTGCCCTTAACAGGGATTAACACCTACCTTATTACGATTACTTAGCCATGTTCGTTATGAACAATGGCTGGACCATAATGGTCTTAACCGAAAGTCAAGGCGTTTTCCGTAAAACGCTTGAATTTTGGCTATAAAAGCCTATAAACGAAAATGCAAGAGGAAGGATTAACTGAGAAAGGTGCAAGTTCAAATGTTTAACTAATGCACCTATTTATAGTTGGAGAGCTTGAAGGAGGTGATGACAGGTGTTAGGGAGTGTTAGAGGAAGCTTACAAGTGTCCTAAAACATGGCATAGCAGTTTGGAAGTCCATAGTTTCAAATCAAATGGTTTTTGGCAACATGTGTGGAGGCCAAGGCTATTTTCTACAAACACAGGCCTCTCGCGCCCCACGAGAGACCAGACCAGTGTCTCTCGCGGCCCGCGAGCGCCCCCTGGGATCTTTCAGAACCTGCCACATGTAGCCCCTCAACTTATTAAAACCTCTAAAACACCTTTATAAGCATATTTAGCCCTCAGTAGCCAACATTTGGCGTACCCGGGAGTATGCCCGGACATTGTCAAGCTATCGGTTCGTTAAAAGGCAACTCAGAGGTATAAAATAACATGTTGACATTTTTAACCCCTTTGTTGTCCAACTTTTACTTATTTACATAATTGATCCCTCTCGTCCAACAAGTGGCTCATATGAGAGTTAGGACTTCGTAAAGGATCACTCAGAGGCTTAGTATAAGCATTTTGTCTCCGATGTCACTTAGAGGCTAGGCATGTTAAGACAAATGGTCACTCAGAGGCCAAGTTTAAGCATGTTGACACTAATGGTCACTCAGAGGCTAGGTTTAAGCATGTTGACACTAATGGTCACTCAGAGGCTAAGTTTTAAGCATGTTGACACTAATGGTCACTCAAAGACTCGGTTTATGCATGTTGACATTAGAGGGTCACTCAGAGGCTTAGTTTAAGCATGTTGACACTTTTAGTCCTTATTAGTCCTTAATGGACTTATTATAAAAGTAATGGCACATGTCACTATACTATTGGACACAATTTTACGAGGTGTTACATTAACACATTCATAATTTCACTAATTTGATTTATCTTTTATAATTTGGGTTTGTCAACTTATTAAGGAAACAAAACTAAGTACACATTTTTCTAATATTTTTTCAATGGAGTTATATTTAAAATATAGGAGTTTTTATTTTTGTATCGTACGTTAGAAAAAGTACTATAGTACCTTATCAGTACCATGTCAAACCAAACTGATTCCAAGAAAATAATATTGGTGCCACTAGCAGTATTATTAGAACCAGTACTAGCATTCTTTTTTATAATTTTCAATGTGGTGATGTCCTCTTCGACAACTCACAACCTTATTTTATTTATTTTGATACTGACCGAGTTCCTGCCGCATCGCGGGGACTCCCACTAGTTACATTTCTTTTTATGAAGGTTAGCATTGTTATGCTTTTGTTTTATATCCTATTATATAATATTATTTTGAGTAAATTGCCAAAATCATCCTTGAGGTTTGGGCATCTTTGTCAGTTTCATCCAAAACAACTTTTTTGTACCATATTACCCTTAACTTTTGGGATTTTTTGTTTTTTTCACCCAAACTTCAGGGATGATTTTGGCAGATATTTTTCGATCAGATATTTGTATGAAAATGACAAAAAAAATCCTAAACCCCAGGGATTATTTTGCCAAAAAAAGTTCAACGTTTGGATGAAAATCGCAAAAAAAAAATCCCAAAAGTGAATAGTAATATGATACAAAAAAATAGTTTTCGATGAAACTGGTAAACATGACCAAATCTAAGGGATGATTTCGGCAATTTATTCCATCGATTTTTTTTTTGAATGGCTAATTTCTTTTAATTTTTGTTGTTTATAGAATTTAAACTCAAGATCTTCCCTTTCTAAACCTATGTGTTTAAAAACTTTGTCTTTGCCAATGAACCACTAACTATTAATATATAAAATATTATTTAAGGTGATACATCATTAAAATAAAATTATGGGACCTTTTTTCATTTCGCTCATAGCACACATTTGGTTCTATAGAGATACCTAGAGCCGTGTAGCAATACTTTATCACACACGTTCAGTAGGGTCAAGTCTCTACCCGTTAGAATCACACCCAAATCCATACAGTCATCCTACATAGACTTCATCCTTTCAAGCACCATATGAAGTTATTATTTCGTTTTTTTACAAATGACTACATGAGCGATAGAAAATGACTTGCTCGTTGGCGTCAAACCCACAACCTAGACAAATGGCATGTTGTACATGTTTGTTATGTACGTTGCGTTGACCAACAACAAATACGAGAATGCACGCCACATATCATACGAGTAGGGATGAGAAAAGAAAAGCTTTGTTACAACATTTGTTTCGGTTTCCTCCGGGGTCTCGTAAATGAAATGGTTAGACAACAACATATTTTCCTGTATTTGAATGGGAGTCTTTCAGTCTTTCTGTGAGGCTCTAACCTTTCGCACCGCATTTTGTACGTTTTTCGGAATATGGAAACTATCGGGATCTTGCTTCCTTAACGTTTGAAAAATGTGTCATGGCTCCATGTTTTGAGTTGTCAGCTATTCCACCAACTTATATTCGTTAGGGGAAAATCTTTGCCCAAACGCATGGCCCAACAGATGCTTAGCAGGTTTGTGGTTATGTTCCAAATCCAACACTACTAACATCCAGATATCATGCGTAGCGTGGCGGATCGCCATCAGTAGAAATGGGCAACCGATTTTTTTCCTCCCGACTTTTCTAATCGTGGCTATAGCATGGGCTCACCACTACGTTCGCATTTAATCCATACCCTCTCGATTCTTCCGCCAAGTTTCTTTGACCACTAGTTCACAATAACGTAACCATTCTCATTTTCTCTTCTTTGTGGCCAAACATTCAATTCTTTTAAAGACATGAAGAGCTGACACCGATATGGTTGACTTACATTTATATTTATTAATCTTATTTAATTCTTTGTTTATTATATCTGTTAGTTTTAATATATAACATTTAACTAAGAAATATGCGTATGTCATTGTCTCACATAACTAAATGAATGTGATACCTTGTTTGTTTGATACGGATTGTCCGGGTTAGGGGCTGTTCATCATCATATGGTGGTGTGTTTAGAGGTTCACCATTGTATCCTCCGCCATCCGGATATTGTTGTTGCACGTACAAAGAATGTGATACATTCTTAGTTTCATACGGATTGCCCGAGTTAGGGGGTTGCGCATTATTATACGGTGGTGTGTTCGAATGCTCACCACCGTATCCTCATCCATCCGTATAGTCTTCTGCACATAAAAACATTCATATCCGTATCTGTAATCCGGATACCATGGTTGCACTGAATAATATGGTTCATCAACAAGAGGACGCGGATGCTCGTTTAAATCTAGTAACAGTCTATTTTGATTATAATGAACCCTAGACACAACCTCCTCTTCCTCGTTAAAATCCGGCTCACTATACTCCTCCTAAAATAACGGTATAATAAATATAATCAAAACAATAAGGAAGTTAAGTTGATAAATGTTACCAAATATGTTTAAGGCACCCATGACACGTTAGAATATTGCCCAAAGAAATAGTTGTCGTCCAAGAACGGTGACATTTATAAAGTGTTGAATGAATAATGAATTCGATATTTGATCAAACAACGAATGAAGAAACAAACAACGAATAAGCATAATGGAGAGGAACGTATGCATGCCACTATTTGTAAAGTGCATTTTCAGATATATACGCCGCGTATAGATCTATATGCGTCGTATACCTTTATTAACATGCCTAGACAACATAGTATCATAGCAAACCAATCTTATATACATCACGTCTATACGCAGCTAAGCCACGTATAGGCTCTTCGTATAGCCCTATACGTGGCGTATATAAGACCGATTTGACAAAATGGTCTGGTGTGGGAATCAACAAAAATCCTATGCACATCGTATAGGCCTATACAATGTGTATAGGTCAGTGTGCAAATAACTTCTTGGTTGTGTGAATAGGTAGTCCTTTTTGAAATCTACAAAATAAAACCATCACACAAAATTGTAGGGTGAACTATAGATGAAAGGGTATGGTCCTAAATCCTACGCAAGAAGTCACAACACGTGCGTGCAAAGGGCCATACCCAAACTTAGTAGAATATGTCTTGATGGTCATTAGACGAATGTCCGAGCCCTTCATGGAGCACCCAATATAGTGACAACTAATACGAGTGCACATATACAGGTGGCAGGAGTTGTAGCCAATCACCTTATGACAGACTCTGACTAGATAACTCCCACGATTGCCAATCGTGCAGGAGATAAGGAGGTATAACAGGAAGTAACGTGGAACCAACCAGGTTACACTATTCATTGCTCCATGATCTCTGTTCACAAGTTGAGACAATCTCGATAGCAAGGACAACAACCAGTCCTCGTGGCTCCAATCACTGTACCCCAGTATCTCCATACTCTGCAAACACTAACCGTCGTCTCGGAGGAGACAAAGAGGATATTCCTTGTTGGAGGCGTCCGGCCCAAGGCCCATCGTCCATCTCCTTCTTCACTCTCTTCGACTATAAATACCAGCCTTCAACCAAAGTTTTAAGGATCGTCTCTCTCACTCTCACACACTCGTTTTATCTTCTTAAACGAAATTTATTCTCACGTCGGATGATGGTTACACGAAGAACCCCCAACCTTTCCTCCTTGTTGACACCTCTAACAGTTGTGCTTTACAAATGCAACATGTCTAACGAATTGCAATAATTTATAAAATGAGAGCTACTTCAATTCACATAATTAGTTGATCCATATATCACGAACCCATGAGCAACAACTGACCTCGTGATCTTGATCTCAAAAGCCTCTGATATTACTTCGGTCTCTTTGATATTATCTTCCATGTGGGATATCGTATTCACAAATTCAATAGCAAACCTTCCGGCATGGATCAAGACCAATCTCTATATAAGAGTTTCTTTCTTAATAAATATAGTTTTGAATTGAAAAATGGTAAACTAATCTACATATTTATAACAAAAGTTACTTTTGTTATTGTCTATAACCTACACGAATATTTGATACGCAAGTAACCAAGAACTGGTCTCGTAACTTTATTAACTGCAAAAGAAAAGTTATACACGAAAAATGAGCCCATGCATAGAAGGTTAAAGCGACTTAGGCTGGTGGGTGTAGAGGAATGTAGTCCTTTGGTATGATTTGTCACGTAGACGGCCACATCATCAGGTATGGAGGATGGCCCTCCCATTTTTTTAATTTATTTTTTTGTTTTATTTTTTTAAATTCAACAATACATAACCTAGATAAAACATTACATAACTTAAAAGTAATTTAAATTATTTGATAACTAAGCTGATTAAGATTTATATTAGTTTAGAAAAGTTTAATTATTACAGAGGGTCAAACATGAAACATCACATATTTAAAGGATCAAATTGCAAAACTCCAAACCATCTACCTTCTCCGTCCTTTCTTAAACCTGCAAAACCCAAACCTCCATCTCCAACCTGCAAGTGGTCAACCACAGTCCCAACCATCCCAAAATTCGTTGAATGAGGGAGAGACTGAGGAGGTAAAAGAAAAATGAAAAAGAAATATAAAGGGGCCCGTCAAGATCGTTGAGGAGGGAACGGGGAGGACGGGACGACCCACAAGGAGGGTGGTGTAGATGTGCCTGGACGAAGCTCGACGGCCTGGGCCAGCCCCCACACCCTTTAGTGTTAGTTGCTTACTTAATAAGAGTATTAGGTTGCCAAATAATGTTTGAATACGATATGGTTACTTTCTGAATTGTTATAAGGATGTATTATGTAATAAGAAAAAACTTTTTTTAATAATAATTCTGTACCCTTAAATAACACCTAATTTTATACTTGTAACGATGCAAACACATATCATTTTTACAGGGCACAAATATAAGAAAACTACACCACCATGTTATGAACACGCAAAAAATACTGGTGCGAGTGTTTTTTTAACGGCAAAAAATCTTACGTGTAAACTCACTCTGTTTGGGGCTATGTCCAAAGTCGACCCCTTGACCGCCCCCAGGTTATGAACACGTAGCACGAGTGTTTTTTTCCTTTTGAACGGCAAAAAATCTTACGTGTAAACTCACTTTGCTTGGGGCTATGTCTAAGATCGACTCCTTGACCGCTATAAGACCGTGCCCCTTGATACGCAGGAATCGGATGGAATGCTTAAACCCTCGCCCCCGTCGGATTCAAACCCAGGATTATAGCTCCAATTCGTCCTTTTACTCAGATATCTTTAAAAAATGGCTCAAACGGAAATTAAACATGTGTATACACTAGAGAAGGTAGACCATTTGACTATTGAACCAACGTATCATGAAACCGGGAGTGTTTTTTATTTTTATTTTTCTTGGTTTGATTAATTTTAGGGAAAGAATACAGATAAATCATAAAAGAGTATATGGGAAGAGTATTGTAAATGGAAAGTCAGAAAAACGAAGTGCTGAAGAATCAAATGCGCAGTAAATACGACAATTCACTAAGGTTCTTTCATGTGTCTCTTTTGTCCTATTCTCTGGCTTTTACTGATCTTCTTTTAATACCCGTTTCATTTTAAACTATACTAGCGCCAATCAAATAGTTTTTCGCCACATAAAGTTATTAAATAAACTTTTAATAAGTAGTAATTAAATCAAGCTATAGCTTTTAAACGGTTTCTAAAATATCACTTTTAATTGATCTACCGATTGATAAAAACTAGATGTATTGGGACTGAAAAACAGTTTAAAAGTTGTCGTCTTTGTGCATAAGTAAGAATGAAAGTTATGCATACATTTAAATCTTTATTCCTGTAGTTTTCCCTTAAAAAGTTACGATACAACCTTTAATTTGATATTTGTTTTAAAAATAATCATTCAATCAAGCGTACCCAATATAATCTCAGTCATAGCCTAGCTATTGGTAGGGTCTAGGAAGGGTGGGATGTAGGTCAACCTTACCTCTATCATAGAGGATTGAAATACTGCTTTCAGTGAGACCCTCAGCTCCACAATCATATCCAGGCAAAAGAGTCAAACAAAAAACAAAAAAGACATATGGCCACATAAAAATCATATCTAGGCCAGAGAGTCAAAATGAAAACGGAAAAAAGACATATAACTAGATAAATAGTACTAAATACATTTTTACTAAGCTACCAAAAAAAGAAGAGAACATATAATAGGAACAAATATCACTTTAAATAGACACACATGTCAGCCATAATATTCCTAGGCCACCAAAATAGACTAAAGAAGTTAAGCTCCCAAAACGAGAAATTAATATAAAACTGTGATGATTTTATTTTATACTTAAAAATAAAATTACAAAAATACATAAAGTGATGCTTTAAAACGGATTTACATTCATAGAACATCTAAAAAGAGTGTTCGCACTTACTTGAAGACATGTCATGACCACTGTATTTAATGCCATTATGACAAATGTTGATCATTATATTTTATATATATTTTAATCAACATTAGTTAGGACCAAGTCAACTAATCATATAACTGAAATATAAATAAAAACAAACGGAGAGTAAGAGTAAGATGATGAGTCACGAGGGGAGACTGAATTGGAGTATGAGTATCATATGATATGAATATGGAACCCACGAGGAACTGGCCATATGTTATTAATGGAGAGGACAAAGTAACCCCCCCCCCCCCCCCCCCCCTCCCCTTTCTCTTCATGCTTCTACGGTTCTACCAGGCCCTCTATTGTCATTACACTCGTACAAATCAAGTAATATGTATGACAACTTAAATATCATATAGTTTTATTATTAAGTTAGCAAGTCCTAATTGCCTTTCGGGATGGATTAAATGAAATAGAACTCAGTTTGTTATAAGATAACCGAACTCCATTTATCCAATGTTCACATTAAAATAATCAGGCTCCATAATCCACACAACTTCACATAGTAATAGGATAAATGGATATAAAACACACTTTTTTGTCCTTTTATAAATGCTTAAGAGCTAGTCCCGTACTCTCATCTCAAAACTCTATGAAGACCATATATATATAAACCCAAAATCCAAGGTGTTCTCATGTTTAAATTAATTACTAATTGTTTGTTTATTTTTTGTTTTCTGAAGACAATATTTGTTTACTTTTTGTTTTCTGAAGACAAAAAAGGATATTATATTGAATACTCTGGAAAGGTGCTAAGCAAATGATAGAGGTTATTTTGCACCACATCTTGATTTGGTTCCATGCTGATCTTGCAAAATTGCATGAGATTATAAACAAATGATCTGTCGATTCTCATTCAACACCAAAAAGTAATAGATTTGTATCACGTCAAGATTAACATTTCTTATTGTTAGCTTCACTTTTGTTAGGATTTTATTCAATGCCGGCCTCCAACAAAAATGACTGATTTTAAAGTCTTCATTTTTCCCAATAATGCGAGTGGCCGGTTCACCTAGTTAAACAATCTTTTTCTCCATGTTACGTCACAATCTCTGAGTAAAATGTGTAACACATAGCAAAAAGAGGTCCATCTATTTGGGTTTCATAGTTTTTATAATTCACATGAATTAAAAAAATAAATTAAATTAGTGAATATTAATATTTATATATATATATATATGTGTTGTGTGTCACTTAGATCACTTAGTTATAATTTTTAAGTATTTGTAGAAAAATTTACAACGTGAAAACATCTATTAAATAAAACTTGAAGGACGCTAAAAAAAACTTAATTACTTTAGTACAACATTTAAGAAATTTGGTTAATATTATATGAATAATGCCATGACATTATAGCCTAGTGGCAGTTTTAGGGTGTGATAAGACTTAAAGACCGTTAGGCTTGAGTTTGATTCCCACAAGTGAGGTTAGATTTATTGGGTTTTCTCCTAAATTGGTTTATATGCATTATAGCCTAATGCAGATGGATATGATTGAGTGGTTCCGCTGGTGACACAATTATACTCCAGTGACCCGTCAGTGATCTAAAATTTGTCGTTCAAGTTAAATGTTATATGAACAATATCACTTTAAAATAAATATATTAACCAAACGATACAACTATAAATACATCAATATATCATATTTAAGTTTCACATCAAGTATTATTTAAAATTTTAAATAGTAAGGACTGAAGTGTAACTTATCTACATACCTTAATTACGAGAGCTATTTTTCTAAACTAAGATAAGCTAATAATAGAGAAGTTGCATAGATGTAACTTTGTTTTAACTGTTTTGGATAAACGAAAAGAATTGTTACATAAATTAAAAATCTCCTTTACGAGACAGTGAAAAACGCGAACTTCCTCTCCGGCTATGCACGTTGAAGCCAAAGACATACACATTGAAAATAAGTTTTGTTTATAATCAAATAAATGAATGGGTAGAGCTTAGAGTTTGCATGGCAATTTGTTTCTCTATCAACCTAAAAGAAACCCCATTTTAACGCACTTTAGAATGTAAGAAAAGCACATTAAAAGCAGAGAACAACACTTGTGTCTTTTCCCTTTCTTAATTATTGACTTATTCTCTCACTTCTTTTGTCATTTTCTTTCCTAAAACTACACCCACTCATCTACCTCAAAACGTTAGGGTTCATGAGTATTCTCATTATTATATCAAGATGGATGCTTTATATATTAAGGTATAATAAATTCACTAATTCTTAGTTTATTGCAAAATATACAAGTATGATCCATATTTGTTTGAATTTGGAGATGATACAATATGATCCATTAATCCTCTAAATTCATATTTTTGTTTGTCTAGGACATGAAAAGTATATCTATAAGTGTTACTAAAATGCTTGGGGCCTTGGGCATGCTCATCTACCAAAATGTGTAAACTATATGGGGATCATATAAATGAGATATCTTGTATGAATTTGATGAGCTTGTTAAACTATATACTTTAGCATATTTAAAAAGAAAAAAAGCAGACGGTGAAGTGAACGTTGATGTTTATGGGTGAGTAAATTAAGAGTTTTAAAAGCAAGGGACATGGAGTGTGTTGGCTCACATGCACTTCACCTTCTTTTTCTACAGTACTGTTTTTGGGAGGTATCATAAACCTGAAGAAAAAGAAAAGTGTGTAATAATGCAAAGGCTACTAATAAATCACTCATCATCATCATCAGCAGCACTGCAGATCCATATGCTACTGCTGTGTAGCTGCAACTCTTTTAGGGTTCCTTTTTCTATTATCCTATACCATGCATCATGACGTTGTACTATCAACATTAGGGTTGTATCTATGCATCAGCATGACGCCATGCATCACACAACATCTAATTTGACTAGTTTCTAACTTGATCTTACTAGTCAGCCATGATCTGTTATTCTGTTTTAATATGATAATAAACAACCTCTTAATTGGTTTACTATAATATACCACTAAAAACTAAGTTCGTCCTATATAAGTTCCTAGAAGATTCATGAGAGAGTTGGATAGGTTTCATATTGCTTGTTGTTACACCCCCAAGTCTTTCATGTTTATAACGCATCCCACATGTATGGTTTCATATTGCTTGTCCAAGTATGGCTCACCAATTTGGATAATGAAAAATTAAAATGATAACATATTAGTGTTGGTACATGTTTGTGTGTTTATCTATTTATGTTTATCCAATCATATAACATAATAGTGTTAGCATGTTTTAGAGTGATCAATGGTTTGTATTGATCCTCATACTAGAATGAATCGTGTAGATTTGTATAGTATTCTATCAACAATGTGTGTTTGGTAAGTTATAGCTAGTCTCTCATTATAGTGTATGTGTGGTATATGTTTCATTGTAAACTTTGCAATTTGCTCATTAAGATGATAATACTTTGGGGCTTAAAGTGAACTATTCTTGTTCTTATTATTCTTATAATTCATAGCTCTTTTATTAAGCCTGATGCTTGTCTTTCTTGTAGTGTCATCCTAACTTGTTAGTTTTTGTGATAGAACTGATCCAGACCCAACATTACAATTTCATTTTACGTGGAATACAAAAAATGAACGAGCCATTTCGTTGAAATGACTACAACACTAAGGTAGAGGCTTAGTTCGTGACATACTAGAAACCACAAATACAAAAACATGCACATGACAAACTTCTAGTCACTTTGATGTACTCTTTTAAGTTAAAACTTCAAGCTCATTGGGTGCTTTCGACAATACCATCCAGGTTTTGTACTAGGAAACAGTTTCATGAGTGGTAAAAGTTGTTTCAAAAGAACCGTCCCAAACACATTGCCTCGGCCAAATCCTAATGTTTTGGTTCACTCAATCTTGTTGTTAAAATATTGATACCGATATCGGTATGAGAGTATGTTTTTTTTTTAACTTTGTTAAAATATGTGTTCATGAATTTGTTTTGTAAATGATATTATACTATAGAACTTCTTAGAAACCAAAAATTTATCTTTATATTATTTTCATAGAATAATGTCGATGAGTGGTTGCAAAATTTTCAAAGAATATAGGGAGGGACGACAAATTGATTGGAGATTAATATAACCATCTAACAATTGATGGGGGATTAATAGACCAAATTTATGCTGTATAATCATAGCACAACACAACACATGCTCATTAGCTACTATTACCACACACTATGTTGTTGTCCTGAGCACAATAGGTGCATTGAAGGTGAAACCACTTTGTGCTTGATCTATGGCAACACTTAAAGAAGACTGGAATCACATCTCTTTCTTAATGCGATACAACCAAGTAAAGTTTAACCTTTTCTGGATAGAGTGGTTTGAGTGCTCTAGAATTATCAAAATCACAAAAATTGTAATATGCAATTGAGAACCACGGTAATATATATGCCAACATGGTTAATAGCAGATACAAGAAGACGGATTTAGCGTGGGCAGATCGACTCGCTTTTAGATAAGGGTGTTCTCACTGTAAACATGTATCTGCATTCAGCCAGCATCTCAATCACTAGGCTACTTTGTTAATAAATTCCTTTTTGATGTTAAAACAAACATGTAAAATAAATTCTTAGTCCTTTTTACAATTTAGTTGTAATTTTAATTCAAAAAAATATATATACAGTGCACCATTGAACTTTATGTCGTCATTGGCTTCTACGTCAATTCGAAAAGTGGCATAACCAATGTATTAATTTAAAACAATTGATACATCAATAACCTAAGATTATGTGACACCGATCCATGAGTATTGTATCATCCAACTTGGGTGCTAATATATTTATCTAAAGATCTTTTGATCTGTTAAAAAATAAATACCAACTCACATCTATTCAAAGTTGCTATATTTTAAGGAAAATTTTATTTTTTCGTTGACAAAAAAGAATTTATATACAGAGAACAGAACTAATGAGAAGCAAGTAACGCCACATTTCATCGACCCCACACTATGTTAAGAAGACACTTTACTAGCTGTAACAACAGTTCATAAGTCAACTAATAGAATCTTTGTAGGTGAAAGAGGCCGATCACTATAATGAAGAGTTGTAGAGGAGCTCAGCCGACCCAAATTGAGATTAGGCTCGAGGTTAAGGTTAAGCGAGCCACCTCAGCTCGACTCTTTATTTTAAGGAGTTGATTGAAATGTTGAGTTTGAGCTCGATCAGCACTAAAATATGAAGCCAACTTGTTTATTTTTAAATCTCTTAAGTTGTATATTTTGAACACACACACATACATATACATATATATGGGAGGGTTATCTTGAGAACGTTAAGTATTGCGAGAACCATGAGAACGAATGAGAAAACCAATCAAAACCATTTTTTTAATACAATCATCATTTTAATTAAAAACAACATCAAAAAAAAGAAATTACAACATCAAATAATTCATTTCTTCTCTTAAAATCACTCTTATTAGATTTTTTACACATGTGTAAATATAACAAATTTACACATGTGTAAATGGCAAACTTACACATGTGTAAATTTTCTTTATTTCCGAATTCTCGTAAATTTAAATATATAAATTAAATTTCTGGAATTGTATTCGAATAATAATGACAAGTGTAAAAATATATTTTGAATTTCACTTGTTTTTTACTAAGTTCTAGTGGTTTTTTCATTTGTTCTTACGGTTCTTGCTATATTAGCGTTCTCATTTAAACCCTCCCATGTATATATATTATATTGTAGGCTTATTGTAAAAATGTGTGTGTTTTGTAAGAAGTGTAAGAAGAAATATACAACATTTGAT